>BLSF01000063.1:150515-253629 GCA_012862575.1 Parietichytrium sp. I65-24A
TAGAGACGAGAAAGAGAAGAGAGAGAGAGAGAGAAGAGAGAGAGAGAGAAGAGAGAGAAGTAGAGGAGAGAGAGAGAGAGAGAGGAGAAAACTTCTTCACGTTCACATAAAAGCTTATGCACATATGTTCACATACACTGTCTGGTGGCTCAGTAGTTGACATTCATTCACAGTCACTGTCAATTCATTCACTCATTCATTCATTCATTCATTCATTGAACGCTTTACAATCGCAGGCGGAAAGTGACCAAAAGCCAAAGCCGAAAGGAAAGCGCGCAGCAAAGTATAGAAGGCTCGGTCGTTTTCCTTGCCTTGAGACGGTGAGCCGGTGAGCCGAGGCGAGCGGACTGTGAGGTCGTGGGACGCGGGGTTCGTGGAGTTGGTGCGAAAACATGCCGCACATCGACTTTGAGCCAGTCGTGGTGGGCATCGCAGGCGGCTCCGGGAGCGGGAAAACGTCGATTTCTGACGCCGTCGTGAATCGAATCGGAACAAACCTCGTGTCGAAGATCACCCATGATAGCTACTACCGCGACTTGGGCCACTTGTCTGTGGACGAGCGCAAGTGCATGAACTTTGACCATCCAGACTCCCTCGAAACAAGCCTTCTGATTGAAGACCTCAAGAAACTCAAGAGAGGCGAGTCCATCGGGATGCCTGTGTACGACTTCACCACACACACAAGGAGGCGCAACGAAACGATTACAGTTACCGCAACACCAGTAATTATCGTCGATGGGATTCTCATATTCTCGGATCCAGAGCTCCGCGATTTGATCGACATCAAGGTATTCGTCGACACTGACCCAGACATCCGTTTCATTCGCCGCTTGAAACGTGACACCAACGAGCGCGGTCGCACAGCAGATGACGTCGCCGAGCAGTACCTCTCCACCGTTCGGCCTATGCATGTTCAGTTCGTGGAGCCAAGCAAGCGCTTTGCGGATGTCATCATCCCTGAGGGCGGCTACGATAGTTACATTGCCATGGATCTCCTGATTGCACATATGAACCACGCAATTAACAAGACCTCCTTTGCTGTTGATCCAATGCTCGTGGAGATGCCAGAATCCCCACTCTCATCTACGTCCGCGGCAGAGGTGGCGAAAAAGGTTCTGGCAGTGCGCTCTCTACCTGCCGATCTCCCACATGCTGCCGAGGGCAAAAAGCCATGTTTGGGCAACGAAGAGGATGAGGCAGAAGCTGCGACAAGATGATTGAACTTTGGCAGCTCATGTGTGTTCTTGTCCCGCCGCTCTCTGCCCTTTGGGTGCCTTTACTTTTTGTGTGTTTACGGTTGCTCCTGCGCTTGGGTTATCGCTCTTCTTCCTTCACTGCAATTTGTTTACGGAATCCTTGTTCAAATAGATCGCTTTCATCAGGACTTGATGCAGAATTTCTAAGGCCAATGCTTTTTGTTCTTGCGTGTGGCCTCGTGAGAGAGAGAGATAGGAAAGCCGGGATTGTAACTGACAGGGAATGAATGAATGGCGAGGTCACTGCAATGATTCAATTAATCAAATCATACTCCTTATAACATAAGATAAAACAAATTTCCAAAAAATCATTGTCCCTGGGTCCACAACGTGCGTACCACGCGTTGCCTGATAGGTACTCTCAATTTTTTTTCTCGTGCCAATCCTCCGCAGTACCTCGGAGGACAGAGAAAAGCAGCGCTCTCGAGAAAGAAAAGGCGCAAAAAGTGCGATATAGTTTACAAATTACTGCAGATCTGGACGGTCAATCAGCCCTTTCGGACTTGATTTCTTTTGGCGGTGTTTGGCTGGCTGAGCAAGGCGTTTCACTCTCTCCTTGCTGGCCTTCTTATCCTTAATATTTGACAACGTTTTCTGTCGTCTCATTTCGGCCTTCTGGTCCTCCATAGCTCTATGCACACGCTGGCGGGCTTGCTTTTTCATGGCTGCAGCATCAAATACAGAGTCATCCTCGTCGTCTTCCTCCTCTTCTTCAGCCTCAGACTCGGAGTCGTCGGAACTCTCGTGCCGCGCGGCATCCGCAAGCAATAACGGTTCTCCAAGGTCCGCCTCCTCTTCTTCTCCTTCGTCTTCCTCGTTGGATCTGGCAGTAGAGAGGGGAGTTCCCAGCTCCCCGTTTCCGATGGCTCGTCTTGGTTTGACCCTAATATTATTTGCGTGTGTCACTTGCTCGATCGAATCAAAGAGTGACATAGTCTTTTGCCTGAGAACCATTGAAGTTTCGGCTCCTGACAGCGTCGCAGGAGTTGCAACAACCGTACCACCGCCTGCAACCATATCAGTGCTGGAAACGGAACTGTCGACGCTGTCCTTGCCCTGCTGTGATCCCACAACATCAAGTAGCTTGACCAATCTGGACTCGCATGTCAGCGTCAAGTCCAGCACTTCGTTCCCCGTTTTGTTTACCTGTGCATCTTCTTCAAAGCCGAGGACCTGCTTGAACGGCGCAAGTCGCGACAAAAGCCCAAGCATGCCAGCCCTGACCTGTATAAGAATCTTCTCCAATCTGGTATGAACAGCGTGCTTGATCTTGAGTTCGTGCCTTGCCTCCAAGATCTCGTTGTCAAGTTTGTCATACATTTCCCTGTTGAGTTCAGAGCCCCCAATTCCAGCAGCCTTGAATTCTGAAAACTCAGTCTGCACCTTGGCGAGCTCCTCCTTAATCTTCCTCTGGCGCTGCTCTGCCTCCACCTTTTCTTCCATGAGGGCCTGTTTGTTGGCGCTTTGCCCGAGGAATTTTTCTACCATCTCGTCGAGAGTCCGCACCCCGGTCGCCTCACGGATGGCGGAGAATGCTTCTTCGTACGTGGTTACCGCCTGTGTTGTTCGTTGATGAATCCTCTCGAGCTCCTCGTCCTGCTGAGTTGATTTTGTGACCGCATCAATCAGCTCCCGCTCCCCTTCTTCCGTGAGATCCCCCCGCAGCTCTGCATCCAACACCATTCTCGCCTTTTCACGTTGCTCGCGCCACTGTTCGAGCCTACGGGCATTAGCGGCCTCTTGGCGGCGCATTGCCAAGTGTTTATTTCTCAAATCTCTCTCTTTACTAATCTTCTCGGAGGCCACTCGCAAGTTCTCTTGTGCTGTGGAATTCCCACTCTCGAGCTGGCGCATCAACAACTTGACTTCTTCAAACTCTCGCGAACTTGCATTGAGCGCCTCTTCCATTCCCTTGATGTGGGCATCAAAGGCGACCTGATTCGTATCTAGACGTCTCTTCATGTGCACCAACATTCCCCTTCGAAATTGCTTTTGTTCCAATACTTCGCTTGCGGCATCAAATTCTCTGTTTAGCTCGTCGATGCGAACCGTTTCGGTGGTCTGGTGAAGCTCCATTTTCTTGAGCGACTCATTTTCCACCTGCAAACTGGCAAGTTCGTCTATCATAGCGTTCAGCTGTTCTTCCCTCTCTTCCACGGCGACCTTTAGCTCGTTGTACTTCTTCGAGTTGAAATTTAAAGTCTCTTGCAGGATTTCAGTGGCACTTTTGAATCTGATCTTGTCCCGATTTCCTGCGTCAACTGTGGGCAGAGGTGGCCGCTTTTTCTTCTTCTCCCGCTTCTCTTCATCAGACTCCTTTCCACCGGGGGACTTTGACCTCTCCTGGTTCTGACTACCCCCAACCGGGGACTTGGTCGCCGCCTTTTCTGTGCTCATTAGAGCCAATGCTGTATCACTCTGGGATGTCAAAAGCCTGTTCCCAACGCCATTTGCATTCATCTCCCTCACCGCATCCACCAAGTCCTTCTTTTGAAAAATTTTGCGGTCACCTCCCTTCAAGTTTGCTGCCGCGCCATCGTACAGCTTCTTTATGTGATCCAGGGGCGCGAGCTTCTTGGGGCCTGAACCTGGCCGCGTGCGCTCCCTCCTGATTGGGGTGCTCATGTTGCCCGGCGCGCTTCGACAGCGGCGGACTATAGTCGATTCGTGGCGACCTGGGGTCGGCTCTCACACGCTCGAGACTTGTTCTGTCGTGTGGCAGTGAGACCTGTCCACTCGACTTGGGAGCCGCAACGTCCAAGCGATTCCCCTCGCGACGCGGTGATGCTGGGGCCGGCTCGATTCTCTCCTCGCAGCAGCGCGTCAACGCTGTGGACCCGTGCACTTTGTCTTCGCGAAGCACGACCGGATTTTTGACCAAGCGCACTGTCGATTACAACCTCTCTTATGACACTCTGTATTCAACGGAGAAGGGATTCGTTCGTTCACGTCAATTGGAGTCCCTTTCACGTTTTCCATTCGTGGATGGACTGCACCCAAAACGCTATAACTGCTTTCTCTTGAACTAAGGCACCTGGAATCCAGAGCTCAGAACGAGTGGCCCTTGGAATACTTTGAGACGCGGACTTTGACTTTGCGCCAGCAAGCTTTGTAAAGATCCTTGATGACCTCGAATTTTGCGAGCCTGGCATCGATCGGCCTCATCGGCACGCTCGAGACGAGCCAGTGTCAGCTCTTTCTTTCCCCAATCCAAAACCCACAACGAAAACCACACATGAAACATGAATAAAAAGCCCACTAATCAAAAATAGACCAAAAATGCTGCCAATTCCATTCCATGTTGGCTCCGCGAGCCTCTGAGTCCGTGACCAACTCGAAAACTTTCAATTGAAAGTCGACCTTGAAAACCAAAAAACGTAACGGACAGGAGTATTGTATCTCCATATTCTCCAATATCCGAATACATACCACACCATCTAAACAAAACCCTACACCACATCCCTATCAAATGTGTTGAATGAAGGGTAAGGTCAGTTTATGGCAGTGTTGCCAACCATCGGGCGTCGTGGCGGGACAGTTTTTGACTCGCATGATAGAAAGAAATTATAGAGCGACGGAGACGCGTGCGACGCGAGCGAACTTGTGCTTAAACGATATAGTTTTGAAGACGAAGAGAGGCGCACTGAGAAGTTTCTTTGGAAGAGCAAAGTCACAGGGCATACAAGTTACGTAGGATCGTGGATTAAAGCGTGAAACTGCGGTGTGGGAGGATGGACGACGAGTTTAACGTGGAGGAGACCGTGAAAGAGCTCCAAGTGACGGTGAACGGCCTGGTGGTGGAGGTTCAAAGGCTGAATCGGAACTGCGACCGTCTCGGAGAATACCAGAAGGAGCTGGCGAAAGTGTGCCAAGCGTGGCGCGGGTGGATGGACAATGCAAAGGACCTGAAATCGAGTTGAATACTCCTTACATTGTCGTCTCCAAAGCGGGCTTTGCTGATACGTAATGGTCGGCCGTGTAATTCGAAGGCGCTTGCTTATCATTTTTTGTATTTTGCGCTCCAATTGCAGTCCGACATGTTGCCGTTGGTCATCTCGCAAATTGAATCAACGAAATTGTCGATGGCTGGCAGTTGGCAACCTGGGAGCCGCTTACTTTCCAGTTGATCAATAGCAATTGGGCCCAAAGAAACTCATTCGCTATTCCACTCCCTTTGTGGGCTCCGATAGACAATAAAATGTACTTGGAAAAAATTAGAAATAAAGATCTCGCTTATTGACAGTGAATCAGCGGAACTGATGATGACTGGCAATTCGCAAACATTTCGCTCTTTCACTGTCAATCACCAAAATGTATTCATAAAAGCGAATCTGCGCAAAGATAAAGAGTTTTTTGAATGCGAAAGACATTTTTCTAATACGAAGATTTGCTACCTACAGTAGGTGAAAATATTATGCGTCAGGGTCCGCCAAAACTGGAGCAGCTGTGAGCCAATCGACACGGAACAATAAAAACGTTCACAGCACGCCCAGTGACGGTTCAGGGGAGAAGTTTGGAAAACAGAATCATGGGTAAACTCAGACCAGATCGAGACATCCAGAGTCAATCGTCTACCACTCTTCGCCATCATCCGAGTCAACGCCGGTTGCTGCTCTGGACTTGCGCTTGTCAGCGGCCTCTTCATCCGAGGCATTGGCGATATCCTCCTTCTCTTCATCGTCTTCATCGGCTGCCACACTCTTGGCTGGCTCGGATGCCTTGGAAGATCGGCGCGAAAGGCGGAGAGACTTGCGCAGAGCCTCGCCAATGCTCGACCGCTTGGACAGACGGCTGGACTCGACCTGCTCTGGCTCCTCAAAAACAGGGGCAGGGGCCTTCTTTGGGGCAGCATTTGCACCGTACGAGCCGGACATGATCCCAGCACCGATTCCATATCCGTATCCCTTTGGGCCGAACTTGGTCTTGTAGCAAGTCTGGCAGTATGGCTGCTGGTCCTTGACAAACTGCTTGCCCTGCTCTATTGTTTTGCTGCACGAATTGCACTTGAAGCACCACCGGTGATACACCTTGTCCATGGCTTTGATCTGCTCGCCAAAGTAAACCCTGTCATCGCAGGTCGGGCACCGCGGAGTGACGCCAAACATTTTGCCAGAGTCCACAGTCAACCGCACGACGCAATCAAGCCAAAGCACAACAGACTCGAACTTGGCTCCCAAGTGCGCTCGATGCTATTTCCACGCGCCGATAGGGGTCTGCTGGTCTCCTCACGCATCGACTATCATCATGAAACTTTGCATTACAAGCACGTGATCACAAGTAGTAAAACTTATACGGACAAGAAGAGTCCCTCCCCCTACTCCCTCCACCCTGCCACTAGCTAAGCGCCTCTCTACCTTCTACAAAAGCTGCTTACGCCATTTCTCGACTCGCTGTACTGAATATCTCTCTAATGGCTACGAACACGAGCACCTCTAGCCAATGCTGTAGTCTGAGTCATGTCTGTGCCTGCCAGGCCCCCAGCATTCCCTCTTTCGATTCTCTCGATACTTTCAGAACATTCATTATGTGAACACGGTCTTGGACTTCTTGGACGGACACTCCGTGCACGTGGTACTTGGTACTCTACTTGCTTTACTCGCCGTCAGTACATGTCAGTATTGTCAGTACGTAGTAGATAGCCAACAGCGCGAGGCGATCCCGGACCAAATCTCTTCTTCCAGCCCGCCTGCCATCGCCTGCCTGCCTGCCTTGCTCCTCTCATACCTCTCATCATCTTTTGTCTTTGTCTTCGTATTGTGTTCTCCCCCCCTCCTCCTTGGCTGGAGTTGGTGTCCTTCTCTTCTTCCCTTGGCATCCCTTGGCATCCCTTGACCCTTTGCCAACCTATGCCAACTGTTCTATGTAACTTACATAAGTTACTCTGTGTACTCTGTATCGAACAGGTGTGCAGAGACGGCTGGAATCGTGAGTCCGAGTCACGGGCAAGTAGTCACGACGAGCAAGTGAAAAACTCATTCACTCACTCACGCAATGGCAATGGCAAGCAACAGCGAGAATCGAAGGAAGGGTAGAGATGGGCAGAGCCTCTGAGCACAGACATTGCAACGCACAAGATGGAACGCTTGCAAGTCCGAATCGCATTCATGCATTCATTCCTTCATTCCCAGCGTTCCCAGCGCAGTCTTCAAAATTCACTGTCAGAGCAGAAAAGAGAATAAAGATACCAAGTTAGATTATTTTACTTGGACCCCTCCCTCATTCCCCTCACTCCCCTCCTTCATTCCTTCCTTCCTTTACTGCGCTTGACTATAGTGCGCGTGCTCCAGCTAATTAGGATAATATTATATATATCTTAACGTTCACAGTTCACGCCATAAGGAGGCCTACGGCACGAGCCGTGAACGCTTTGTTGTCTTACCGATATAATTACCAGTAATAGGCTTACTACTAGTAGTAGTACCGTGTCTCGCTACTAGTAGAGAGTAGATAGACTACGACCCCCATGGACCCTTATGGTATATGATATTCAAAGTAATAGAGTCATGGAGCATTGTGGGGAGATTATTTCGTGCGAAAAGGAGATGGCGAAATGTAATGCATGCTTTTGGCGAAAGGTGATGTGGATTGATGTGGACGATTTTTTAATGGAGAGCTTTGACACCCACGATCGTGCGACGCCTGGTTCCGACAGTAAGGTCGAAGGAATGAGATTGTCGTGACGGTGAGTTGCGTGACTTGGGCCTTGTGTTCCTTTTGTGGTCGTTTGTATCGTTTGCGCCAGTGTTCCTTCGCGAGATCTCTTGGTTTCGCAACAATCACGAATGATGGAGCTGGTCCGAAAAAATTTGTCTTCACTGTCGAATCTAACCGCGTACCATTGCAGGCTCTGAAAGGCAGTGTCTGCAGTGTCTCTGAATTTAGTAACTAGTCCTCCAACGGACGAAGAAGGGTTTCCGAACAAAGCAAGACCTCTTGAACCGACACCCCAACTTTACGCTGCAGTTCGTGGCTCCACTTAAACTGAACCGACCCTTTAAACATCTTCAAACGAAAAAGAGGAAAAGCTCCTATAAGAGAACCCTCAGGTGTGCCCCACGCACCTTGTTATCCGCTGATGTATCCTGCGTCTCCAAATGTGCCGTGAACTGCGATGCAAAATTGGCCAGGACGGTCAAGGATTGCGGATCGGAAAACTCTTCACCACAGAACTTGCTAGTTCGCAGATGTTCGCAGAGCGCACGGTACTGACAGTGAGAACCTGTGCACCTGGAGCTCAGTGCGCTGTTCGAAGAGACCCCGAGATAGAACGAGGAATTGTTGAACAGTGAGTGTGAATATTTGAGAGGCTGGGCAGCACGTTTCCTCGCATCGGGGTCCCACACTCGGGCCCCTTGGCACCTTGCGAACTCTCTCGAGCCGTCGATATCAGTCGCTTGCAAATGAATGCAAATGCAAATGAATGCAAATGCAAATGCAAATGCAAATGCAAATGACGTTGGCATTCGAGAAGCGCGTGCGAATGCAAGCGGCTTTCGAGACCACCGCCTGCGACCTCTGCAACCTCTGCGACCGCCCGGGTTCCGTGCAGCTCGGCATTCCGGTTCCAGCAGCACCTGTTGCACCTGTCCTCAAATGCTGCGTGTGAACTCCAATTCCAAACCAGCCAGCCGCTCGTCAGAAGAGCCAACGTGGCAGTTGGCAGTCTGCAGAGTCTGGACATGTCCAATCATCATGCGGTCGCTGGAGTTGTGCAAGACGAGCGAAGCAGTGGAGAGCGTGGCACGTGCGCTGCTAGCCGCCGCGCTGGACCATGGCAAAGGCAATCCGCCGCTGGCGCTAACGCTGACGCTGAGCAAGCTGGCGCGCTGCGAGTTGCCGGAACGATCCTTGAGGAAGGCGCAACTGGCATGGCAGACAGCTCTGCCGCGCGAACGTTCCGCGCTCGAGGCAGCAGGCGTGAAAGGCCGCAAGAGGCGGAGACGAGAAGGCCTTGCGAGCTGCGAAGAGAATGCGGGACTGCTGCTGGAGACCAAGGGCCGCGCCGGAGCCGCGAGACGGAGGAAGAGAAGCGAGGAGACAGGGAAACCGGCGATGATGGACGCTGGCGTGAGACTGAGCGAAAGCATGGTGTGGGAAGGCAGCCGCAGCTACTATGAGGAGCTCGGCGCGGAGGCATGGATCAAGAATGACGTGCCGTTCGCAATCACGTCGTCAGCTTTCTGCGTGGAGTGGCATGCCGCGTTGGTCGTGCAGTTCGTGGAGCATGTAGCTTCGGCGACTGAGACTGAGACAGAGACTGCCACTGCCACTGTCAATGCCACTGCCAATGCCAATGCCACTGCGTCGCGTGTGGAGGAGATATTGGTCTTGGACGTTGGGAGCGGGCACGGGTGCCTTGCGTTTCGGCTTGCCTTGCGTCTTCGAGATTGGTGGGAGACTTCGGGCCGTCGCCGCGAACTCGCCAAGCCGGTGGTGGTCATGACGGATTTCCATAGTTCTATAGCTCGGATTCACGAACAGAGGGATGAGAGGTTTAAGGACCTCCTGTCGAGTGGGTTTCTTGACTATGCGGTTCTGGATCTCAGGTCGCTTGCCAAGGGCGGTGAGCAAAAGGGCTTGTCGCTCAATCTCTTGGGTTCAGAAAGAGAGTTGGAGAGTCTTGGCGACACGCCTCTGGTGATGATAGGCAATTACATTATCGACTCGCTGCCAATCGATGTCGTTCGACGACAAAACGTCGATGAAGCGTTGGAATGGTGCCATGTCACCAGCTGGAACCAGGTCTGCCCAAATCTTAGTGACGAGAAAACGCGCATCAACCCCAATTCGATGGAGTTTGCTTTCGCTCGTGGCACGCTATTGGAACAAGAAATTGGTGCCACGGCAGTAATCGCGGGCAATGAGACTGCTCTTATTCCGACCATAGCCTGCCAGGCACTCTTCAAGATCGCTGACGGACTAGCTCCGCGTCTGTTTTGCATCGGCGACAAAATGTGCGACTCGAGAGCAAACCAGCTCGCCTGGGAGAATGGCCTTCCCGGTTTCGACTCTCATGGTGACCGTGGGTGCGTGTCCTGTTCTGTAGACCCATTTATTTTGGAGGAGCTGTTTGCATCTCGATATCCCGGAGCAACCTTTTGGGGTCATGAAAATAGGTATGCGGCATCTTTTGCTAACAGTGTGTTCTCTGTCCGCGCGCCAGGCTTCGATCAACGTATCTTGAATCATGTATCTGTAGAATCGTTCTCGGTGGCCGACTTTGACGGACTGCGAGGTTGGCTGATGGAGTGCCACGACGTGAGGAAGCATGTCTTGAACACTTTGTCAGTAGATCAGTTGGTTGCACTTCTGGAACTCAGTCGCTTTGACTTTGAGTTTTTCAATGGCCTCAAGTGGGAAATCCCTCCACTGTTAGCAAAGAGTGAGCAGGTTCGAGACGCCGCCATGAGATGCTTCAAGTCGCGAGTACCTGACTGGTTTCAGCCACGACAGGTTCTAGAGATGGCAAGCTGGCTATACGCCGTAGGAAGGAAGGAAGACTCGAGCGAGATTTGTCGCTTAGCGATAGGTGCCAAACTCTGCTTTGATGAGCCTGCAGTGGCAAACAGGTTTCGCAAGATTCTCTCCAAGTGCGGCAACTAGCTAGCAAGACGTCAAAATTAAGTGTGCATAGAGCAGTTATTATTTAAAAGAACTTCAACCAGAAACGAGGTTGGCTTGTTATAGTAATCAATCAACTTAAGCTGCTCAAGAAGTTCTGCGCTTGCTACTAGACGCTCAACTTTGCTTCCAGCTCTGCAGTTAAGTTGTCCACACTCAAAACAGTTCCCTCGTCGCCAAGACGGAGTCTGTTTCGCCGCTCCTCCTCCTTCCTCCTAGCAGGAAGGCAAACAAGGCAATGCGTTTGTCTCAAGTCACGATGGAGCAAAGCATCGCATTTCACACCTCTGCAATACTTTACAAGTTTCTGCATACGAGCAAGCTTTTCCTTTTGCTGGGAGCTCGGTCCCTTAGAAGACGTTTTCTTCTTCTCCTCCTCCTCCTCCTCCTCGGCTTCAAGCTTGTCCCAATCAAAGTCGAGTGGGCCGTCTACAGGTCCGTGACGGAAAACATTACCGACTTCATCAAGAACTGTACAATGGGTCTTATTCTCCGCAATTCGCAGACCACGGCCTATTTGCTGGATATACAGCCCTCGCGACTCTGTAGGCCTCAGCAGCACTACCACTTCTATCGAGCGCAAGTCGAAGCCTTCGGACAATACTCCGACCGAGCAGAGTACCGCAATGTCTAGGTCCTCCAAAGCACTAAACAACCGGAGTCTCTCCTTTTCGGAGGTCTTGCCATCGACATGGGAAGCAGCCACACCAGCTTCCTTGAACAAGTCGACAATTTTCTTCGACTGCTTGACACTCGAGCAAAAAACTATGGTTCTCTTTTGGTCACACAGCTTGCGCCATCTCTTTATCACCTGACTGAGGTACTCCTCCGCCTCGGCGGCCTTGGAGGACATTTTTCGATTTCTAAGAGTCGGACCAAGGTGCCAAACCGGCACCAGATACTTGTCGTGGATCATCTGTGGGACGGCAGGACCTCTGACCAGAGCCGTAAATACTTGAGAAAGCTCTTCGCCGACCTTCATCCTGAAAGGAGTCGCTGTTAGGCCAACAAGTGCGGCTTGTTTGCTGCATTCTAGCAGGGCTTTGTACTGCTTGGCAAGCATGCAGTGCGCCTCGTCCACGATGACAAGCCCGACTTTCATTGCCTCGAGCTGGACGGCCACTTGCTCTTTGCTCTTACTCTTGAACAATGTCTGCACGGACACAATTTGAACCGGGGCGTCAGCATTTTCGGGATACTTGGACTTGATAAATCCATGTGAAAGGCCGAACTTTTCGAAGGTCTGGGCAGTCTGGTCAACCAGCGCATTTCGATTGACCACAAAAATCGCACACCTTTTCTTCTCGTTCGCAAGATACTTTTGAATCACTTTGGACGCCACCATGGTTTTGCCTCCTCCTGTGGGGAGGTAAGCCAGCGCTCTGACATTCTTGCTTATCTCTTCGAGCAGCTCCGTCACCATCTCTGCCTGGTATCCTCGCAGCTGCGGCTCCTTAGGTTTGATCTCAAGTTTCCCAATTTTCTCCAGAACGTCAACGAGGTCCTCTTCCTCCTCCTCTTCACCTTCATCCGCGTCAGTGCCATCTTCGTCTTCATCTTGCCGGCTGCTCTGTCCCACTAGCTCATCCATTTGGCCAGAGTCTCCATTCTGCCCAGCGACACTCGAGGTCGGCTGATCCACCGACGGCATTCCTCCCTTTCTTTATGTTTTCGCAGCCTCCAGTTCCCAGTTTCCCGACGATGATGATCCAGTCCCGGTGTGTGTGTGGTCTTTGCTTTCGGGTTGCCTCCTCGTTGCGGTGGACAATTAGGACAAGTACGTTCACCGACACTGCGCAGTCGCAGTTCTGTCGATGTGGTTCGTGCACTGCGCTTGGTCTCAAGTTTGTCCACCTTCGTCCTCTCGCTACTCTCACTTCGCCAATACAATGCACAATTGAATGACCTTTACCAAACGATTGTTGGTTTGACAAACTTTGGTTTCACTGTTTGATTATGTTTGATTAGTTTGATGATTTGATTGACTGTGTTTTGATTTTGATTGTTGCTCAACACGCTACTCTAGCCTAGACTCTTCTATCTATTTGGTTAGCTGAGACGTAGTGTTTATGTGAGTAGTGGGAGTAGTGGGAGTAGTGGGAGTGGGAACCGAGTTCGAGAAAAGTTGGGAGGAAGGTGGTTGAATGGCACTGAGATCAGAGTAGATTTAACCGTAAGGTATTGGAGCTCGGGGCCGGTTCTGGAGACGGAACCCGGCGCAGAACGCTTTCAATTGTCGTCGATGTATAGTAGTTGTATTAAATGTTGTAGCAGTTGTTAGCAGTTCCAAAAATCTGGCGGTTTGTAATTTTGAGATTTCAATCAACAAGAATAAGTTGAATGAACTCAGAGTCAGTACTCACAGTCAGTACCGGCAAGGCATCGGCTTCCAGAGTTGTCTGCACTTTTAAAAATGTATAAGATCAAGAAGAATGGATACAGATACAGTTTCATTCAAGTTCAAGTTCACTTTTCTGAAAAAGATTCACTCACTGTCGTCGATTTTGAATCAATCAATCGATCGACCACTCATTGATTAACAACGTTGAATCCGCGAACAGCAATGCCGTCAAATGCGTCACCCCTTCGACCAATCAATCAATTGAAATCAATCAAACAAACAACTTGAATCCAATCAATTCATGTAAAATCGTTGTCACATTCCAGTCAAAAGTCAAAGCATTTGACTGTTCTACTGTAAAGCAGTCCAATGTGGGACGCACAGAGCACGCCGTGTACTCGAGTACAGTGCAAGTGCCAATACCGTACTGCGAGTACGCTTGGGTGTTAAGGGAGGTTGGACCTCCTGAATTGGGGACTGATTGGCTGACGGGCTGGGAATTGGAGCTCACTGACTGCGGGATTGGCTTGCTTGACGCTGTCTCTCTCGGTCTCTGCATTGCTGAATGCAAGTCGAGTTTGCAGCGAGATAGCGTGGGCATGATGCAGGGATTGCAAGGATTGCAGGGGTACGACGTGCAGCGTGAAATCGGGGCTGGGACTTTTGGGAAGGTATTCTTGGCGCGCAGAGAGGCCGATGGCGCAGAAGTGGTTGTGAAGAAGGTTCGTCTGGACGGTCTTTCCGTGGCGGAGCAAGAAGAGAGCACGCGAGAAGCGCATGTGATGCTGGCCGTGGACGAGCACGAAAACATCGTCAAGCACATCGAGTCGTTCATTGAGAGCGGCTGCCTCTGCATGGTGATGGAGTTCTGTCCGGGAGGTGATCTTGGAAAGCTCATCAAGCGGACGCGAGACGCGGGCGAGAGCTTCTCGGAGGAGTTCATTTGGAAGGTACTCGTTCAGGTCGGTCTTGCCCTGGAGCACCTGCACCGCCACAGAGTGCTCCACCGAGACATAAAGCCAGAAAACATATTTTTAGATCAGGACGCTAGAGTCAAGGTGGGCGACTTTGGACTAGGCAGACTCATGAGCACCCAGTCCAGGCACGCGAGAACCACAGTTGGTACGCCATTGTATTTCAGCCCAGAGCTGTGCAAAGAGGACGCATACGATGAGCGGACTGACGTATGGGCTCTCGGATGCCTCGTGTACCATCTTGCGGCCTTAAAGCCCCCGTTCATTGCCAAGAACCCTATTGCACTTGCTCACAAGATAGTGCACTCTCCCATCCGTCCAATTTCCTCCAAATACAGCTCAGACCTGCATTTTGTCATAAACCGCATGCTTGAGAAGAATGCTAACAAGCGGCCAAACGTGGCACAGATATTGAACTACGGTCCGACCAAAATTCACCTCATGGAGGATAAAATGTGCCTGTGGGAAAAAAATGTGCTAGAGACATGTCATCGTCGGGAAAAACTAATGGTAGAAGAGATCACTTCGCTCAAGCTCAAGCTTGAAGCTTGCGAGGAAGAGATGCGACAAATGCGAGCAAGCCACGAGTCCATCGTACTGGCCGCGCAGACGGCTGAGCGGACTGCGAGACGCGAAGCTCGCGTGCTTGAGGAAAAACTTCGCCGGGTCCTCCTTGAGAGCAACTCCGTTGCTCAAGAGATTTGCACGCCGACGGAAACTGCACGCCAGACTGCTGGCGGTCGCAAAATGCGTGCAACGCCAACGAATTCGAAGCTTCCTGCCAAAATACCTCTGCCTAAAGTGCCCGGCACCTCAGCGGGTGGCGCGGATGGTCGGCGAACGAGTAGCAGTGGCGCGAAGACATCCTGTGCCGAACAGATCGCAACGACAGCTACAGCATACCCCGGAAAGCAGCTTGGATCTGAGAGCGCGGAAGCGAACCAGCCTGCAAAGGCAAGGAAAAGGGTTTCGGGCGCGAAGGAGAAACCCCCGTCTGCGCGTCGTACCAGCCAACATTCAAAGACTTCACGGCGCGCAAGTCTCACGACGAAAGCCCTACTTCAAAGCCCCCCACTGTCTAAAATAATACTCGAAAGCTGTGAACCGAGCCCATCCCCACCACCTCCGCCACCGCCACCAATGTCGCAGCTGGAGACGAGTGGCCATACTCTGGAGTGCAACGCACCAGAAGCTACTGTGGAGGAGAGCGAAAAGGAAAACTTTCCTTTCTCTGTGCGAAGGAATTTGTTCCTGCCTGCGGTGCCGTCCCCACTCAAGCTGCCTGGCCCTGCACGCCGGGTCCCTTCTTCATTCTGTCTGTCCGAAGAAGACAAGCTCCTAGATTAGTGCAAAGTCGAACACTTGCTTCCTTTTTTTCACCTGTGAAGAAATGCCAACACTAGACGGATTGTGTTGTAATATAAAATGGATGAAACGGATCTCGAAATGAAAGTGGACAAGGGGGAGGAGAGTATTGACGAGCGGCGTGAGCAAATGAACTTTTCGAATTAAAAGAGCAAATAGCTCGAAACAAAACAGAACAGAACATTTTCTCCCTCTTATTTGGTAAAAGTTTGAAACTTGGACACGTGCCAAGAAAAAGCGGTTTATTCAGTAATCTTCAGGTTCGACGCCAGCGAGGAGATAATCGTACAGACGGGCCAAGCGGGAGTTGTCCGGGAACGGGTTGTAGTTCTTCACGAAGAGCCCGGAGAAGGACTGGGAAATCCAGACAATAGTGCCGATCAACTGCCTGATCATCTCGTCGAGCTCTTCCGTGCCTGCGCTCGTCCCTTTTAGAATACTCCATGTGAGGCCAAAGTGCATGGCTAGCATCGAGCCCCAGGACACGAAGATGTAGAGCGACCATGGGAATTTGTTCTTCGTCAGCATGATCCCCAAAATGTTAATCCCCATCAAAAGTCCGAGCACGGAGCCGAAGATGGACGCATGAATGTAAATCGCCACAATTGCGCCATTCTTCGCCTTGCTGTTGGACTTTGGCAGTTTCGGAACCATTTCCTCAATTAGCGACTTGCGCTTGGACTTTCTCGCCGACTTGCGCTCCTCGCTTCTTCTCTTGGAGGTTCTAAGCGCCTTCTTGGCCTTCTCCTCCGCCGCTTGCAGCTCCTTCTCCAGAATGGCATCCACGGCGTCGGCCTCTGCCTCTGCCTTCTCTTTCTCCCTGCGCCGCTGCCTAGTCAGCTCCCATTCCGCGTCGTCCAAAAGCACGGCGTCCACCACCTGCACTTGCTCCTCGACGAGCTGCGGCTTCTTAGGCTGGTCAGACTCCACCGCAGGAGGAGAAATGGTGAGCGATGTTGACGACGAAGTCGAGCTCGATGACCCCTGCGAGAGCAGCGTCCTGCTGTTCCCGCTGTCCTCGTGGGCGAGAGAGGACACTATCGCCGTCTTCTTCGCCTTTCGTCCGATACCCATTTTGACGAGCCTTTTCTCTTCTTCCACGAGCTCGCGACCACCCAAGCGAGATAACAACCCGCACTCCTGAGCACCACCTGCGACGACCTGCGACGACTCGCAGCTGGCACCGATTGCGAGTACCAGGACGTACCAAGCCCCGGGATGTGTGAGCGTGAGTGTGCGTGAGTATGAGTATGAGTATGAGTGGGAGTGTGTGCCAGCCACAGTGTGCAGTCGTTTCAAGCAGCAACACAGCAAAGCCCCTGTCTGTCTCTCTGTCTGCCGACACTGCCGACTCTTCTTCCTGCGCCCTCTCGACTATCAGCTGTCTGTCTCTCTTTCTGTGTGTGTGTGTGTCCTTGTCCTTTCGCTGCTGTGTATTGCTGTGCTGTCATGTGTTGTCGTTCTTCGTTGTTGTTGTTATTATTCTTGTTGTTGTTGTTGTTGTTGCTGCTGTTGTTCAATCAACCCAAGCAATCAATCATTGTTGATTGATGTTATCTCATAGCGCGCCGTAGTGGATCGTAGTGGACATGGTCGTCCCGTCATATCACATATAACATAGATTGTTTAGGATCTACTACCTGTCCTATAAGAGGTTTCGTCGCAGTGAATTTACAGTTAGACTTTGTACATAAGACTTTTCTCTATATTTCATTATGGAGCCGAGAGCTCTCAGTAGTATCAGTATTTGGATCCCAGGCGCTGCATTCATAACAAGAGCTAGGCGATATTATAAAACAGGTGTGCGCTTTCTTTTCCATGTCACACAATGTCACACACACGCACTTATCCGATTGTCAGGGAAGGCACTTTTATTAAAGGAAGTAGTAGGTGATTGTTACCAGTGACGCCTACGCCCAGGCTTGAGCAGAGACTATGGTGTTAAGTAATGATTTGCTATGCAATAGAGTAAGGCGGTCGTGTGAGATCGATAAGATATGATAAGATCGATGGACGTGGTTTACATTGGTTTACATTGGTTTACATTGGTTTTGGTACTCCTAATTTGCGATAGAATGGAAAAATCGAAATCAGAACCCGTGAGTTGAAAGTTTGGGACTTTGAAAGCAAGAGGAAGAAATGCAAATGCCATCCACGAGGGCTCGAAAATCCAAAGCCGTTAGAGGTTAGAGGTTAGAAGTCAAAGTCTCAAAATTCCATTTCATCAGTACAGACTGACAGTGAGTGAGTGAGGAAGGCGAGCCTCTGAGATCACAGCAACTTGACTCGGGAGCACGAGTGCCAAGAGTCACTGCCAATGGTGAGACTGTAGTGCGTTGACGGCCGCGCGTGGGAGACACAAGCTTGGCGACTGGGACGTAATGCAGGTTGAATGAAGAAATTTGTTTACAATTGATTGATTGATTGAAAATGATGTGTAGAGAAACGCGTTAATATTTGAGCGAGCAGAAAAGCGCCACACCGGCTTTGATCCACTCGCTGATGTCCGACAGGCCGCGGTTGTTGATGATCTCCGTGCCGCTACTTGGCACGTTGAACCAGCCGATAAAGTTGGTACTGTGGCCAGTGGTGGACAACGTCCCTGCGCGGGAAAGCACCTTGTACAAAGGGGCTCGGTAAACACCTTCGGTTGCTTCCACGCGGTTTTGCTCCGGCATGAGATGGATTACCGGCATCTTTTCGTATAATATCTTTGGTAATGGCTGCGCAAGCAGCCCGATCGACTTGTCCCATCGAGCGCCCTCGATGAAGAGTCCGTGAATGTAGCAGCCTGCGTCCGGACCGGAGGTGACGGCCTCCAGCTCTAGCTTGGGATATTGGTGCGAGAATGAGGTGCTGTCGATAGGGATACCTTTCGCGCGAGCAAAATTTTGGAGCTGCCCGGTTAAGAAAGCCTGCTGGAAAAAGAACCCAGACAGCCAGTAGCTGGGAGGGTTACCGTTCACGATCCAAGTATTGATGAAGTTGAGGCGCTCCATGAATTCGTTCACCCAACCATTAAGCGGCTTCAAACATGGGTAGGCCTTCGCTTGCCAGGACGGAGGCACATGCTGAGCATACATGGCATCGCCCATCGCCTCCAGCTCCGCGCTCAAGACAACTAAACCCTTGAGGGCTTTGCGCAATTCCGGCAAACTCTTCTTCACCACACTCAACAGATTCTGGTAGCGGATGGCCTCTTGCAACAGCACTGTGTTCATTGACTCATCGTATCGTACTGGGTACTGCATCGAGATGCCTTCAATGTTGAAGTCATTCGGCAACTGCTCAAAAATCTCTTTTGCCATGGCGCCAATAACATCCTCGCGACTCATTCCGCCCTCCGAGGAAGTCTTTGGCTGCAAGAGCATGAGAGTATCAAAGAGCAACTGGGTTTCTTGCATCGCAAAAGTGATGTTTGCGTTACTGTGAAGGCCAAACACTTCAGGGTCGGCGTTCACAGGGAGACCTTCGATGTACTCCAGGTAGCCAGCATGCGGAGTCTCCTCTTGAATGGGGACGGAGTAATAGATGCCTGACTCAGAAAAGTTGTAGTCATCTCGCAATATATCCGGGTTGAAGAACGTTTTGAGGATGACATCGATGGTCCGGGAATCAATTGCGTCCGTCACACGGCCACCATAGTTGATGTAAGCAACGAGAGTGTTCAGTGTCTCGAACGGAATCTCCTCGTACTTGTCCAAATACAGCTCGAGCTGCGCCATACTGATGTCCAAATCCGTTTCGTTAAACTCGTACTGCCTGTTCCATCCCAACGGACCAAACTTCCTACGCTCCTGGATGAGGGCATGGAAGAATGACAAGCCGAACAAAAGCTTACGGAAGCGCATTGGGCTTCCAGTGGCCGACAACTTGGTATCGTCGAGAACATAGTACACGCTCTTGAGATTGGCACGAAGACCTTTTGGCGGCTCTTTTGTCATCTTGATGCCCGCCTGCAGGACAGCAACAGGAAAGGTCTTCGAGGGCATACTGGTGAGCCAAAGCCGAAAGTCCTGGTGTACGGTGTCGGGATCAATATCTTCACAAATTTGCTCCAACTTGGGCATCCAACTGCTTGCCAAGTGACAGTTCTGCAGAAGCACCCAAGATCCACGGCTCGTACCTTGTTCGATCAGACTTTCCGCCAGTGGCCCTTGCCCCTGACCAAGTGAAATGGCGGACACCTTTCTGCCGCGGGCTTCAGCAAACAGCATAAAGTCCTTGGTAGGGTCACTTCCACTTGTGAGGACAAAAATGAGTGGTGTGATGACCGACGAATCGGCGAAACTGCACTCAATGTCGAAAGGAGGTGGCTCGATGAAACGCTGGCCAAAGTGGGCGGAAACAAATTGCTGTACGCTTTCAACAATCTTGTCTGGACGGAAGCAGCGAAGGACGCACATCTTTTCCAACATGGTTAACTTGCCATCGTAGTCCCCAGGCAACGTCTCCTTGTAGCAGTATTCGGACTCAAAGTATTTTTTCCACAACTCGCCGTCGCGTACAAAATCCTCCAAGAAACCCTCAAACGCTTCGAGACCCTCGCTCATGACAACCAACTGCGACCACATCTGCTCTGTGAGCCAATCGTAGTCTTTTGGCATCTCCACACTGGTCGACCGAACCTTTGGAGCCTGCGCACTCAGCAAGAATCTCCAGGTGGTGTCGTCAATCTTGCCATCTCCTTGCAAAACCTTTATGACCAGTGAGAAACTGAACAGCAGTTTGTCCTTTTCAAACAAACTTCTGCAAATGTTCTGGTAGAGCGAGTAAGTAAAATAGTCATTCAACAGCTCAATGCGCTTTGGAATATCTTCCGGGTCTTCCGGATGTTCGCTTTTCAGGATTGCATTTTTGAAAAGAGCGACAAAGAACTGCAACGAATACTCGTACATCGGATCGATGTTTCTCAGCTCGGAGATCGTAAAAAAGAGCAGGCTGCCCCTGTAAGCGACTGGACGATAGCGTTCACGCTCTTCATCGAGCTCCCTTTCAGTAATTTTTGCCTCGGCGACCTTCTCATTGATCTCCTCGGACGTTGCTTTGGACGACGCCAAGGTTTCAATGAGCTGTGCGTCATCAAGAATGTTACCTTGCGAGTTGGAAAGCATCGACAAAATAAGGTCTTCCAAATCTTTCAGCTCTTTTGCCATGCGCGCATTGTTGACCACGAGCGCGTTCTTCTTCTCCTCCTTCTCAGGGAGCTCGGTCACCATCACAACCCCAAGAAGCTGATCTTCCAGACCCTTTGGAGTGATGCTAAAGTTCAAAAGACTGACTTTGACCGCCACTTCCGGTGGGTAATGCGGGTTTGGCAGCTTGGTGGTCATGAAGAACTTGAAATTATCGTTGTACGGAATCGTGCTCTCTCCAAGCCTGATCATGAGCTGCGATCCTTGGCGGAAGGTCTGTTGAAGCAAGATAGGCTCCAGAGCTGCGTCTAGCTTTTCGCCAACATTCTCCATCAAGACCCACTTTCCGAATCGAACACCATTTTCGAGGGCGCGAATGTAATTTTTGTCACTTTGCTTGACCACCTCGATTCCATTTGGAGCAAAGGCCTTGTCGCGTCCCAAATTCTTGATGTAGCGATTCGCCTGAGTCTGCGGATCAATGAGAAGGGGCCAACGCCTCGCTTCGGAGATCACAATACCGTTCTGAGTAGAGTGCGTGTCTGTTGGAAGTCCGCACAAATTCCAGGCTCGGATGGTGACTGGATCCCCCAAAGTTTTGACAATATCTACACCTGCTGTGTGAGGCAGTGAGAGCTGCTCAAGGTCCTTCAGCCACCGATTCGTCAACTGCGACCGGAAAGTCGAGGTAAATGGGCCCAAGTATGCTATACATCCACTCGAGATGAGAACATCACCAATCAAATTCACGTAATCCACATTTAATTGCTCGATGGACTCCGTCCAGCGGTCGCGCTCGCCTCCAAGACCACCAATGAGCTTCTTCGCGCGTTCAAGTCGAGCTGCGCACTGCTCCACGTCGGCCTCGAGCTGCAGCTTCTTTGCGTTCGATTTTTCAAACTCATTCTCCAAGCGCTGAATCTGATCCTGTACCTCCTTCAAGCGAGCACGAGCATCGTTCAAAGACGCCATGGTCACTTCAAGCTCCGCTTGCGCTTCCGCCAGCAAGATCTTCTTGGGTTCCACCGCTTTAGCAACATTGTGGTACTTGAACATTGCCCGCACCCACATACAGATCGCCGTACAGGCTTTGCTGGCCTTTTCAATCTCCGCGGGGGTAAACTCTGGCATCTCGATATAAGGTTCGATCTGCTCAATGGTCTTTTCGGAAATGTTATCCTTGTCAAAGTTCATCAAATCTTGCAAAAGCTGACCTGCATTCTGCAAGATCGTCGACTTGGCGGCCACCCAATAGTCCTTTACTTTCTTGCCAACTGAATCCGGGTCGTTCACCATCACTGGCTTCACGTTGAACATAAGACAAGCTGCCTCCATGGTGAGCTTGACACCCTTTGGCGGGGTCTTGAGAGATTTGACTTCGTCCAAATCTGCCTTCTTCAATTTGTTCAGGCACGCTACTGCTTGGTCTAAAGCCGGAAGAGCTTCGTCGAGGTCTCGCTGAGCGTCATCTGCGATCTCCTTCGTCTTGGCAGCTTTCTTCTGGGCTTCTGCCTCCTCCACTGCCACGGCGTCCATGGTCTCCTTCGCGGCCTCCTTATCGACCGCGATTTTCTTGATCATTGCTTCCACTTCTGCCTGCGTTTTCACCAGATTTGGCTGCATCTCTGTGAGTTCAATCTGCAAATCTGCAACCATGGAGGAGGTACTTGCAAGCTTATCTAGACCAGTTTGCAGGCGACTGACGAGGCCGCCAACCTGCACTCGCTTCTTTTGTAGCAGCACTTTAAAAGTGTTGAGAAGTTCGAGATAAGAGGTTGGCGTGACGTAGTTGTAGCGTCGCAACATGGTGTAATAGTCGATTGAAGCGTCCGCTACGCTCTGATGGAAGATTTTGAACAACTCCACAATATTTCCAAGATGATCTCCTAGCTTGAGGTCCACTTCTTGCATAATCCCCATTCCCACGCTTCTGAGGGCTTCCTCCGGCCACTCAGAGAACCAATCGATCGCACAACAGTTCACCAAGGACGGAAACATACGCAGCCGGTCGCGGAAGATTGCAGTTCCAGGACTCATGCACATGCACACGTGAATATTCCGCTTGACTCGGATCAGGTACTGTGCATAGATATTGATCTTCGTGGGTGGAATTCGCTTCTTCGTGCACTCAATCTTGCATGTAGACATGATGCTCTCGAGATCCTCAGCAGCGTAAAGATTCGGCACATCACCACTGTTGAGGACACCATTGATATCTTCCAACATTTGTTCGTCGATAATCTGCGTATCCACGAAAAGAAACGACACCTGCTTGTCCTCGATACCGGCTTGAAGCAGGGCCCTCTTCACATCGTCGCGCCACTCTGACATCCCGTAACCTTTGGTGATCTCGACTTGGAAGAGGGAGTAATCGCAAATGAATGTGGCCAGTTTGGTTAGACTCTGTCGCCCTGAACCACCAACCCCAAGCAAGAGTACGTTGCCGAGCGGTTGGCGGAGGACACGAGAGATACGGCAAATGTGCTTGATAGCGTCAGTAAACATGACGAGGTTCATTGGGCTCTTGGACTCCGCGTTGTAGTCTACTAAATACTCCTCCACGGTCGGAATTAGCGCAGGTACATTTTGTACCTCCTCGTAACAAGGGTCGGCGTTTGGATCGACAAAGTCGCAAAAGATCAGGTTGTCTAAATCTCCCAGAGTCTCGCGCTTGATTCCAATGTTCTCCTGGAGTTGGTACTCGAGTTGGTTTTCGAACCACTCGCGGTCTTCGTCGTTGATGAGACGATCGGCAAAGACACGCCTGCTCTCGTGTATCCACGCCCGCATCAGCTGCTCCTTAGTTGATACCTTTTTATTGTTGACCATCAGCAAGCCCTGGAACACCTTACCGACATCGCGCAAATTGTACGTGTAGTGCGACTTTGCCGGTGTTGGCAAAAGCTCTTTGCAGATGGTCTGAAACACAGCAATCGTGGATTTGACGATGGGCACGCCAAGATCCCGGAGCTGTTGGTCAAAGCCACCCGACAGAAATGCAGAGAGGATTGTACTGTAGATATTCATCATCGACTCGTCGCTCATTACCGTGTAGTTCACCACTGTGTAATGGCGAATTAGACGTGCAGTAACCGGATTTCGTCCACCGCCTGGTGGGCCCATGGCAGCGATCATGGTCATGTCAATCAGTTTCTTGAAAGTGAGAGCTTTCCTGTCGTACCACCCCCCGTAAGTGAACCACTGGCGAATAATTTCGATCGGAGGCTGTGCAAAATACTCCTCGCGTTTGGGCATGTTGAGATCATCAATAAAGACGATGTATTGCTTTCCAGCGGGCGGACCGTACACACCTTTGCGCCTCTTCTCGCATTTCCCGTCAATAAGATCTTGAGTTTGGTTAGCGCTTGTTTGAGCAGAGAATGTGATGGGCAAGGGGATAAATGTCTGTGGCAGACCGTTGCTTATGTGTGTGCTGATGTTGACTGTCTTTCCGGTTCCGGTTGGGCCCGTCATGAGCAAGTGCTTGCCATTTCGCATCATGAGGTCGATCAAGTAAGTGTAACACACCGAATCCTTGGTAGGCACGATTGTCTCATGAAAGGTCAAGTCAGACTCACAAGTGAATGGACGAATAGTGTCCATCCACTTGACCCAGCGTTTTTTGGGTGCTTGGTCCTGATCTGGCAAGTCTACGGGCAAACCCCACATGTAGTCGTACATGGTGCCTTCTTCTGGGAAAGCAAACTTTGATGACTGCGCGTCAATCAACGTACGCACATATGAGTCAAACTTCTGACGCCCAGGCTCGTCCACTGTGCAGCACAAGGACCACACCATGCAGAAGAGGAATGTTGCTTCCAGGTCTTCGTAAAACTCATTCACCTTCGCCTTTGGAGGTGCCTCCGCTCCCTCCGGCACGTGAAACGCTACGAAATAGCAGTCAAGGCATTTGAGCAAAGACGCATTGAGGGCGTTGTCGCAAGTTGGCACCGGCTCGCGAAGATTTCTGCGCAGAAACCAAATGACGCTCTTCACATACCGGTCAAAGAGGTATTGAAGCTTTTCCTTGAACGCAGGCGTGCTAGTTGCCGTTGGAAGTCGCTCTAGCCAGCTGCGCTGCACCGGCTCGAGGCCCAGCGTATGCGGTTCCATGTACACGATACCTACGCGACTCACAGTTGCTGGAGAAGCCACTTGAAGATCTTCCACTTCGAACATCATGGTCATCTCTGGGCTCAGCGCAATGATCTCACCGGAGTTCAAGCAGAGCTTCTTGTTATCGTCGAGCACAGTATTCATGTTTTCGATCCAGATGGCATCCACCGGGCCATCAAACACAATCCACTTTCGATCTGGTGAGGACGACTTAGCACACTCGCGCACCAGCCACGCGAGAATACCATCCTGCCACTCGTGGGTGTTTGGATCAAATTCTCCGTAAAGCTGACCCATAGTGATGGACTTTGGGTTGAGACTGTGACGAATGACGTCCTCGAAAGCGAAGCCCTCCACTCCTCTCTCCTTCAACATGCACAGCGTCGAGTCCAGGCATTCCACATTCCGTGACTTACCACCACCGGTCGGCCCCACAAGCATGAGACCATGGCGGACCACAATGGTCTCATAGAGCTGAATGCATTTCTGCATGAAGAATGGGACGGGCTGGAGCCCCATTTTCTCCGAGGTAAGCTTTAGGCACTTTAGAAGCTCACCATAGTCAATGTGAGGTCGAGAGAGCCCAGGAAACAAGTCAGAAATGATACCCTTGAAGAGCGGCAAATCATGGCTCAAAAATTTGGGCAAGTTGACGTCTTGGAGTGCTCGCAGAAGCAAGACCTCCTCCTCTGCATGAGGCTCAGCTGCTTTCAGATTACCCGCCGCAACGATGGTGGTTTTGACAGCACGCATACCGTAGTCATAGTGATCTTGGCTCGAGAGCTGTTCTGAGCAGAGCTGGAACGTAGCAACCATCTTCTTTGCACAGACACGGGCTTTTGCGTATCCAAACGAGTAAAGCATGATTTCTCCAATAAGGGCGTAATCAGGAACCATCATAGCCACCGGCCTGAACAGAGCTTTCAAATTGTCAGGAAGTTCTGTACGACCAGCATAACCTGGGTTCATGGTGATGTAAACAGCGAACTGAGGGTTCATGCGAATGATCGTTCCTTCAAACTCGACCTTTTCCAGACCTGCTTTTGCAGCGTGCTGGAGGGTCATGATCTGCTGTGCCACCACAGACAGCACCTCCACATCGATACGATTGAACTCGTCAAAGCAAGCCCAGGCTCCGCAACTGCCGAGACCTTTGAAGAACTTGCCCATGGCAAGATAATCCAGACCATCAGAGCAGTTGAACACCACGCATTGTTTGGCCAATGCTTTTGCAAGATCCTTAGTTGTCTCCGTCTTACCAGTACCTGCTGGTCCCGCCGGAGCACCTCCCAAGGTCATCTGTAAAGCACCCATTAAAGTCAAGTAGCATTTATCAGTCAACGGGGTAATGACCAACCGGAACGAATTTCCAAGATACTCGTATCCGTATGGCCTGCGCGAGGAGACCATCATCACAAACATGTCGCCATCGAGAGCATCCCCGTCCTCCCAGTAAAACCGCATCTGGGAAATCCACAGAAACGCCTCCTTGTCGCTGATCTGGGCATCCTTCAGTTTCTCCGTCACGTCCCTTGCGTGAACGTCAATGACGGTGAGAGCTGAGAGAGTAATTCTTGCCATCTTCTTGAGGTTTGGGTCTCGAACCAAGTCCACCATGTCGTTGATTTGCCTCACTTGTTGATCAAAGCACTCGGCTACTCCGGCTGCCCCCTTGAGATCAAGAGCTTCTTCAATTTCACGTGTCCAGTGAAACTGCGAGCCGTTAATTGCGCACTGGCCTGGAACCTTTTGGATCCATGCTGTACGAGGAATCTCGACGTATTCAAGCATCGATGCGTAGAGCACCTCCTTGACACTTTGCTTCATGATGTTGTCCAGCATTGTCATCCAATCCTCCACATTCACGCCGTCCGGGTTGATTTGGGTGCAGAGTTTAATTTGTTCGCCCTCGGAGCTAAACATGTCGGTGATGATTCCATCATCGTCAAAGTGAACCTTCTTGATACCCTCAAAGCACTTTTTCAAGTGCGGTTGTACCATGGTGGGGTCCTTGGTTTGACTAAGAATTTCAAGAAGCTCTTCGTTGGACAAGAAGTAGAACCGAGAAAACGCCCCGCGCTTTGTCTCGAGATAGTCACTGAGACCTTTCGAAACCATGTCCAAAAATTTGTTACTCTCTATCCAGCGATCGAGGAGGTTCTCGTTTGCGCAAAACTTGATAGCAAGCGGTTTTTCAAAGGCTGCGCCGAGAGTCTGCCTCCAGTTCTTGTCTACCGTTGCGAATCGTTTGCCTTCGGTGGGAAGCTGTTTGTTGATGTCGGGACTATCAAAGATCGGTTGCAAGTAGAGCCAGTTACGCTGGACAGCCATCCACTCGTCCAGCACCTCACTTACAACGCTAAGCGTTTGGTTCCACTTTTCTATGCGTTCCTCGAACGGCCCTTTGAATGCGCTGAACATCATTGCCTGAGTCATCGTCACATGCTCATCGAGCAGTGCCTGGAGCTCGTCAAAGCCGCGAAGAACATAGGTGCCTGTCTCCTTGTAAGCTACGATGTCGAGGTTGACACCTTTCCATTCATTCTCCATCTTATCCAATGCCTGCTCGATCTGAAATTCTTTTGCGGCCACCTCTCCGCACTTGACAATCATGTCACCCTTGCTCAAATCGGAAATGAGGCCTAGGTCTTCGCTCAGCAATTTTTCCAGGTTGAAGTTGGGGTCTTCCGGATCAAGGGCTGGTTTGGTGGTATAGCCAAGTTTTGAGTTGATCTGCTTCCAATGGCGTTCGCGCATTCCTGGGTTTCTCAAAGCCACGACGAGTGGGACCACAGGCTTGAAGGCCTCGACCTGGGTCTTGATGGTCTCTGCGACCTTTGCAACATCGTCTTGGCCCTTGCGCTCGAAGACCTTGACCGACCGGATCAGATTCCTATGATACGACGTGACCTCGCGCTCGATTTCATCGGCGTCGACTGTTGCAAATTTGGAGTCGAGCCAGCGTTTGTTGTTCTCAAGCCAGTCGTTGACCGCGGACCAAAGAATTTCGTACACTTCAAAATCTTTGTCGAGCTGTGACACGATGTCGTAGTCCGTCATCTCCATTTCGAAGAGAACTTCGCGTGAATTGAACTTCCTCGCCTCTTCATCCGCTTGATTCAGTCTCGTGCGAAGATCTGTGATGCGCTTGTAGATGGCGCTCACGCGCTCGAGATCAGAATACTGCCCGAGACCCTCAATGTCCTGTTGAAGCATGGCAATGACTGATTTGAAAGCCTCTTGCTCTTCCACCTGCTGTTCAGAGTAAGCCACTTTCGTTCGCTCATTTCGCACCTCGGCAAGGCCCAGCGCCTCATAGATCTTCTTTGGGCCTCCATATACACACCAAGGCAGGTCAAACTCATCTTGATTCCGGAATTGGGTGAGCATACTTTCTAGAACAGCCACGCACTTAAAGAGCTTTTTCCCATCCAGTTCAAGCTCGTGCACTTTGTTTGGAACAGACTCCATGAAATTGGACAATGTAGTGAGCTCTTCAATGTTGTCCACTTGCTTCTCCACGTCGCGTTTCAATCCATCATATTGAGCCATGAGATAGGTACCAAGCTCAACGGTTCGCGTAGACAAAAGTTGCGTAAGTTTGTCGATGATAGTTTGATGTTTTTGCTCGAGCGATTTGCGCACATTGCTGCAGGAAATAGAAAAGGCTCCCACAGAGATGAGCTGCGGGATGTTATCTTCGATGGCCTGCCTTGCTTCCGAGTGCTTTTCGATCAAAGCTTTCAATTTGACCGGATCGAGCAAGCTCGGACGCTTCAAGCTCCCATCACCATTGTCGTCCTCATCCTCTTCTTCTTCGCCCCCATCCTTGCAGTCTACTTCGACCTGCTTCAAAAACTCGTCAATATCAAAGTTGAGGAATTCCAAGTGCTGATCGTATTGCTCGAGGTACGCCACAAGTGGCTGAATGGCATGTTGCATAGTCTCCTTGACATCCGCTGCGAGCTCGGTAACCCATGGTTCGTGCTGATTCACGCTATTGATCAGTGGTTCGTCTGACCAAAACAGTTGGTCCATGACCTGTTTTTCGACACGAGGAATATTCTCAAGGCAGGTGATGGCCTTGTAGAAGAGCTCTACGGGCGCATCTACAAATACAGCAGGCTCAACGTTATACTTGAATACGAACCGGTTGGAGGGTGCGCTACTCTGCTGCTGCGCATCCGCTTCTGCAGGAGCTTCGCCTTCTGCACCCTCTGACGGTGCCTCTGGCTCCTCATTCCCTTCTTTGCTTTCCGGAGCCTCTTCCACCTCCGTTCCATTTGCGGCCGGCCTTGGAGAGGGGTCAGATGGCTCTTCCATCCCATGGTTCTCCTCAACCACGAGATCTAGCGCAAAAAGTGGCGGTCGAGTCTTCGTTTTGCGCTGGTTACCGATGCTAACGTACACGTCCGTTGCGGAATTGATGATGACATTTCCCTCTGCGGCCCGATTGAGAAACCGATAAAAATCATTGAGGCTGTTTATCACCATGAACCTCATCGAATCCTGCATCATGCAGTTTATGAGAGTAAAGAAGCGCTTCAACTTGCTAAAATTGTAGACTTCAACCGAGCTCTCCTTCAAGTTGAACCAGCCTTTGCCCACGTCTTTAAAACTGGACCGAATATGATTTTTGATCGCCATAGTCCACTTTCCCTTGATAAAGCTCAGCGCGTTGCTCGCAGCAGTGCTCTGTAGGTGCTGAAACTCATCAACCTTGATACTTTTGGCTATTGTTGTGTTGAAAAGATTCTGTTTAAGCGCTTTCACACATTCCTGCGTGATTGACTCCAACGCTACAATCACCCCACCTTGTGTGTACAGCGATCTGAAGGAAAACTCCTTGAACGTCTCTCGATACTCTTCATAGCGCGTTCTCGAAGACCGGTCGCTAGTGGGTACGATGGCAGTGCCCATTTTCACCTTTGCGTCCTTCAGAGTGGGCTCATAGTCATATCCGTTGAGCAGAAGCTCCTTGTGCTCGACCCATTCGGAGAGCATGGTCTCTAAAATCGGGTCCTTGAGAGCTTTAGGATTGGCCACCATACCGTTCATCACCACTTTGTTCATGGCTCTTGCGTAGGAGTTTTGCACTTCCTGCAGCAGTTCGTTGGTGTGTAACTTTGTCTCCCCGACCAGAGATTTGGTGGAGCGGGCCTTTTTCACGAGTCGGTTGGCAAGCTCTGCATCAATGGTCTGAAAGTCATTGATAGGCATCGAATCGATTCCTAGGTTGTAGTCGAGATATACACTAGCTTGCGCGCGACGTTTGAGAGCACCTTCAATGCGATCCACGTAGTTGTGCGGGCACTCTGCAACAAACATAACCTCCAGGCGAGACAACTCGGCGGTTTCATGGGTGTCTCGCCACTCAACTTTGAGCACATCAGCGGCGACTGCTTCCCTCCACTCGCGAACGATGCAATCTACCCACTTTTTATTTCTCCGCGCCTTCGCAGGCAGTCCAACAAATGTGCCAGTCTTTGGGTCGCTTCCCAAAGCGATCCAATCCTTGCGACTTCGCGTCTCGAATCTGAGGTCGTCGAATGGATAGAGTGGCAGGTCCAGCTCGTCAACGTCAGCTTCCCCGGACCTTCTCTCATCGTCAAATACCACTCCGCGGTCTTTCAACAGAGTTTCGATATTCTGAGCGGCATACTCCTTTTTCAAACGCTCCACTTCAACTCTTCTTGGGGCCTGACCCGGCTGTGGCCTGTGTGGAACTTGGACCTTTGGTTCGCTGCCACGCAAGAGCACTGCGGTTTCGCGCAGTTCCGGATCTGTCAGCGACCCACTGCTGTCTTCATCATCAAAGCCGATATTCTTTTTGAGCGCGGTAGACCCTGCTGCCGCGAAGGCGATCTTAAAATTCGACGCTTTGGGCGGCCGGAGAACTGGACTGGTCGGGCTTTTAACCCGTCGTTTGCCGACCCCTTCGTCCTGTGATTCTGGCTCCGATGGAAGAGGGTCTAGCGCAAGGCTTTCACTGAAAATGCCTCGCTGGGGCGATGTTGGTGGCGGTGGCGAGACGCAGTCTTCGCGCCGGTCCTCCTGCTGCTCCACACCATCCTCGTCCTTGCGCTCCTCCATTTGTCCAACAAATCCGCTGCTCAGCAGGGTGCCAGATGCCAGATGATATGAGCAAATCACCACTTCCGGGCGCCGCTGTTCAAGCCAAAACTCTCAATTCAGGGGACACCACCCCGGCGACCCTTCCCACGCAGGCTCCTACTAGCGAATGCACCAGCGAACGACGAAACGAAAGATCAATCCCGATCTCGATCTCTATCTCGATCTTGATGCCGATGTCGATCTCAGGGCTGAACGACGTACAGCAAGTACTCGCTCGCTCTCTTTTCAGACAGACCACTGCCACTGCCAAACCAATGACTCTTACGATTGGCGATACGCAACCAGCACGCCTCTCGACACGAACGAGCTGTGCTCTATCGCATGCACACAACGCTGGCACCAAAACGCCGCGGTTCCCCGCCGACTTTCGCCTCTAATTATCTGTCGTCAATTTGTTCAAAGTGCTCTTCCCTTTCGCGCTTCCGCTCGGCCCGCGTTCCCGTGCGCTAGTATCTGCTACAGTTTACCATAGCACCTGCCCTGCTTTTTCACACCTCTCGCTGCTATTGTGATGTGTTCCTGGGGGCTAGTAGTTTGGCGTAGGTACAGGGTACCGAGATGATGACCGTTGAGGCGGGGGAGGGGTATGAGAGGCTAAGGAAGATGGTAGATGAGGAGAAGGGAAGGCCGTTCGTTCACGAACAAAGAAGGATTCGTCGGGGTTGAGAGACTGACTGATGGATGAAAAGATTAGTTCGGGGGGATGTCTGGCGTGACTGGAAATTGCAGGAACCTGTGATATGTTGGCTCGCGGTGGCGTGATGATATGCTGATATGCTGATATGCGCGTTTGAATGGAGCGGAGGGGTAGAGAAGGCGTGCAAGATCCTGATGATGGTAATGTTATCTGTTATCTACAAAGACGATTTGAGGTGGTGCAAAGGCATGCACACGTGTTCTGGGCTCCTAACTTCGTGCTCGAGTTGAACTAGAACGTCATCGTCGTCGCCGTCCTTGATGTCCTTGATTCGAAACTGGTTGCACTCCGTAGCTTCTTTGATATTTCTGCTTGAGGCAAAGTATATGGGGCCGCCCTCGAATTTCGGGTTGACGTACAGTAAATTGCTCGATTCTGCTCTTTTGAACGCTTTAATGAACCCATCGTATTCCGCAAAGTACACCGCCACATGATAACGGCGCTGCGCATCCTTTTCGTAAGAATCCGGCGGAATCGCATCTGGACTTTCTGTGAAAGTCAGTTTTTGCCCTGGAATCGCATTAAATAAAATCTCACAAGTGCGGTTGTCCTCTGACATGGCTGTGCTGCAGCCGAAAATTCTATCATAGAATTCTGCAATTCGAGGCGCAGTGCCTGGTCTACATCTCAGGCAGACTGCCTGAATCCCAAGCATATGCCCAGACCCGCCCGGGTGAGCGCCACTCTTTCGAATGATATCACGCAACTCAGGAGTTGCTTCGTAGACGTGAAACTCATTTCCATTCGGGTCTGTCACGCACGCGCAGTGGACACTGCTGCTTGAGCCTCGTCGCACCATTTCCACCTTCACCTTCGGATGGCCCTCAAACAAACTTAGGATCCGACTTGCTAAATTTTCCAGCGTTTCCTCCGTCAGAAGCTCAACGTGTCCGTCCAGAAGCTCGGGGATCTCAATCTTCCTTGGGTTTCTCACACTCTCAATCACTGGGAGGTGTATCTGACTGAACCGGCAAAATTCGTGCGATCAGCAAACAGCTCAAGACCTCACCTTCTCAGACTTCAAACCCAACACACACTTACGAACACCCGCAATTCGCGTGCAGCACCACGCTCGAGTCTATTTTCGGGTTGAGCTTGCAACCCAATCCATCGATGAAAAATCGCAATGCTTCATCCCTGTCTGCCACGCACAGGTTCACGTGCTCCAACAGCGCTAGCGTTCGCGTCATTGCTCCCTGCGACTCGGGCAGTCGCTCGGCGTCACCCTTCAAGTTTTTCACGCTGCTCACGGACACCTTCGTTTGAGGATTGTAAAATCAGCTAACGCTGTCCTAGCTGTCCTAGCCCTGGAATGCTGAGTTGGAGCTGTTGGAGCGGAGGATGTTGGAGCACAGACACACCACTATTGCAGAGGTTACAGGAACTGGAGGACAAAACAACTAGTGGAGCTACATTTCATTCTCATCAGCAACTGGCAAGAAGAACGGCAGAGAAAGAGAGAGAAAGAGAAATAATATAGTTTGTCATGTCATGCAATTCACAAGAAGGATGGAAACAAGTCTTTTAAAGGAAACGCTGGGTGCTTAGGGCTGCGAATCTCATGTTCCAGAGTGATGAGCTGCGTCCCTGAACGCCCAAGACGAATGTCCTTCAAACGGAACTGGCCAGTCTCGTTGGCTTCGGTAAGCATGGCGCTCTGGTCTGTAACTGGGACCGGAAGGCCATGTTCATCTCGGTCAAAAAAAACCTGTGTGGCCTCTTTAGCGCGCATGAAAGCTTCAATGTAGCTGACGTGATCCGGGAGGTAAAAGGCGACGTGATATCGCCTTGAAGGCTCTGTCAGATATGCGTTCGCAGAGATTGCATTGCTGGACTCATTGAACACGAGTCGCTGCCCTGGAAAAGTGTCAAAGAACACTGAGGAACTCTTGCTCGCTTCATCATAGGTGGCGTCACAACCGAATACCTCGCTGTAGAAAATAGCGATCTTGGACGCAGTCCCTGGCGCGCAGCGGAGATGAACCGCTCTCATCCCGATCATTTGATCCGATCCACCAGGATGTGTCCCGAGGAGCTCGGATACTTTGCACATGTCGAAGGTCGCCTGGTACACTCTGTATTCGTTTCCGTTCGGGCATCGGGCTCTGACATATTTCCCATAAGGCACGCTTGCCTCGTCCTCAACGACTAATTCAGCTTGAACGGAAGGGTGGCCCTTGTAAATAGTCTCGAGCCGTGCAAGCAGCCCCTCAAGAGCTTCGCGCGTCAAAAGCTCCACCCATCCATCGAGAACCTCCGCATGATGAGATTTACCCTTGGACACTGGCTTCGAAGGCAGGTGTATCTGTCTACAGCAGCACATCAACGGCGCCTTTCATCAGGATTGTGTCACTCCTTGCATTCACCACGACCACCGACCGCCCAGCACTTGCAACTTACGAAACTCCACAGTTGACGTGCAACACCCGCTCTCTGTCGGTGTCAGGATTCGCTCGAAAGCGGAGACCGTCCACGAAGAACCTCTCAGCTTCCTTTCCGTCAGGCACGCGGAGGTTGACGTGTTCCAAAAGCCGGAGTGCCATTCTTTGATGATCCAGACAGACCAACTTTGCTTATCTCTGGCAGACACTCCCGCCACTTTTACTCACTCTCGACACATCTCCACACTTCCAAAGACTCACTCACATTCATGCTCCCACACACTAGCTCTAGCTCTAGCTAGACACTAGACATGTTACACTAGTCCCTTGTCATGGGTTTCTTCTAACTCAAGCTCCACTTTGCGAACACCTATCTGCAGCCTAATCTACACTACAAAAACACCGAGGGAATCCTTAACGATAATAATAGTGATGACTTTATCGTAGGGAGTGGTATAGGTAAACGTTAGAGAGTATCTTGAATTTCCTTGAACCTAAAGAGTCGTGGATGGGATACACGAGGTGGCGTCAGAGTTGGAGAGAGGGATCGAAGGAGAGGAGGACCAGAGGACCGGAGGACCGGAGGAGGAGGAGCGAGAGAAGAGACGGGTTCTCGGTGGAAGAACCGGCCCAGGAGCATGCAGATAGGCGTTGTGTCCGCGGGTTCCCGCGACGATCTTCTCGTAAAGGAATGGGCGCGGATCCTTGCGATAGAGCAAGCTCTGCGCCCGGTCTTGTTCACGAATGGCAGGCTCCCGCGCAGGGAGCTGCTGCTCAGGCCAGGGTCGCAAGGCGGTTTAGACGCGTTGCTAGTACTCCCGGCGCTCGGAACGTGCCAGGAATGTGAGCAGAACGATCCGTGTGCGCGCTGCGGAGAAGCGGAGCAGCAAGTTGCCGGAGATAGTGACTACCACATTGATAGCCGTTTGGATGAAGATGTCGATTCGATCTCGGATGCACAAGCGTCTTTACACAATGCTGGCGACGCAGACGGGAATGTTAGGAATCTTGCGCCGATTTGCGAGATGGTGCAATGGGTTCTGCAACGAACCCGCGATGAAAATGTCATCCCGGCGCGAATTGTCGCATTGGGTTCTGCAGCAGCGAATCTTGCGGAGGCCTTGGGGGGTAGTGTGCAATGGGGAGCGGCCGGCTGTGAAACGAGAGACTTGGAGATGAAGAATGGGATGAGTTCGCTTCCATGTGCTCCTGCTGGAATGGCTACTGCAAGGCTGGTCCGATTCGACCGTTCAGAGATTGAGACAGCTCCCAAAGGGGCGTGGGTCATTGCAAAGTCTCTGGAATGCGAAATTGAAGGTTTCTTTGTTCCTTACTCAGCGGATGGCACCTCATGCGCGGGCATAATGGCCTTGCAAGCACATCCAGAAATTGATCAGCTTTTTGCGCTTGATCGACTCTTGCCAAAAATTGAGCGGTCGATTGGTGCAGATCTCGCGGAGAAGGCTATTGCGGATGTGTGCGAAAATCAGTTGGACAATGCGGAAATTGCAAGCATGGTATGCCGGTTCCTTTCCCACAAGGACAAGCAAATCGTCTTTGCAAGTAGCACCGGAGCTATTTATGATGATAGTGCTCGAGTTCAAGTTCTCGAGGAAGAATTGCGCCGAATCAAGCGAGCTCTCTTTGTAGAATGTCAATTAAGTGCTATGGTGGCAAGTCTTCCGAAAGAAACTGCGCAAGTTGGGAAGCTCGAGGATCCTGACGGAGTCGAAAATGACGACTATGATGATCATCAACTTTGGACAATGGAGGACATGCGGGCCCAGCAGCTCGCAGCTGCCATCATGCAGGGACTTGGAAAGCTGAGTGAGCTCAAGGCTAGCCAGGCTAGTGACGTACTCGCTTTTAAAGCCAAGGTGGCCGTCAAAAAACACGCTCCTATGATCCAGTCTCTCAAGGAGCGCGCAAGTGGAATTGACTCGTCGCGCTGCACGACCCTGGAGGCTGCTCATAGCATGAATATCTTGGCCTGCTCAGCAAGCGATGCGAATGGAGATCTAAGAACCATCATCAGTGGCTCTGCCAACAAGACTGTCAACATCCATGTCGGGAATCAGAGTCAGGGATGGAAAAAACGTGGAGAAGTTCAACTTGCCTCTCCGATTCTGGCGATTGAGAGAAAGCCCGGCCATTCGGAGGCTGCTACCGATGTGTTCCTTGTGGCAGGGCTTGATGGACAGGCTTCCCTCTGCACAGTCAATCACAGTACTTCAGATATCCACGTTAGTATGGAAGGAATCAGAAAGGAGAGCATGCATATCACATCCGTTTGCTGGTCGCCCTGCGGCCGTTTCTTTGCGACGGCGTCGCGAGACAACCAGGTGAGGGTATATGCCCTTTCGGAAGAGCAGAATATCCCAGTACTGCATAATTCATTGACATGCTCCGGATGCCCTGAGGCAATTTGCTTTTCACGCTGCTTTGGCGCACTTTGCCTAGTTACTGCTGTTCGAGATCACAACTGTCTTCAGTATTATTGTATCGAGGAAATGGCTGATGGCAACTCGAAGATCAAAGTCGGCGACCTTGTCAAAACCAATATGAACTCTAACGGAGACGAATACGTGTCGTTTACCGTCTTGCATCTCTCACCAGCACCTGGCGAAGTCCCTATGATTGCTGCATCTACAAGCAAAGATCGGATCATCGTGTTTCGAGCAGGGTCTTGCAAGCAGTATCAGAACTTATTTGGGCACACGTGCTCAGAGTATGGCCGGCCTAGAGTCGCCTGGGACCCATCCTGCCGCTTTTTAGCATCCAACTCCGAGGCTGATCTCGAAATCCACCTGTGGTATTTGCCAACCGGCGAGCATGTTCTCGCTCTGAGCGGCCACCGACAGTCGGTCCGCGACCTCGTGTTCCTGCCTTCGGAGGATCAGAATTCCCTCGCGTTGGTCTCTGTGTCATTTGATCGAACCATCCGCGTCTGGGACCAACTCAACGACCTCAACGCACTACTTGTCCACCATTGACGAAATACATACAACGTTTGCAATTTAGAGCCACCTCTCGACAACCTTAAAGTCTTATATTTCTCAGTTCTCTCTTCGGAGCGTCAGACCCAAGAAGCGTGGTACCCTCAAAATCGTCACGATGCTAACCCTCGAAATATATGCGTTACGGCCATTCTACTGCCCACTAAATAGAAAGCCTAAGGTCGTGCGGATTTGCCAGTCAGGCCTTGGTCATTGCGAAGTCACACGCGCAGCGAGGGCGCGTGAGTGAGTGAGTGAGAAAATGGACGGCGAGATCGTCAAAACCGGAGACGTGAGAACAGTGGACGAGCGCATTCGCGAATGCAGCTCGTCGAAGAAAGACGAGCTGAATTTGGCGTCATTAAGGCTCGAATTGTTTCCGGGAGACATATACGGCGTTGCGTTCGTGCGAACGCTCAATCTGCGTGGAAACGCATTGGAGTACATACCGAAGGACATCTCGCTGCTTCAAAGCTTGCAAATTTTGAATTTGTCTTTTAATCAGCTCAGGGAGTTGCCGCCAAGCATTGGGAAACTAGAGAATTTAGAAAAGTTGCAGCTGCAGTCAAATAAGATTGCTGAACTTGTCCCGACAATTGGAAACCTGAAACAATTGAAAGAGCTCTACATCGGAGACAATCGCCTCAAAGAACTTCCGGAAGAAATTGCAGAACTAGTGTTGCTGGAGAGTCTCGACGCGCGCAACAACAAGCTGACGAATTTTCCGGACACCTTCAATTCATCCAGCCTCCCAAACCTAAGAATCGTCAATTTTGATGGAAACGATATTGAGGCCTGGCCATGGTCCATCAAGTGTCTGCAAGAAGCGTTTCCAGTATTGCTGAATGTGGAAGAGCGGCGAAGACTTGTCAAACGGAATTTGCGCACCAAGCAGAAGGTAAACGAGAGACTTTTGGTTTAACTGTACGTGTATGCGCTTGTATCTAGAGCTTGCCGTTGCGTGTTCCTTCCTCGCAGCTCACCATCAAAGAAAGAATCAAACAAAGGGAAAGGTTTGACGTTTTAACAATTTTATTAAAAATAAAGAAGAACCAGATGGCGTTACTTTTATTCTTCCTTAATAACGAGCTTCATGTGTGATTCTACGCCGTCGAAGATGATTTCCACATTCTCTGCGAGACGAGATGCCAACTCTTTCCTTTCGTCCAAAGTTTTCTCTGCGCTCACTTCAATCGATGTAGATGCTTGTTGCGATAACGTTGGGCAATACGCGCGAACATGTAGTCCGCGAACAATGGAATTGTTTGTGGCATCAATTAGCTCGTGCACCGTGAGAATTGTATACACACCAGACACCTTCGCCACTCTTCTGGCGAGCATGTCTCTAGATATAACGTTGGGTAACAGGAACAGCTTCTCATTCTCCCCAATAAGATGCTTCGCGGATTTTTCGTCGCTTGTAAATGGAACGCTTTCCGATCTAGTCTCGGCGGAGTTTTCGGGGCGCATGCAGCGGAGATACACTTCGAATTTATCGTCTCCTTTCCCTTCAGCAACACTTTCTCTGATGACAACGAGCTCTTTGCGCAAGAAATTGATGAATTGAGAGGTTACCGATGCCGAACTCGTCTTGAACTCCTTACACCAACCGATTAGCTCTTGCGTTGAATTGCAAGCTGGCGTGATGTGCAGGTATTGCTTCCTGCCAGACGAGGGTTCGTAAACTAGCACCCAAAGCGCGGGCTCCTCCGAGCTCTCCATCCCATCTTTCCAGATTGCTGTTGCAATCACCGAAACGTTGTTGGACGAGTGCAGGCCTCTAGAAAAGAGCTTCTGGGTGCTTTTGGTAGTCGAGTCTGAACCTGCGCGCAACGAGTCTGGCGCGGCATACTTGCGCTCCTTACGGATTCTTTCCCATGGCATAACAAGCTCGTCGGAAACAGTGGTGTCCAAGCTTCTCTTAACTCGAAGCATCGAGGTGAGGGTCTCGGCAAGTGCCTTGCGCTCGATTGGAACAAGTAGTTCTCGCTTCCGATCAATGGCTTCAAAGATGTCAACAGAGCCAGCTTGTAGCGATATTTTGCTCTGCTTTTTCGGGTTGTATGCCACAAATCGAAAGCAAGGAGCATATCCACGGCCAAGACTCTCCGGAAGCTCCTCCTCCTCCAGCTCAAAAACCGAAATCACATGTTGCTCAGACAACCGGATGTTAGACTCCGAGAGGATCTGAAGATCTCGCGCGCCGTTGAAGACCTTTGTTCCTCGCCTATCCCCAGCTGAATACTCCCCATCGGGCAGGATGACGATATCCTTCCGCCCAAGGGCATTGGCGATCTGGTCCTCCTCCTCTAGTTTGTGTACAGGTGTGGCCTTCTCAATACCAAACAGCTTTGCCCGGCGGACGACGAGAGAAAAGGTGCCATCCGCTTGTTCCACAGTTAGGCGCTCCTGAAGCAGAAACTGGATGAACTCTTGAACCTTGGCCGGCGCCAACAAGTCCTGCCGTGGGCCAGCAGCTGCCCGAAAGTCGTCCACCGTGAGAAGCTCCAACCTGCTTTGGCTTCCTGTGGCTGGGTTGTAGGCCTGTAGTATGAGTCCGTTTTCGGGAACAATGTCGCTCTTGTAATTGTTCTCTTGCGTTTGAGACAAGCCGGACTGTTTCCAAACGGAGAAGACGACATAAATGGGGGGTTCCTTGCCAATATGATGGCCGTGCTCATAAATGACCTCACCTTCCGGCTTTGAGCTGCGCTCTGCAAGAGGAACCGTCCGAGCACAATCCAAGTTCTCTACTGCTAGCTCGGACGAAATGACTGGAGGCAGTGACGGTAGCATCGCATCGGGCGATTTCGCGGACACGCTTTCCACAGCCGCGTCGGTTGACTTGTCACTGGAGCCTGGTTCAACAGGTGGGCGAGAGCTGACTGAGCGTATGATGGAGTTTTCTCTGTTCACGATTGCGAATAGCATGCGGTCCCCATCGTTTTCTTGGACCATTTGAAATGCGCTTACAAGTGCATCAAATGTGGCCAGGCCCAGGTGATCTGCGTTGTATTCTCCGACGAGTTCAACGAGCTCAGGACGCGAAATAATCAAGCGATGCTGCTCGGATGAAGCTTGGGAATATGCCAATATTTCCAGGGCATGTCGTGGCTCAGTGTTTCTAAAGTTTGACAGTTTGGTGTCATCGTTGAATTCGTCTTCATAAAAGTCATCGTCATCTTGACCAGAGAGAAGAATTAAAGATGCAGGAACACAGTACTCAACGATGACCATAAAGTCTTTCTTTTCGAGAGCGCTGGAAGTCCGGAGAGGCACTTTCACGGTCGCCTTGTGCAATGATTTGTCAAGCACGACAACCTTCGCATCGCTTGGCCCACTCTCTCCGAGCTTTAAAGTTCCACTGATGGTTCGGCCATAGTCTGAGATCGAGTCTGCACGATGCAGGTGCAAGCGAGCAAACAGCTTGCTGAGCCATACTGAACGTGCGCCGTCATTCAGGGACCCTAAGAGCTGCAGCCTTGCAGTTTGAGACAATAAGAATTCGGAGCGAGTGCTAGAAGACGGATAGTAAGCGACAACGCGCAACGCTTTTGTCGCGGAAGACACGTGAACCGAGACGACGTGAACTTTTCCAGAAATCGATATCGAGCCTTCATGAATTTTCCTACCCGGAACAATGCCGTGATTCACAATCATCTCAGCGGGGCGGCTAGCATTCGCCCGCCGAATATTAAGGCGGTCAACAACATGCCACACCATCTTGCTGCCATTTTTGGAGAGCAGATCTCTCTTCTCGCGCTCGGAAGATGTGTTCCGGCAGATTCGCTTCACGAGCTCCTGGTCCACGGTGAAATGGTGCATCTTGCTTGTCTGCGACACATATGCATCTATAAGAATCTCTCCAGGGGAAGTCTCCGAGGCAGTGATTGTTGTCGTAGTGGAATCAACTTTGCGCACGGTTCGAAGGAGGCGCCTCTTCTTGCGTCTTAAGACAAGCTGATAGGGTATTGGAGGCGCACCAATTCGGCTCTGATGTTGCCGCTCAAGGCTGAGCAGCTCAAGCAACCTTCGATAAAGGGCAGTCTGGTTTCTTGGAGGCTGGCGAGGGTCCTTCATCTCAATAGAATTTGGGCCAAGCATCTTGTTGATGTCACTCTCCTTCAAGGTTGTGAGATAGTGTGAACAATTCACTGGGTCATACCCGACAAAAAAAAGTGTTTCCGCGAGTCTGTCCCAGTGAATGGAGACCACAAGACGAGTCTTTGTCGGGTTGTGCTCCGAACGGCTAGGCGTAGAGAGCTGGGTGTGAGGGGTCGAATAGACTGGGACTTGAACTGCCGAGCTGTAAACTTTGAGGTCGCGAAGGGAGACTTCGAGTAGCTTTCGAAAAGCTTCCTGCCAACCATCACTTTGTAGCCTTATGTCTCCATTTACATGTTTTGGCCAGCGGTCGTGGCGAGGTATGTAAGCGTCGGGAAACTCTTGTAGACCGTCTTTGACTACAACGACTGCAGAGAAAACCTCGCTGTTTCCCTTGCAAATTACTTTTGGGTACCCGCCATTTTTTTCTAGTTCGGTGGCGTAGTTGATCACAGACTCTATCCACCACAAAAGAGCACGGGCAGCAGGATATGAGAGCATCGCCTGGTCAACTTTGGCATCTTCTCCCCGGCGCGAGCTAAGCGGAAATTTGGGATGTTGAAAATATTCAGAGACGGCTTGAATATTGCAAGTCGGCACCAAGTGGGGAACCACTTGTCTCATTTTTTGCGGGAGCTCTCCACGCTCCAAGGTGAGATACTTTCTGGCTTGGTCCCAGCTAACCGAGCCAACTTTGTCTGAGGGCCCAGTGAAGCTTTGCGAAGGTGTCAGAAGAATCATGAGAGCTTCCAAGAGCATCACAAGACAAGGGTGTGGCTTTTCAACCTCGCTCAGTCCGATCAATTGGCGCTGGCTAGACGGAGTGGACAAGAGGAACTCGCAGGAGCTCTTGTCCTCCAGTTTCGTTTTCAAGTAAATGTTTGACATTCTAGCGAGTTGAGCTTCAGTTTCAGCCTTGTTTGAGTTCCTCGAAGAATCCAGCGCGAGAGGAACCAAGTCCGCCTCTTGCTCAATTGGACCCCCCTGCCCGAATTGGATGCCAGTCAACTCCTCCTCCTCCGAAATAATGAGTGGTGGCCAGTTCAAGCTCTCCATCAAAGCACGCTCGTCATCCTTGGTGGCTTCAGTGTCGAAATAGAAACTGCTGAGACCTCTTCGCCCGCGATTTTTCTCGGAACCTTGAACCAGCAAAAACATTGGTCTCGGGTCCAAAGTCGCCTTTGCTACCATCATCTTCCGCGTGAAAGCGTTTCTCTCTTTCAGGCTCTGTCCGACGTCGACTTCAAGGATGACAGATCTTCCGGCAGTCAACAGCTCCTGAAGCGTGGTGATGTCGAAGGCCGAACGATTGACATGTGCGAAGGTTCCAGGTAGAGACCGCTGCATTTGTTCAATCAAGATGTTCCTAGCTCCATGAGGAACGTCATCTGAGATAGCAATCAAAATTGGGCGCGTGCGATCAATTCTGCATCGAAGAATTTCCTCAGATACGTACCGTTCTGGGTCAATTTTGTCGCTGTCGTAGTCGGACTCGCTAGGCTCATAAAGTTCGAGCCCGTCTGGGTCATCGGCGCTCAGCACTGCGCGCCAAACAGCACTCTCTTCGCTGCCAGGAAGAATGAATTCCGGCACAATCTCCATGCATCCCAAGAGGGCCACCAGCCACTGGAACAACAGCTGAGCTACCTTCGAGCCTACCCTGATGAGGGCAAGCCTTTTGCAAGTGAGGTTAGGATTAAGCAGGTGTCGTTTGACAAGCGCTGCTCTCTCGTGATGCAAATAAAGGATCTCTGACTTGGCCGAATCGCAGAGCGCTTTGATTTTTGCAAGGAAACCAGGTCTTCGGAGTGCCCTCTTGCACGCTTTCCAGTTGATCAACTGCTCAATTTTCAGCTCTGGAGCTCTCATCCCTCGTGCTGTGATGACGAGACAACATTGCATCAAAGAAAGCACCTCTGGTTCGATTTCGTCTGCTTTGACCTTGGCCAGCTCAAGAAGGTCTGCCGTGTAGATCCCCGAGCCAGCGATTGTACAGGCCTTACCATGCTCCTTGAGTAAGCGCTTGTGATGCATTCGAACTCTGCCTTTGTATCCTCGATAGGCTCTTTGAATGAGTTTGCTAGATCTATCGCGCAGTCGTTCGAGACGAATTTGTTTCACTCGCAGCCGGGCCGCCCTACCACGGGCAAAGCTTTGGATTCTCACGCTGGAGTCGCGCTGCTTCCTTACCCAGCGCACATGCTCCCTTCCGGCGAGCATGCGGCACCATGATTGAATGTGAAGTGCTCCGTTTGTTCGGATGCCAAAAATTGTATTAAAACGGCGCCTGCCAAGCCCGCCTCTAATTATGCGCTGCATTTGGGTCGCAGCTCCGTGCTCGGGTCGAATGAGTGGCGCAACTGGCTCTCCTGGCTGGGCAAAGTTGCGATCATCGAGGTCAGGGTCCCGCGAAACACACAATTCCGGATCGGGGTGGAGGTCCATGGGATCAGAGCTAGGGTTTACGTCTACTTTGGCAGAAAATTGAGCGGCCTGTTGAAGTTTTCGGTTGATGGTCTCCTCTCGCAAGCGCTGCTGGTCCTCCTCTTGCCTCTTGCGAAGATCTTCGCGAAGCTTCTCCTTTTTCTCGACTTCCGCCTTCTTCTGTTCCAAATCCCCCTTTTGACGTATCACGTCCTGTTCGTTTTTGAAGATATAGGACTCCTTGGTTAGGATATCTCTCTCAACAAGTTTTCGTTTCTGCACATCCAAGTCTTGCGAATGATCTTCGCAAATGGCTTGAAGTCTCGCGAGTTCCTCCCTTGCCTTGTCTAACCCTGTCATCTTTTTGATGAGATCCCTCTCTAGAGCGACGTTTTCTTCCCTCGCCCGCCTGATATCCAGTTCCATTTTTGCAGCGCGACTTCGTCGAAAAGGGGCTTGTTTTCGCCCGTTTGCCCCTCGTTTCGATAATGGGGTAAGCTCTCCTCCTTGCTTGGCCTTCTCTATCACATAGGTGGAATTCGTGTTCTTGTGCTTTACGGTTGAGCCTTCCTCCTGTTGCTCTTTCGCCTCCTCCTGCAATGCGACAGACTTGGTGCGTGTGCCATGCACGTTGTATTCGTCTTTTCCAAGAGCTGATGGGACCAAAAGCCCGTATTGATTCCTCGTGTATACCCCGTACATTTCCTCCTCCTGAAGCAGCACTTTCTCTGCCTCTAATATTTTGATCATATCTACGGCCTCTCGAGTGCCATCATCGACGAATTGGCCGTCTTGCTGTTGCCGCCTCTGTTCAGTCTGCGGCGATCCTGGCACCGCAGAACCTTGTTTGGAAGGAGTCACCCCTGTGCTCGCCACAGGCGCTGAATAGGGATTCGACGATGCCGACCGCGATCCGGAAGGCGCTCCCCGCGCCCTCTTCACACCGCCCTTCTTGTCATTAGCAGTCGCCGCCGAGTTTGCAACCTTTGCTTGCACAGACTGGGATACCTGCTCTGCCATCTTGCCATTTGGGTTCGCGGCTGGCGATTGGTCTAACGTCCGCCTCACCAAGAATGGGTTTCGTGCTACTGGCGCGCCAACCCAAGCCCTGACAGCCGCGCTGTTATCCAAAAAGTCCAAGTCGCTCGGGATCCTGAGAAGGTAGTTGACCCCGTTCCAGACAAATTGCGAGCCCGGAGGTGAGCCTCTGCGCCACTTGACGATACCTTCCACAACCTGAACTGTAACTTCCCTCGTCAGCTCCATAAGGTCCGCGATCCGCTCCACTGCAGGGTTTCCTTTGGACTGGGCCTTGAGCCGTTCGATGTAGTTCTCTCGCAGAACAATACCTTTCAACACGTCCACTTCGAGACCTGGGTCTGTTCCGGTAGGTCTGCAAAGTTGGTCTTGAAACGTAACGCCACCTCGATGCGTTGACGAGCTGACTACATTCTGAGCAGGTCCCGATTTCGAGCGATGAGGATTTCCTGGCCTGCTTTGTCCATCGGCGCTGGCCTCCCGTTGACGAAGCGGGTTTCCATTCTTCTTTCGCCGTTTCACGCTGCTCCCCTTCCGGGCGGCCGCACAATGCGGATCCGCCAGAGCGTTATACATTCCACGCCGGAGCGATTCTGCTCTCCTCTGCCCACTACTCGTGCTTCGAGCAACTGGCGATGTGCCGCCGATACCTCTCAAACGCCCGAGGCAGTTTGCGTTTTCGTACGGGAATGCGCAGAGATACAAGGCTGTGCAGCTGCGCGACGACGACTTCAGGCTGGTGTATTGCGACCATGGACTGCCGCAGAGCGTCTGCGCCTAAGGCCTCTCTCTCTCTATCTATCTCTTTCTGTCTATTTCTCTGCCAACCTTGCTGCCCTCGTGCCGGCAGAGTATATTTCTTCTGCACTTTGTTAGCTCGAACGGCGCACGCACTGACTGACGGTGAGTACACCTCTCAAACTCTATACTAAAGCGTCGGAGACAGTGCACTTCTAAAACAAGCTAACGTGCCCGTTTTCGCTCCAAGCATCGATGCATCAGACGGTCAGACGGGCAGACAGACAGACTTTGCGCAGCTGGGTAGCCAGATCTTGCTCTGCTAGTCAATGAACGATTTTCATTTTATTTTATTTTGTTGTATTTATAAGAAACGAAGCATGCAACAAATTGGCAGCTAACTGCAAACCATCTTTTGGTCTGTTTAGCCTGCTCCTCTTCCGAATGGCAATGTGGGACTAGCGTCAGCCACGCGGCGCTAAGACCCGGCTGAACGGACACTTTTGGAACAACGAGCTGATCGTCACGATGCAGAACGCATGGCGTTCGTGAACAACGAGCTGATCGTTGGCGCGTGCGGAACGCATTGCTGATCGCAAGTTGTGCAATGTTGTGCACATTTGTGCGCGCGACACAAGAGTGATCCAAAGATATCAAGAGGGACAAGAGAGATCAAGAGTGAGAGAGACTAAAGCTGACTCTGAACGAAGATGAATGAATGAATGAATGAAAAGATGGATAAACGAGTAGTAAGAGCGACGCGATGGCAACGGACATGGCATTCGTTGTACATGTACACCGAAAGGGAAAAGGCTCTCCTGAATTTCTTCACGTCAATCATGACGGACCAAGCGACTTGGAAAACGGAGTTCCTTACAGCTTTGCAACGCTTTGCTGCGCTTTGCTGCGCTTTGCGGCCGACCATAGCTGGAAAGTCAAAAGATATCAGAAAAGTCAGAAGCCAGGCCAAGCTGGAAGTGGCCGTGCGAAAGGAAGCGAGATCTGCTTGGCACAGGCAGGTCAACGCGGGAATCGGATCTCACAGTCAATCGAGAAGACGGAATTCATTCCCGTCTCACTTGCCTCTTCATGGATCTTCATGGCACTCGGAGATGAGATCTAGACACTCATCCGGCGGCAACGTCGCGAGCTTGAATAATTGGGAGGACTCGGCCTTGTCTTGAAGAGTAAGCAGTCAAATACTACCGTCCAACGAGGCCGGACACCCGTGCCGCTTCATAGAGTACATAATTCGCACGACCAAGATGGACTTGGAGCTCTTGAAGCAGATTGGCTGGCTACCAACTCTGCCCAATTTCCACACATTTCCATCCACTAGCGATCACCAGAGCGATCACCAGCGCCAGAGCGCCAAGAGATGCCAAGAGGTAGGAGCAGTGCTGCGTAGTGAGGTACGCTGGCCGGGCGTAAGCAAACACTCTTCAGCGCAGGGCTTGTAGCGTGCGAGTCAACAGCGTGCGTGTCAAATCAACCGAACCAACGAGGAGCGAGAGAGAACGTTGGCTAATTGATGGAGACAGCGTGGCGCACACCTCGTTTTTCTTTTTCCTCGCGCATTTCCATGGGGTTGGTTACCATCCCGTTTCTGTTTCTCTCTTTGTTTCTCATCTTTGCACCGCTGTGAGTGCTTCCTCCCACCTCTCGAGCCTCGAGCCGAGAGCCAAGCAACGAATGTGAGCATACACCACCCACTCAGTCAGTGGTGGTGCAGTGAAATACTTGATCCATGCGCAAGCATCTCTCTCCTCCGCTCGCCAGTTTGCAATTTGCAGTCTACAGTTTACAATTTGCAGTTTGATCCTCGCTTCAAGTTGGGCGCAAGTGGTGCGACATTCCGCGACTTGACTTTCCACATTCAAGTTCAAAGTTCTCAACGCGGCCAACGCTCTCTTTGAACCACTCTGCAAACCCTGCAAATCCTTCTCTCTCTCGCACCATCGCACACTGAGCATGCCGTGCTAACGTGGATGGCTAACGTGGTGGAGGTGGAGGCGCTCATGCCGTAGTCACACCATCACACACTTTGCGCTTTCGTCAGTAATCTACGCAGCCATCACACTCTTCGAGAGTCAAGACGCCCGAACGTTCGAGCTCTCGAGCTCTCGAGCGCTGCAGTCTGTCTTCAAGGCCACGCATACTTGGACACCGGAAAAAAGTTGGCGGAGCCTCCGGGTCTTGAGTGGGCATTCATTTCATTCATTCATTCATCCTTGCTTGCTGTTGCTCCCCAAGTCGATGTTGTTTTGGCATAAACTTGTGTCTCAACTTTGCCATTATTTCACTCAACATTTCCAGTCAACCCAACTTGGAAAGCGAATTTTTCACTGTCAATTCTCCATCCTAACCAAACGTATACCCGCGGCTACTCATATGGCCGGTCTTCGCTACTGTCTCAGAGGCTCTGTGTCTACGCTGTGTCTACGCAAACTACGCAACTCAAAATGAAACATAATGAAACACAAAAACCAACGAGCACACTCGGTCACACTCACTGACACACAAACAAACAGACAGAGAGAGAGATAAAAGAAGACACAAATCCTCGACAAGAGAGCAGAGAGCAATTGTGAATGAATAAGCTTAGCATGTAAATTAAAACCATGACTTGAGAAGACTTGAGATGACTTAGCTTGAAACGAGTGACGAAGAGCAAGACAAGTTTGGCCGACCTGAACTCTGCTTCCACTCATCATCGCTCATCGCTATTGCTCACACTCTGTCAGTCAGTCAATGAAGTTGAACAATGAAGACTACTGGTACGGAAGAATACGGAAGACGCAAGATGCAAAATGGAAACTTCAACTCAGAGTGGAAAATGGAAATTTGAAAATGGAAGACACTTCTCGGCCATCCCATGTCCTCACCGTCGGTACCAGTACTAGGATAAACAGTTAATCCAAGCTCTTCCACATCCCATGCACTTCTTCCAAAAGCACCATTCCTCAGTGCACAGAGTGCACAGCACTCCAGTACCGTACCATACCGACACTAGTACCACTACTAGTACCGCTACCTCCCAATCGTCCTGGGTCCGTCGCACTACTGTTGTACTCCTAGTGTTGCCGGTACTGGTACCAGTACGCAGTGACTCGTCGTCGATCGATTTTCAGGCGGTAGTAGGAATTGGGAGGAATCCCTAATCGTTCGACTATCGGATGGACTGACTGTGTGAGTCATGAGTCAGTTGATTGATTTGATTGTTCACTGTTGATTGTTGATTGATTTCAATTGACTGTGACTGTGAGAAAGAGAAACTTCCGAGTTAGTTCAACTCATTTCAACTCGCACTTTCGCAACTTTGAACACGGAAGACTGAAGCACTGAAGCACTGAGACACAGACAGACAGACAGACATAGACAGACATAGACAGGCAGACAGACAGACAGACGGACATAGACAGACACAGAGAGACACAGGGTGCCGAGTCAGATGAGCGCTGGGCGGGGCTGCTCCTTGGTTGCAGTTGGAACACAGACGAGAGGTTTTGGTACTGAGTACTGGCGGCTGGCGGGCAGGAAGAAGAGCTGGAAAGGCCCTGGCCGCTGATTGGCTTGGTGCAGTCAGAGTGAGAAGAAGACGGAGATAGAGATCAAGGGCAGAGGACCAAGTTTCATGGCAGTGGGGGCACTGTGCGGCATGTCAAGCTTCTTAGGCCGCCGCACGAGCAAAAGCTCGGACTCTTGGAGCGGGAAAGCGGTTTCATTGCACTGGCTGAGAGATTTGTGCGCAAGGTTGCTTCGGAATGAGGTGGCGGAAAACGTCAAGCTTGCCACGGCCAGCGAGACGCGAACGTCGAAGCGGATGTTCGAGCTAAGTTTCATCAAGGACGAGACGCTCAAGATTGTGGACGCCAGCAGCTATCCGTCGTGGAAAGCGGAGAATCACAAAGGCAAGCGCGGCAGCGTGCCCGCCGCAAAGTTAAGGGTGAAGGCGAGACAGTCGTGGACGCTCAGCGAAGTGTGCGAATTGGTGCTCGCGGGCGAGTCCAATACCCACTCTGCAATAATTGATGGACTGGACGCAGCCTCCGTCAGCCCGGAAGAGATCAGGGGGACGTTTATGGTGGTGGCATCTTCGGATGCGTGCTTTAAGGACCTCGTAGATGCTCTGGAGGAGCAGTTTTGCGGCGAGGAAGCCTATGTCTGGTTAGAGAATCTGTCAGTCTCTCCACATTACAAACGGGCGACGCTGTTCACAGAAACGCTCCCACTGGCCATGAACGGTGCGTTTGGGGGCTCTGTCATACACTTTGACCATTATGGTTCAGCGCCAAGCTGCACCACCTTGCAAGGGCTTTGGTTCATCTACTGCTCCACGATTGCATCGGACCCTGTAATTGCCATGTCCCCATGCAAGCGAGCGGACATGATGTCTTCGTTGCCCACGATGTTTAGTCAAATCAAAGCCTGGGTATCGAGCTGCAAAGTGCAGTCCACCTCTGCTTGGGCCTCTGCGGAGAGGTCGCCACTCGACTCAGCGCTTGTAGCAGCGGTGAAAAAAGCCGGCGTTGAAAAAGTCAACTCGGCAATACAGAAACTACTCGAAGACTGGCTTCAAACGAAGAGTCTGGTGGCGTTCGAAAGGTCTGTCATGAAGATCAACGTTGAGGAATGGGAAGCCGTGGAATCCGTCACGGATGATCTGAAATTCCAGTGCGAGGTCGCGATTAAATTCGGGAATGACCTCGCGCAATTTTTGTTAGAGCGCGGATTTGCTGAACAGGCGAAGTTGATTCTGGGAGAATGTGTCAAGTGTGCGAACGTTGCATATTCCAGGCACGGGCTGGAGACTTGCGACACCCTCCTAGAGTACATTAGGGTGTGCAATCGTGTGCGTGATGGTGCAAGCGCCAGTGATGCTCTTGACCAGCTAGTCGCTGCCCTGGAAACGGGCGGAGGTAGCACGCCCACTGCTTTGGAAGGGGATTCGTTTTTGAAGGCGCTGATCCTTGCAAAGGCGTACGAGGAGCAAGGGAAAATGTATCGCGAGGCAGGTGGAAAACGACTCGCCCTCAATGTCTTTCGCGATAAATTGCTCCCGCTAAAGCGCAGAATATACTCTGAAAGCCACGAGGAGATTGTTTTGACTTTGCAAGCCATCGCGCAACTTCAGGTTGAGCTTGCTGATGGCCCAAGCGCAGTAGAGGCAGCGACCTGTGCGTTGGAGCTGGCGAAAGATATTTTCGGGGAGTCCAGCGCAAAGTTGCACACCCCACTATTCACGCTCGGGCAGGCTCATAAAATCGCCGGGGATCGGGTGAGAGCGAAGGAATTTTTGCAAGCTAGTGTGGACTTGCACCAGGATCTTACAGAGGCAATGGGTGTCACCAAGGTGCAGCTAGAGTCAGCCTTGCGAGATCTAAGAAGCCTAGAGTTGGATTCGAAGTTGAATATGCATTATGACGGTGCCGAGGATGAGGAAGCTGAAACAGCAGATTTTGCCACAGATCCTGCCCCACACGACATTGATAATGCGGAAGAGGAATCGGAGGAACTGGAGGAATAATGGCAACTGTTGCCAAATTATTGTCAATTGTGAAATGGGTTTTCGCAAGGATAGACAACAACAACAAATGAACATTTAGTCTTGTCTCAAAAGTATAGCTTTTCGTTTTACTCGGCCTTATCGGCTCTCTTGCCAAAATGTTTTCGTCGCACGAACGCGAGAGATCTCTCGATAATATTGCATCGCCAACGCCCTCTTCTTTTTTTCCTTGGGGCGATGAACAGTCGCGTGATCGGCTGTCAAAAAGTCACAAGTTATACATCCTAAATTCCAGGCAAACTATTCGTCAACTTAACTCTCCTGTAAGAAAGTGATCCCGCTTGCCTCCATATTGTCAAACAAAGCCCTCTCAAACTCGTTCTTGGACCATATCATGAACGGACGCATTGTTTCGAGCACAAATATGTAGAGCTCTTTGGTCGCCACACATTCCTTCAGCGCTTGCTCCCAAACTGTCTTGGCGCCGTCCGGATCGCAGCAGGCCATCCGAAATCGTGCAAAGAGCCGCCGTAAGCGGGTGGCTTGCGGAAAGTCTTTCACGGCCTGCTCGAACTGGTCATGGAGGGTTGCCACACATGACGCAGATTTTGCAAAAGACTGGTGAGCCTTTGAAAATACACGACTCGGGGAGGGCGCCTCGTTGAGAGTAGCTGGGAAAAAAGAAGCTTGAGTGTCACGGCCCTCCAAGCTCGATGCGGATTGACTTCGAGCGTATATTTTGTCAACTCGAACATGCTGTATCAAAAGCTCCAATAAGGTCCTCCCAATTGTTTTGCCACGAAAGTCCAATTCAAGCACCTTTTTCGCGGTCTGCTCAAACGTCTGAAACGGGAGCTCTCGTGCGCAGCGAGAAAACGCATCTACGAACCATGGATCCATCGGAAAAACCTCTAGCGAACCTTCCAAAGCCTCCACTAGAGATTTCCGAACCCATGTCTCGCCCTTGATCACCATTTGTGAATGTAAAAGAAAATTGTTAGTGCGCAACAGGAATAGCCACAACGAAGAGACCTCGGCACACCAAGAGCCCTGCTGAGACACCTTCTTGCGATGAATTTTGTACCACATCGCCAAAATTTTGCATGATTTTGTTAGAGTGGCAGACGAGTTCTCGACATTGCCGCGAAGAAGCTCAAAAAGCGCGTGTCCTGAAACACTAAATGCCAAATCTGGCAACATGCCATCGACGTCTGCAATTCGCTGAGCCGCAGAACCCAAGGCCTCATTTCGCGTGGCAACGTAGCTTCTCAAGTCGTTTAGGTCCGATTTGCAAAGGCTTTGGAACGCTTCCTTGGTCGTGCTCTCAGAGAACGTCGAGTTTTGGCCTGTAAGCTTGAGCAAGCTGGACTGAATAGCACGTTCAGATATTGAGGCTCCAGAAGACGAGTGTGTGGTTGCACTGGCAAGCAAAAATGCCCAATGGAGAAGGCGCTCCCCCGCTACAGAAGCTGCGTCTTTAAGGTCGAACCGTTCACAAAAAGCACGCGGCGAAGTGCCGCTTCCAATTTCGTCTTCGTCGAGTGTGTGCATGTACCAGGCCAAGAGCAAATTTTGCTTGCTTTCGCTCTTTTGAGCGCGATGATAGAGCCACTCGCACGCAACGTGCACAGCCTTGCTTGCGTACAGTTTGCTTTGGTCGAACTTTAAGGCACAGAAATGAATAAAACACAGGTTCAAAGCGTTCACGTCTTTGAAAATATCGAGGCTGCGAAAGAGAACACGCTCCACAAATAGTATTTGTGCAGGACTTTGCAGCAGCACGTCCGAGAAGTGCGCCATTGCAAACGGGCCAGAGAATAGAGCATGCTTCGACCATCTTGAGTCGTTTACCACAGGAAATAACCCGCTTCCGAGAATATCGTGGAGCCACTCATTCTCTTCGTCAACCTGAAACGGTAAACTCACGCCTAGAAAAGCAAGAAATCGCTTCAGCAACTCGAAGCGCATTTTCTCGGATCCCTTAGGGGCGTGGTAATCGTACGATTCAAAAAAAAAAATCAGAATTAGTGACCAAACCAGGCGCTTCATTGCAAGATCAAACTTACGACTTGAAACAAAAAAGGGTCGATCTCATCGAATCCTAGACCAGCCCCGCGGTCATTAAGATGTCCTTCAAAAGAGGTTTGCGAGTCCAGGCGTGCTTCCTCGTGTAGAAAAGCCAAAAGGGGATCACTGGACGGCTTAAACTTTAGCGCGAGAGACTTTTTTTCGCGCTCTTCCTGGTCTGAGCTGTCCAGTCTGCGCTGCTTGAGGGTTTTCAAAATTCGAGTATAGGTGCTCGCATCATTAGTTCCATGAGAAACATCTTTTGCTTTTGCACTTTTGTTGTCACCACTCCGCGCCATATCAAGCAGTTCCCGCTGCGTGTCAGTATTAGGGGTTGGCGTCCAACCCGACTGTAGGTCGCTCATGAATGCTGAGTGTAGTGAAACGCCCAGAAACATCGAAAAGGGAACATGCTCCTCACTTTGACGGTCTTTCGCCCGCCATCCAGCCCAACCCACTGGCCGCTGCAAAGAAATCGGATCGCCAATCCGAGAAGCCTCGCTACGCCAAAATTCCGAAAAGCTTTGCCGATCAAGCTGGTCTTCTTGAGTGTCAAGACCGCATCCCGAATTGTACTCGACAAGGGCTTGGAACAGATTAATTGCCTTAGGTTCACAACCTGCAGCCTTTTGGAGCATGCACAGCTGATCAAGAAGGTCGATTTTCGCGAGGTCCAGCTCGACTAGGCGCATCGGAGAGTTTACCAGATCTGCAGCTGACTTCTTCACCAATACCTTCAAGCCTTCTTGGACCACCTGCAAACGCTCTCCCGTCGTGATATGATGAGGTTTGGCAGATGATTTTGCCATTGCCGGAGCGAAAGCGTATCTTTGAAATGCACTTACAAGATACATATCAGGCGGGTATCCCTGCAACGCTGACATCCACTCCCCTCGAAGTCGAGTCCTCTTCTCTGGGGTGTCAGCCAGTTCCGCCGTGCACTCAAGCTGCATGGACTTGAGCATTGCTGAAGTCGGGCAAGCAGCGACTGCTCTAGAATACAGGACTGACAATTTGCTAAAAAACTGCTTTTGCGCGCCGTGCGAGTCTCCCAGCGGCCTATGCGAGGTGATGAGATCTGCCCAGCTCTTTTCATCTCCGGGATTCTCGGCAACATTCTTCTGCAGTTTCGCAATCGCTCTCTGCTGCAGCAGCTCTTCCATTCCATCGTCCACCGCCAACGAAGATTCCTTCATTCCATCGTCCGCTTCTGCCATTTCTTCGCGCCTTTTTTTCGACATTACCGGAATAAACTGCTCCAAAATTAAGCTCTTCCTCGCATCATTCTTCTTCTTCTTTCCAGCCGCTTCTTTCTGCGTTTCGCTCGTTCCAATCGCATCCGCCGCGCTCCTTTTCCGCTTGCCCTCGTCCTCCGCCCGGTTCTCGGCGCTCTGCGACTTTGGGTTCTCGAGGCGGGAACCCGGCGAGCGGTCTCGTTCTTCTTCCCTCCGCCGCCGCCGCCTCTTCTCCTCGCGACTCTTGCTGCTCTTACGGCCCGATGGAGAACCCGACGGAGAACCCGGTGGAGAACCCGGCGGAGAACCGGCCGAGCCGTCGGTTCCCGCGCTGGGTCCAAGCGCCGCCGCGAACGAGTGGAAGCCGCTCACCGCGCCGGCATCCGGCGTGTCTTGCCCCGGAAACGACATCTTCGCCAACCGCGACGGCAGCGGCCCGGGGGGAGTCTTGTGTGTGTGTGTGTTTGAGTGAGTGTACGCGCGCGCCGTGCAGCTGGAACGTGCGCGGAACGTTCCGCGAAAGTTCGTTCGCTGCGTGGGAGGCGGGCGTGGGAGGTCCTTTTACCTTTCGCCAAACATTTTTTTGGTTCGTTTTGTTGTGAATTTTGCAAACTCACCAGGACTGGGATTACTGGGATGTTTGGTTTTGGCTAGTCTAATCTATGTTAACAATGGATAGAATTACAGTAAAGAAGTATAAGAGTCAAAAAAACCTTCATTTTGCAGGGGTCAAATTCGAACTCATTCAAAATGTTTTAATAAATTGTTTTTTTCGTGGCCGATGGTAATCTCCGCTACTTTTTCCCATTATCATAAACTGTGTCTAGCCGAAAGTGTGGCAAGCGTAATCAGAAGGGAAAATACCTATTCTTGCATTACATCAATCAACCAAGTCAATCAATCCACACAATCAAGCAAGAGTGGAGAAAAGACTTGGTGGAGAAGCACTGTGGAGAAGATCTTACTCTTGGGGTTGAAGAAGTTGAAGCGACGTGAGAGCAAGGCGACGTGGTCGAAGCTGTTCTCAGTACCGGTACCGGTACAGAACTGCGAGAGAATGTCTCATGAGGATGGGTCGGGAGGGGATAGCAACGTCGAGCCACCAGTTGACGCAAAGCGAGGCAGCAAGCGAGATAGACAATCGCAATCTCAAACGGTTTTGAAGTTGAGCTGGTCCACTTGGCAGGAATATCTTGACCAAGCGTCGAGACTTGATCGTGTACAGCTTGCGAGCATGAAATCAAGAGCACGATTTCTGACCCAGCTTGTCGATAAGCTTGGGCGATTGGTGGACTCGTTGCCTGATGAAGATATTGAAGAGCTCAACAGCTTCCTTCAGAGCAAGGCGACTGCACAGACTGATGGTGGAAATGAAAGATTGGCGACCGAGGAAAGTGCTCCAGCGCAAAAGAACGAGACACTATCAGAAAGTGCGCCATCCGGTGTTGATCTCTCGTTCCCTCCGGTCAACAATACTGATGAGCACGCGCCAGCAGCGGCAATTGCGGTGGATGTGTCCGATGCAGCGAGCATTGAGTATGTGCTGAAGCCCTTCAACTCGATCACGGGCCAATGCGAACATAATGACTTTGAAACGCTCTGCGGCTCCATGTTGAAGGATGACAATTTTCTCAACTGCCTTCACATGCTACCAATCGCAACAGATGGCCTTGTCCAGCTTCGTTCCATCTTGTTCACTGAGAGACAAAATGGCCGATGCGTGCTTTTGGCAAACTTTATCCAAGCAAACTTTGCGGAAAAACAGCCAAAATCGACGCTGCAGAACATCTTCAGCAGGGCTGTTCTCGTTGCCACACAAATTTCCTTGCAAGAGCTCCTCGAACGTTTGAATACCGGACGGAGCATGGAGATGAAGAGATATGAAGGAGCGGAAGACATAGTCCAAGACATAATCCGTAACACGGACGAGGACTATCGAGCCTGTAAAACCGCCTTGGTGAATGCCGTATTTTGTTTTCGCCGCAGCACCCCAACGAGGCAGCGAAACATAATGATTTACTTGGTCCAGGAATCATTGCTCGGAGAAGAGATAGCTTTGACCATGCGGAGGATGAAGATCCCTGTGGACGTACAACACGAGAACGTGAAACTCGGCAGGCTCGCTAAGCTCATGCACACCCACTTGGGAGAGAAGAAGCCGTGGCCAGAGAGCGATCCCGCAGTGGTGAGAATGGGTTATCGCGCGCTCTCCCGTGCATTCGGGGATACGTACTCGAAAGACCTGGTAGACGCAATTTGCAAAAAGGATGATGTAATCTTTTACTTTTGCGAGCGCATGGAGACAGATTTCGTGGGAGATATGCGCACAGTTGACGGGCTGCTAATGGAGGCATATCAACATAAGACATTCAACAGAGAGGAACTCCTTGCAAGAGGACTTTCGAAAGATTTCGAGATCGCAGTGAATGGCGCCGTGCTATACGAGTGGCCTTCTGCAGCAATGACAGAACCTCTGCAGGAAACAGATATGGAGCCAGATGGCCTGACACATTTGCGTCTATTGGTGAAAATAGCTAGAGAGCTCAAATTGGAACTAAAGGCGTTGTTTCCAAAAATTCCGCGAAAAAAAGTCAGAGACAGGGAGCTGCCCATTGCTTTTGTGCTGCCAAGTTTGGAGGATGCGCGGAAGGTTGCAAAGCTCTTCCGACCTGTCAACGCGGGTAATCAGACTTGCCTAGGTTCGTGCGAACGTTTCAAAGCCAACAACTATGAAGCATATGCTTTTTGGGTCTTGCATGTGTCGTTGTTTTTGAATCGTGGAAGTTCGAATTTGGACGGAATAAGACTCTTTCATTATTTTCAAGCGTGCAACATCAACTTGGGCTTTGAGTTCACCTTGCAACAAGCAAATCACTTGGAAACTCTGCTGACAAATGGGCAGCTAAAGTGCGTTTGTGGGTGTGGGGGGACAGGATCCGACTTTCTCCTCGGCAGGAAAGCAGCCCAGATCGCAAGCATCGAACCGATTCCCGCGTATGCCCGGACCCACAAGGGTGTCACAAAATCATCTTGGGCTCAGCAAAGGGATGACGCGTACACGGTGATTGCAAGCATTATGAGGGTAAAGAAAGGAACGAGGTTGTGGTCCTGTACAGAGTACGCCGTGAATATATGGTATCCTGGTGGGTCGTTTACTGTCTCTTAGAAGAAATCAGAACGTCTTGAAGAGATTGATGACGGACTCTTGTCCTTTGATGGATCAGCTGATTGCAATTATCAAGAGGAGGGAGAAGCAGAGTTCTATTGGCTTCCGCGCATACATCAGAGGTTACAGAATCACATGAAATTCTCGTCTTTCATCTTTTCTGTTCTAAGGCTAGGGTGCTCTGAAAATGCTCTGAACTCGCCTTTCCCGCTTTCCTTGTGCATCGCAAAATTGTCTCAATCCTCGTTTTCTATTGGACTTTGAGTCTGTCGAGCTTTCCGGTACCATAGGCGGTTTTTTGTGTTTCGCTAGATGATCGGAGTGGCTCTCCGCTGCGCGTTTCGTTACGGTGTGTTCTGTGTTCCCTTTTGTCGTGTGCATGTTTTCCTCTGAACCGGGATCGTCCTGCAAATCTATTTCATCAGCAGTGTGTGCAATAAAGAAAAGACATGGCTCTCTCCGTTTGCTCACTGAGACAATCCCCCACTTTTTTACACTATCATAAACAGCGTCTATCCAAAAACGTTAAGTAGTAAGTATAGCAAAGACCTTCATTTTGCAGGGTTCAATTTTGAACTTATTCTTTCAATTGTTTTCATTTTAACTGTACTCACTGTCAGTACCGGTCCTGGGTTCTCATAGTTAAATTCTTCCCTTTCACTTTTTCCTCCGGGGACACATACGTACGTACGTGTACACGTACCAGGTACTCATTCGAATATTCTAAACTGAGATCCCTTACTCAATCATCCACGACGTGCTAGCTGCAATCCTTCTTGGGCCAAGAACAGTGCTGCAAGCAACGGGCTCTTTGAGCTGAGAAGGACCATCTTGAGATCCTTTGGATTCGTTCTAAAAAGCTAGTCCGCAGCAGGTTGCTGAGGACCGTCCTCGGGACAATTTTGTACGAGGAAATTGCATAGTGGGAGACCCGTGAGCGCTGCTCTATAGTTAGTGCGAAAAAATGGCACGGTGCGTGGAGTGGCGCAAGACGTGGTCGGTCGCTGATGACGATCCTGCCAGATCACCCGTCGTTGGTGGCACCGTTACCCCAAACTCTGCAGCAAGCTCACCGTCGTCCGCAGCATCGGGATCCGCGAGATCTCTTTTTGCCTCCAATCCCATGCCTCTGTCCCACGGGTCGTCGTTCTCATCTGGAATGGGGAGCAGCGCCGTAGGACTACCCCCTCTAGGAAAGTCAACGGCTTCTTCTTCTTCTTCTTCGAAACGGAGGCAAAGTGCCGCGTCCGTAATGTCGGCGTCAACGGCGATGGTGGACTGTTGCGAGGAAAGTGAGGGAGGTAACAATGATGAGTTCGACAGCTACTCGGTCGCTTCGCAGAGGTCTGCGGCGTCGGTTGCTGACGTAATTCGGGCGATGGGGATGGGCAACAGCGAAATTGCGCAGCGGAGGAGGAAGATGGAGCAAGAGAAGCAGGTGTCCGCGGAGATACTGGACTGGCTTAGGGTTATGGTTGGAGAGCAGGCTATGCAGTCGCTGTTGCAGCAGGAGGATCCCGCCATAAGTAGCATGCAGGGGTTGCGCTCGCTGCTGGAGGATGGGGATGTCCTGGCCCAGCTTGTCAGTCGCACAACTCTCGGAGAGCATTGCAAGAGTAGCAAGTTTGACCCGCCGACTGAGAAAGGGAGCGCAAGAGCGGAGTACATTTTCAAGATGTTCGGCGAGGCATGTAAGAATATGGGTTTGTCGATGGACTACGTTTTGCTCCCCCGCGACAACGACCCGAAACGAATCATTGGATGCTTTTTGCTTCTGTCTCGGGCGTGTAGGATAAAGGGATCGAAGGTGGTAAGGCCACTGGCGATATCTCCCAGTGCGCTACGGACGCTGAACATTCACCCTGACGACATCACCCATGCAAACCCGATCCCAGCGCTTCAGGAGCTGCAATTGCGTGGGGCGTTCTGGGTACCCGACAAATTCTCGAAATCTTGCATGTTGTGCGAGGAGTCCTTTTCTTTCACGAATAGAAGACATCATTGCCGATCGTGCGGTGCACTGGTCTGTGCTCAGTGTAAGTTTCCCCTTTTGTGTCATTTTGTGTCAACCTTTCTTGGCTTTTACTGACGACGTGTCTTGGACCCTCGATGAGATTCACAGGTAGCAAATCTCGTGCGCCATGCCTTGGGTACGAAGGCAAGAAGCGGATTTGCACGTCTTGCATGCAAGAGCGCAAAAACGTTTTCTGTTGAAACCTTCTTGAAGGAGGAGGTTTTGGAGAGATGGAGACCACGTTGGTAGCAAATGTGATTAACAGTAAATTTGATTGATTTTTCCTGGTTACATGAATTATCCCGCTTGCCCCGCCTCCCACTTGTCCACTCGACCATCCCAGGGGCAAAAAGAACACAACAACAAAAGAGAAGCAGCCGCGTCGCCGCTTATCCGCAGCACTTGCTACTCACTGCCACATTAAACGCTGTTGGAATTCTGCTCACCAAAGCATCGGAGCCCTCATTCTCCCTCACATACTTTGTCAGCTCCTGGCACCTATCCCTCGTGGTCGCGCCCTTTTTGATCAGTTTCAGCTCATTCTCCAGCTGCTTCACCTCCTCGTTCAGCGACTTGAGGTCGCGTCTTCCCATCGACATGGTTCCTAGCCCACCTACCTCTCTCTCTTACCGTCTCTGCGCGACCAAACGACACCACAACAAACCTCAGCTCCACACGCGCCAAACTTTCCGAGACCCCGCAACTCCCACAACTCTCGATCCTCTCTTGATCTCTTCTTGCGATTATTGACCAGTCCCCTTTCAGTCCTTTGGCCCGCGCGTACACCCCTATATACTCTGTGCACCTCTCTCTCTCTCTCTCTCTCTTTTCCCTGTCTCTCTTTTCCACTAAGCCTACCGCGTAGCACTCCTACACTCGTACACTTATTTCTCAATAGAGTTAGGTTAGTTAGCTTATTTACGAGCAGCTGACTGTGGGTAGACTGGGTAGACGGACTCTATTCTCGCTATCCTTGGAAGCTTTTGGTTGCTAGGGAGGTTGAGTAATGGTGGTTAGAGTGTGCCGTTTAGTGGAGGGAGTACAACGCGATTAACGGAATCGGGTGTAAGGGGTAGTGGAGTGGTAAGGAAAAGGGTGATGGAGATCTCGTTCCTATGATCTCACAATCCTGCGCCTGGATAGCAGGTGATAGTATGTGCTAGTCCGTGTTGGCGGTTCGGTAGGCTTTTCGCTAGCCTGAGATTTTTCTCTTTATGGTGGTCACTCACAGTGTGTAGCCTGATCTCTCTTGTTCTAGCGTTGGAACTACGTGCGCCGTACCACTTGAACAGCAAGCGACAACGAAAGAGGGAAGAGAGGTGCTACTAAGTTCAAGCTACCGCATTCGAGTGCTACACGCTACCTACTTCTCACAATAGAGACGTAGTATTGATAATAACACGAAGGTGGGTTTTTTGTGTGTGGTCTTTATCTTCGCCGTGGTACAGTTTACGCTAAAACTCGTACCCACTGTGTGCAAAGTAGGCAGTATTGAATGACTAATAAGTGTTATAAAGTTTAGTTTGGGAAGGAGAGAAATATAATTGCGTTCCGCAGTTGACTTGCGAGCTCTGTAAAAACCGCGGTTGACAATGACGCCGTCGCAACTCGACGTGGCTCCACCCGAATCCAGTTGAAACTCGCTAATCGCATTGCTCTTGAGTTCTGCTCCGTTGAAAAACAATTCTTCTAACAAGGCAGATGGAGTCCTTCCAGGCCGTCACGGCACTACATGACCACGCACTGCGCCTTCCGATAAGGTCTGAAGTTGGAAACTGAGCTCATGTCCACCAGGGGATCCGCGCTCTGTTTCTGAAGAACATACTCTGTAAGCTCCTCGCACCGGCGCCGAGTCTTCTCCGCAGTTTCCATGAGCTTGACCTCGGCCTCCAGCTTTTGCATGTCCTCGTTCAGCCTTTGCAGCTCACTCCCGTTGGGAGGTCCGCCCTGCTTTTCTGCGCTGTCCGCGTCTCCCATTTCACCAATTAAAACAATTGAAACAATTGAAACAGCGCGGACAAGCCCGGTTCCAACTCTCGCGCGGAGATGCGCGGGTCCCGGTCAAGAGCGGTGCAGCTCTTCTTATCCGTGCCGGTTTTGTGATTTTGCGACTTTTGCGATTCTGATGGTCGTCGATTTACATGTTTACAGGATGAAATGAATGAAATGAGTGTGTCAGAGTTCAAGTAATTAGTTGCGTGCCTTGCTAGCGTTCATTCATCGTTTGCAGAATTCAGAAATTCATTTTGTATCTTCTAAAATCGATCTTCTTCCAACTGTGCAAGTCTGGCTCTTTCCTCTCTTTCTCTCAACTGTAATCTCCCTAAAGGCCACTATTCTACTCTTTTAGTAGTTGTTCGCTCTCGGAGCTCTTGGACAAAGATATCTTGCGTTCCGCAGAGGTTAATAGGCGCAAATTAGCCTTAGTTACTAGGAGTTAGCGCACTAGCGGTAGTTAAGATCCCAGTAGACGTCGAAGCTGAAGGACCCTGACTGATCAGTCAGGGTTGCGAGGGAGGGTCCAAGCATGTCCAAGCGAAAGTATGTTCAATGAGCATAAACTTACATGAATCAAGTTGAGAAAGTATAGAGTGAGAGATTCCACATTCCTCCAACTTGCAAAAGGCAGTCGTGGCACAAGCGCGTCATGTACTGAGTATCGGTACTGAATACTCAGTACACGGACAGTGAGGACATGCGTGCGAAGAACCAAGCTGCAGCGCACGGATGTACACTGGTATGGAGAAATATGGAGAGAATGGGGAGGATGGAGTTCTAGCATGGTACGCACCGTGACAGCTCGCGCAGTAAGGAGTTAAAATAGGGTATGGACATGTACGGACTGTGTGGGTTGTTGTGCTGGAGGAGGCGTTGGTCAACGCACAATGTTCCATTTTGCTGGAGAGTCTGGAGATGTCTGTGCTATGCTGTGCCAGCGCGGAGGCTGTTCAAAGTGACGGTTCCGTCGACGAATACGAACGCATTGTCATGGTCTCCGAGAGAAGCGTGAAGGCCGTTTCTTTTGTAAGCTTACTTTGCAATCAATCCTTCTTTGTTTGTTTGTTTGTCTTTTCTGAAAAGGTACATGCCAGGACTCCCAGGATGGAGGCTTCACAATCAGTCACGGTTTCGCTTCTTCCAGCATCTGACACAGGCAGGCTGTGAGTACTAGCGCCGGTACTTTCTCTCGACCTTTGCCTACGAGGAGGTCGCAGATGTCGGTGCGCTGGTGCAACTTTTTGTGTTTACAAAAAATGTCTCTCCGATCTCTCCGAGTCAGAGTCAGAGGCTGGGTGGTATCGTGGCAGTACCCACTGTCAGTACACGCTGCGCTGTTGGAACTACAACATGTGGTGCAGCAGCAGAGCAAGAACTACTATCTACTAGCCGCAAGAAAAAGGGAGAAAAGGATAAGTGACTTATGCGTAGATCGGGGAGCGTGGAATAATGTGGAATAGCGTGGATCTGACGAATCTGACGAGGTTATCGCTAGGTTGGACTACGCGGGCAGCAGTGGTTTGGGAGCAGGTTGCTAGTGTCGTCGTTTATCGTGGAGTAGGAGAAAGGGATACAGGAAGGGTGAGAGTGAGAGAGAGCTCTCGGTTGAGGCGAGAGCGCGCAGGAGTCTTTTGATTAAAGAGAGGACGCGACGAGGCAGGTAACTGAAAGAGCGAAGGTAGCTGGAAGTGTTGGGGGCTCACTGGATTCCGCGCGAGAATGTTCGAGCACGACTACATCCCGCGGTCGGGGCTGGACGCCCTCCGCAACTACAAGTACAAGTCCGGCGAGTACTCGTGGCTGGACCTGAAGCTGAACGACTTCTGGTTCTGGTGCGCCGATCAGCTACCGACATCGGTGGCGCCGAATTTGGTCACGCTCATTGGGACGTTTCACCTGTTTCTGATCGTGCTGATGGCCGAGACTTTTGATCCCATGTTGGAAGGCAAGTCGCCGTCGTGGGTGTACGTGCTGAACGCATGGTGCTTGTTTGTGTATCAGACCATGGACGCTGTGGATGGCAAGCAGGCTCGCAGAACCGGTTCGTCCTCCCCGCTTGGTCAGTTGTTCGATCATGGATGCGACGCTCTGGGAACCACCTTCATCGCAATCGGACTGTGCAGCTTAATGGGCTTTGGAGGGTCGGTTTACACCATCATGATTCTTGCAACTGTTCAAGTCCCTTTCTACCTGTGCCAATGGGAGGAAAATCACATGCACGTTTTGCGTGCGCAGGTCGGAAACTTTGGAGTCACCGAAGGCCAATATCTTTCCATTGCGCTGAGTCTGATCACTGCCGCTCTTGGCTCCGACTTTTGGAAGCTCACACCTTCTAAGATGCTCAACGAATACATGGGTATCTCAGCTGAGTTGCCTGGTTTTATCGACAGCATGTCCCTGAGGGTCGTCTCGGTATACATTGGAGGCTTCTTTCCCTTCTTGCTTGGGGCTTCAGCTGTCTGGAACGTCGCGAACTCCAATAACAACTTCCTTCGGGCTCTGGTGCTTTTGATCCCTCTTGTGCTCCAACAGACTTTGCAAATCCTTATCTGTCTGCTCGAGCCCGCCCAATCGCTCTTTAACGACCACCCTGTACCGCTCATCGCCATGCAAGGGATGCTTTTGGCCCACCTCATCAACCGCATCATTGTCGCGTCAGTGTGCCATTTGGAGTTTCCTATGCGCCACAAGATTTTACTCCCGGCGCCACTCCTTATTGCGCTGATCGTCTACCTGAACAAGTCAGCCATCACCCCGCTCGACATGGAGTACCAAGGGCTCGGCGCTGCCCTGATCCTCTACGGTCTGCTGGTCCTCTTCCAGTTCTTCCACTTTGTCGTCAATGTGACAAAGGCGATCACTCGGCATCTTGGCATCAAATGCTTTTCGATCGTCAAGCAGAACAACAAGTAGACCAAATATATTTATTCATGTCTTGCAGTCCGTGTCGCCAGTGACCATGAAATGAGATGAGAAACATAAGGAAACAAGCGACCCGCTCGCCACCTGAATGAAAATATCCCATCTTTCAGTCCTTCCCAACGAAACCTGCATGTGTAGTCTTTCCGTTCCAATTTTTCTCCATTCGATCTTCCACTACCGAGAGCCGAGCACGCCTATGCATCCATCCATTCATCCAAACGCTGCCCTCGACCATCTGTGTTCCATCCGCATGCCGACATATGCCGACGCTTCTCCAGAACTGTCATCTCATCAGCATCAGTCAATCCATCAATCCATCACACCATTCCTCCCTCGTTTGCAGATCCGAGCAGAAGCTTCTTGGCACGAATCAGCGACATTGAACGAGCAAACTTAAAAGCTTCTCGCACGCCGCCAAGACTTTGGAACCCGCGCACCAGCGACCTTGCTAACAAACAAACGATTTCCATCGCCTCCAACTCTTGCATCTCTTCACCAACTTGATCAAATTTCAACTTATTCCTACGCCCGCCACTCTTACCAATCCTTAGCCACCTTCTAGGCGCTGCGGATGGGTGAGATGGGTGGCCAAAGAAAGAAGTTGGTCTAACCTAAGGACGTGTTGGGACCGACTGGACAGTGAACAGTGCAATTTTGAGAGTCACAAGCGGCGCACAGGAAGTGCCCATATCGCGGTTGCAGATTAGGCGTAGGATTAGACGTAGGCGTAGCGGAAGGCGCCGTGTTGGCAGGAGTCTGGAGTGGCTGGAGAAGCGCACTGACTGACAATAAAAAATGGCGGAGACTGGCGCAGTAAACGGAGAAGACTGTGAGCTGCGAGGACCGTTCGTGAAGGGCAAGTATGTGGAAGAAGGCGACGGGGTTATCATGTATGCAGGGCACAGTAACATATCGTTCGTGAAAGTGGAGAGAGGAGCTACGGTGGGGCACAGGCATGGCACGTACTCGGTGGATGACGTCTTGGGGAAGCGGTTCGGGGACTTTGTGAGACCGAAAAACCCTCACGCCACCAAGAAGAAGAGGACCACGAGGCGGAAAGAACAGGAGACGCTGTCTGTGGGAGGCAGCTGCTCGATTCTTCCTGTGACGCCGGAGCTGTGGGCGGAGAGCGGGAACAGGCGCACGCAGATTACATTCGCATTGCATAACAATACGATCGTGTCGCACTTGCACTTGAAGCCCGGGAGTGTGGTCATCGAGTCTGGGACAGGCAGTGGGGCACTTACAATGTTCTTGGCCAGGGCCGTTGCGCCAACTGGAATGGTTCACACCTTTGAGTTTAATAAAATGCGCCACGAAGCTGCCATTGCAGATTTCGAGCGCGTGGGCACGTCAAAGGTTGTAAAATGTGCGCACCGAGACGCGTACATGGACGGTTTTGGCGAGGACCTGAACGGGCGTGCAGACGCAGTTTTCTTAGACCTCCCAAATCCGTGGATGGCCATCCCACACGCAGTAAAGGCACTCAAGCCGTTCGGAAGAATTTGTACTTTTAGTCCTTGTATCGAGCAGGTGCAGCGATCGGCTGCGCTATTGAGCAAGCTCGGATTTTCGCACGTCGAGACCATCGAAGTTTTGCTGCAAGAACAGCGTATCTGGCAGACCAAGGCTCTGGAACCTCCATGCTTTCAACGCAAAGATCCCGATCAACCATTTCGCAGCCAGTCCCCTAAAGTCGCCGAGCCTCTCTTGGAGGACAGGATACGGGAAGAAATTGACGCCGAATTGTCCAAGGAAGACGGGCGCCTTGTGGAAATTAACAAACACGGCATGCCAGTCTTCATTCCGTCTTGCTCCTTCCCTCAGCAGGAAAAATTTGAGCAGACTTCAGAGAGAATCGCGACCTGCTTTGATAGAATTCCCGGCCATACCGGATACCTCACTTTTGCGTATGCGCCGATGTGAGTTATTGGGTCTGCATCTTCTCCAACTAATAGTGTATGTGAATTGAACTGAAAAGAAACCTTGAGAAAGCGAGCGTATTGTTTCATGCCTCTCTGCTAGAGTGAATGTCACGAATCGCTGAGCGATGGAAAAAAAGGAAAGAGAACAGGGCCATTTTATTTAAAGGATGCATTTACACCAAAGTTGTCAAGCACGGATTTTTGAAGTCGCGACATCGACTCCTCGACCGCGTTCAAAATATCTGCATCCGTCTGCTCGCGAATACCTGCCAACCCGCTTTGCATATCTTTGGTTTCCCAAATTCGATTGTACATGTGTTGAATGTGGCTCTCTTCACCGTTATCCGAGTCCCGCTCTTCGCGGTAATAGTCCTCCTCGTAGAGCAAAAAGCAATCTCTCCTCTTCCTCTGGACCTGCAGCATATTTGTCCTCGCATTCTCCTCGTGGATGCCGGCCCGTTCTTTGATTCGCTCTTCTCGCCTGTTCAATTTGGCCTTGTCGATTTCAAATGTCTCCTCTGACTTGATCAAATGTCGTGTCACCCGGCCGGACTGCTTTTCCACCGTCTCGGGAACTGTCACACCTACAAAGTAATCAAAGTCCGCTTTCCACTCATCAAGGCGCTGCGCCGGAGGAGGCAACCAGTCTTGCTCCACAATAGCTATTGAAGCGTCCAACTCTTCTTCCACTAGTTCCCTCGCTCCTTGGAGTGTGATTTCGAATTTTTTCCGAGCCTTGTCCAGGTCTTGTTGTCTGTCCACCGCTTCACTGTCTATTTTTCGAGCTAGCTCACGGATTCTTGTGGCTATGTTGCTTACATTTTCTTTAAAAATGCGCTCCTTCTCCAGAGCCTGCTTTTCCAAGAACCCTTTCTTCCGCTCCAGGTCTTTGGCCTGCGATGCGAGCCCGCCGTACCTCTTGGACTGGTGATTGTCAACTTCTGGGGCCGTACCCTGCATATTGCCCGCACCAAGCATCGATGTAAAAACGTTATCACGACAACAACAACAACAACAACAGCAACAGCAACAGTCAGTCAAGCACCACACCACATTGCCAAGGCGTCATCGGGCGTCACACCCACTCCACGTACCACTTTTTGCACCGCACCTTTCCATGACGCAATGTACGCCGTATCTTTCTCCAGCGCCTGCTTCTCTTCCTCCTCGCCCATTTCGCGGTCCCTGTCGCAGCCTGTCTACCAGCCCCGGCTCGCGAAGGCTCTGTAGAGAAACGAGCTGGTTGGCCTTCTCACGCGCACCTCTGTCTCCGCTTTGGTGGATGCTTCTACAATTACACGCGCTGCCCTGGGCTCAGATTGGCATCGCCGCGTTCCAGGTTCAGGGGAGCCTCCGAGTGTCTGTCTCTGCGCTCACAAGCAACTAAAGCCGGATGACCTTGACTGTGTGCGCGAGCTCCGAGAAACGCAGAGAGAGAGAGACACACACGCGCGGGCGCGAGTCTCCGATGGTCAGAAGCGATTGTTCCACTCGATGCAATGGCGCTTTCTATTCTAAACTGCGAAAATGTCAATTGTCAATTGTCAATTGTCAAATGTCGAATGTTGAAAACGTCAAGCGAAAAAGGCAATTCTGCCAAATCATTTCGTACTTTCTATTTTCTATGAATTTATTTAAAGAAAAGTAAAAGAACACCACGTGCAACACAAAGTCATCAGTTCACATTTCATTCATTCGTTCATACACAGTCAGAACAGAATTGACTTCGTCTTCCTTCGTCCATACGACCGATAAACCAACAGCAAATTGCAAAACCTCCAAACAAAAAAAATGACCGTTCAGAGAAAGCCTTCGCGGCCAATATTAATCCATCCTGCTCAGTCGCATAGCACTTACCCACCTGCGAGTAGCGCTATTTAAGACACACGTGCAGTGATTGCCATGAGCATGGCCATCGATCACTAACCGTACTAAAGTATACAGTAGCACGGCCGTAACGGTTAGCTTGTTGGAGTGAAAGCCTGACTCAGTGAGCGAGACGACGGCGATGGCGATGGTATGTATGGCAACGAAAGCAACGAAAGAAAGAAAGAAAGGAAGGAAGGAAGGGCTCTCAAGTCAAAGTCCCATTGCAAAGAACAGAACAGAATGGAATAGATGTGTTGAGTGTATAGAAGAACTGAAAACACTTCACTTTGTAAGCGCTTGTGGTCAATCTCATCCAACTGCTCTGACTGTGAATTCCGTAACAAAGTCGAAAGACTCTCGCCGTCGCAAAGAGCGCGAAGAGCGCGAAGCAAGAGTCCGCAAGGCAAGGCACGGCAGGGATAGGGCAGGGCTTGGTCGGCTGTTTGGTTGTTTGTTTGGTTGGAAAGCGTGAAAGCAAGAAGCGAGAAGCGAGAAGCAAGAAGCGGGCAAGTGCGGAGGGCGGGAAAGGTTGGCCAAGATGGACCTGCTGAGCCTGACCAAGACGCTCAAGACGCAAGCTACGATCGACAAGAACGAGAACACGTGCCTGGGTTTCCTGCTGAGCGCAAATGGACAGGTGGAGAGCGGCGATTTGAAGGGCGAGGACAGCGTGTATGTCAAGTACGATTTCACGTACGGCGCGAACTGGGAGGTGGTGGAAGGCGTGGACAAAGGCATCTCCCAGATCGCACTCAAATCGGAGGGGTCCAAGGGGGAGGTGCTGTGGAACTTTCCGATTTCTATTCTGTTCAAGAGCCTGAATGCGTACGGATGGCCGAGACTGGTGATCAGCGTCTTTGGGCTCGACTCGCTTGGGAGGGACGTTGCGAAAGGCTACGGCTCGGTTCATATTCCAACTCGCCCTGGTGTTTACACGCGGACTGTCAAGCTCTTTCGCCCAATATGTTCCTCCTACTTGCAACAGTTTATTGCTTGGCTGACGGGAACGCAACCAGAATTTTACGACTCAAGGTTCGTCACAAAGTCGGATGGGCGCGAAGTGACCCGTGTCGAGTCGGTCGGCTCGGTGACGATTAAAATTAATATTATGACCCGCGGAATGCAGTCCCAAGGTTACGAAGACGGAAGAAAACTAAGCAGGCCTGCAGCAGCGAAGTCCTCGGAAAGTGAAAGTGGCGCGCCACCGGCCGCTGCACCAGCGATTCCCACGGTCAAGGGCAGGCTCTTGAGAAAGTCAAGCTCATCATCTATTGGCGGCTTGGACAGTCTCTCGTGAATTTTGAACAACTGGAATGGAATGCATGCATTTTCAACTTTTATTTTATCGTATGGTCTTTGTACTGTTCAAAATTTAGACTATTACATATTGTCCGGCAGCACAGAGCGCACCGTGCGGATGTTTGTCTATTAAGGTCAGTGAATGAGAAAATCTGGAAATCTCCTCTATATCTACATGTTTTCTTCTTCCGCTTCCTCGTCGTCGCTGTACCCGTCCACAAGAGGCTGATGTCTTCGAACTGTCACGGCATACGAAGCTCTGCGATTGGCCAAGTCTCTCTGCTCTGCAAGAGCAATTACTGGCGATTCCGAACCTCTGCGAGGGGAAAGAACCCCTTCCGGGGCACTGCGTCTGCGATGCTCGCGAAGAAAAATACTGAATAAGCTCTCGTCGGGCAGACTAGTCATATTTTGGTCTCCAGCATACATGGAGTTCCCAATGTTTGAGCAACAACCTTGGCGTTCGCAAGCTTCCCCGAGGATATGGCCTCTGGACTCAAAAAATTCTCCAGCATCACTGCTGGAGTCCTCGTCGCTATCCGCCTTGGCGTCCGATTCCGACTCGCCCGAGCTCTCAAATTTGTCATGATGGTCCATGGCGTCCACAAATTCGTCTTCCGTATCCTCGCTGTGCTGGAGCGCTTGCATTGCCAGGAGGTGAATTTCCAGGTCTTCCATCGCAAGGTGCTCTCCGCTGCTGAAACGAGAGCTGCGCCTCGAGGACTCCCGTTTAGCTGATTCCCGCTTCGAAAGCTCCTTGACTTCTTGAGGAACCTCGCCATGGAAATAAAGTTTGCCAAGGTTTTTCTCGAAATCGTCGAGAGACCATTGCACATTGTTGAAGTCAAGACCGCTCTCCACGTAGCGCTCCAAAAGTTCCTCCAACTCCCAAGGCCCCGTCATACCAAGTGCTACAGGCTGTGAGAGAGGATCGCCAAACAAGTTTGTGGCGTTCAAGCTGACCCTCTTACCCAGTTTTGCCTCAGGTAGCATGTCGTAATCCAAGGAAGCGGCCAACTCGTGCCTCAACTGACGTTGCCAGTAAGGCCAAGTCTGCAACCATATTTCAAACTCTGGGCTATCCTCACTTATTGCCAGTGCATCGTCTTTGGCATCGTCAAACTCCTCGCGAGTGATCTTCACAAAGTCTGGGAACAACATCGCCTGGGAGGTGATGGGCAACTTTAGTGCGTCGCGAAGCTCAATTTCGAACCGAAGATACACACAAACATCATCCACATCGTTTTGAGGCAAGCTCTTAATCTTCTTGGCCACGTGCTCATGAACAATGCCAAGTCGCATCACTGAAAGACCAAGAGATCGCAAAGCAGCGCGATCATTCTTCGCCAGGGCCCCAAGCATCACGATACGGGTCTGGTTGAGGGCGTAGACTACCTTGTCACCGCATGTGTCCACGGAATCGGATATTCGCATGAGGATCTCGTCGCGGGCGCTCGGCTCGGCGACGACAAACTCTAATGCTTCCATGACACGCAGGGCAAGGCCACGCCGCATTCCAGGTACATCGAATTCCTTGGCGATTTTGAGCTTCGACAGGAACTTAATTACGCTCTGTCTGTAGTACGGCGGAACGCAAAGATCGATCTGCTCCGAAAGCTCTTTCACCACAGCCTCCTCGTACTTGGCCTCCCCTCCCCAAAACGTAACGGCTTCCGTCAAGGTGGAAAAGTTTTCCACAAGCTCTTCATCCCCGATTCCCCACGCAATCTGCTGGTGGCCTATCATCAGCAAGCGGCGGAGCTCGCCCAGGCTGATTCCTGTACTGTGTAGAAGAATTCGACGAGGGACCCGAAGCAGTGACTCCGGAAGGGTCGACAGGCTTGGGCAAGAGCTCAGGACGAGATCGCTGTTGGCCGACTGTCGTGCTGAGCGAGGAATGGACGTGATCAAGGGGAGGTCCATGAGCGCAATTGAGCCATTAACGTGCATGCCTTCGGGCAAATTGCGAAGATTTGGGCAGTCTGCAATTCCCAAGTCACCGACCACCGAGAGCTTGTCGTGCATGGTGGTTAGATTTTGACAACCTTTGATGATGAAGCCCCCGTGGACAATGACGTCAGGAGGAAATTCAGTCATTTCAGGACATTGAGATACGACGCAGGTGCTCTTGACGCGAAGGCCCGAAGAAATCCGAACCGGTCCTTCGCACTTGATCATGTACAGAGTTCCACACGTGAGGTCATGGCCAAAAGACAGTGGCCCGGTGCAACTGTCCAAGCACAGTACATCTGATGTCGTGAACCCGGCGGGAAGCTCGATAGGGAACGAGCAGTTGTGGAAGTGGAGTGGGGCATTGCAGTTGTAGATTGACAAGGACTCGGGGTGCTGGGAATCCTCGATCCATCGCAGGTACGCCAACAAAGAAGGCAAGCTCGTCATTGCCATCGCCTGTGCCAGCGGCGACCAGACAAATCGCCTAGTGCGATCAGTCTTGAAAAATCGCCGCATTACAGAGGACGGCGCCTTGTCTAACAGCAATTCGAAAAGAACTTGGGTTCTCGAGGCCCAAAAGCAGCGCAACGTTTGGCTCAAAGCATCTTGCGCTTGAGTCGAAAAGGAGTTTTCCGACAAATTCATGCTTGTGATGGATCGATTGCTTCGAAGAAGCATTATTATGCTGTCCACTCCAGAATGGTCGATGTCATTGGACGCCAAGTTGATGTCCACCAAGGAGGTGTTCAGCACGAAGCTATCGACAAGGTCCGCGAACCCAGTCGACTTGAGGTTATTGTGACCTAAATTGACCTTCTTGATGCCAGATTTACAGAGTGCTGACGCGATGCTCTTCGCACACCACTCCTCCAGTGAGTTGAGGGATAGGTCGATCTCCTCCAGCGTAGTCGAGCGAGCAAGAACGTTCAGAAAATCCAGAATGGCAGGACGAGACTCTCGGCCAAGCTTGCAATCGGAGAGGCCAAGCTTGTGGAGCAGACAGCTTGAGAGCAGAGTCGTGCAGACGTCCAAAGTAATGTCGTTATGAGAGAGGTCTATCTCAGTGAGGTTTGCGCCGTTGATCTCGCTGAGACTAATCGCAAAAGACAGAGCGTCAGATGCTCGGATCCCGTTGGAGTGCAGCAGCAACACCTCCAGAGGGCTTTCCGATGTAATAACGGTGCCTAATTTCAGAATTGCAGAGCCAATCCCACAATCGCTCACATCGAGGGCCTTAAGATTTACAACAGTGTGAGAGTCTAAGATCGAGAAAAGCGCCTCCCCGCCGCGCTGCCCGATAGGGTTCCCTTTAATGTTCAAATACTGCAAACCGGCCAAGGTTGCAAGGTGGTGCACCTCGTCTTTGCCGACCCCAGCGTTTGCGAGCTTAAGGTCGAGGAGAGCATAATTCCCAACTTTGCCAACGGCTTCTAGGAATGCGGCGCCCGCAAGAGAGTTTCCGCATAGATCAAGACAAGCCAAAGCCTTGTTCTTGCTGAGGGCCGATCCGAGCATTTCCGCGCCTGTGTTGGATATCCCGTTGAAGCCCAGATTGAGGTGAGTAAGTCGGTCGTTGCATTCTAGCACACTCGCAAAGGCCTTGATGCACGAAAAATCCATAATTTCTTGCTGAAGACGATTGTGAGAGAGGTCGAGCTCGCGAATTTTGCATCGCGGCTCGAGCAAACAATTCGCGATATTGAGCCCACCCTGAGGCCCAAAAGAGTTGTGAGACAGGTTCAACACCTCCACAGAGGTGCACCTAGAAAGGCTTTCTGCCAAGATCGTGGCAAACTTGTGGCTGAGCATGTTGTTGGACAGGTTGATTTCTCGAAGAGTGCTCGTAAGAGCAAGGGTCTCCCGAAACGCAAACGAAAGCTTCTCCATGGCCTTTGCACGGCCAGCATTGAACCACTCTTGTGCAAGGCGGTATCCAATCGGCGCAGCGTTTGACATTCGCTGACGTCCGAAATTGATGCATACTTTATACCTGGACCCTGCGCTCACGGCTGGCCGCATGCCTCCCGAGAACTTGATATTGCTGAACGCGCCACCCTCGATCGTAACACCGTTCCACGAATAACGAATGCAGCGGTTTTCCAAGTCGAGGAAGCAACCGATGACATCTCCGGGGTGAACCCGGAGCCCCCATGGAAGCACGGTATTGTTGTGCAGAATCGACCGCTGGCAAGGGTCGTAAGCCCAGCTGTGCGCGTCATCTCCGACGCCAGAATCGCTCTTGCGAACGCTAAACTGTGAATCGGCCCAGCCGATCTGAAGTGCCCCGTTGGGATCTGTGCGCAACACTTTGACCTCATAGTACCACTTGCCCTCGGTCATATTCACATATTTTGCATCTACGGTTGCCCACGTGCCAAAAGACACTTCCCCAGAGTCGTGATCAACAAAGATGCTACCGCTGTATTGTGACAATTTGCCGATATCGTCCCGAACAGAGCCGCTTAGGGAGACTTCTTTCAGCTTGTGTGCCTTGTGAACAATCGGTAGGCATCCCTCCAGCCCGCCAAGCTCCGAGTCCTTTATTCTGAGCGCCTCTAGACTGCTCGACTTGGCGACGGCTTTCGCCAGCTTTGTCGCGTCGTCCACAGAGAGTCGTACGTTCTTCAAATCAAGCTTTTGAAGACTGGACGACGTCTCCATGGCCTTATAAATCTCCTGCGACCTGAAAAGCTTCCTCCCCAACTCTTTGCTATCCACCGTGAGCTCTACAAACGACCCTATTCTCAGCCCCTCTCCCAGCTGCGTCACCAGCGCATCGCCTTTGGTTTCGAGGCCGTTCTCCGTCAAACTCGCGCGTTCTTTCTTCCCTCTCGTCACTCCTAGCCCTGACTTGGCCGTCAGCCTACGCAGCGTCGCCAGCGTTCCGGACGGTCTCGACTGACCCGACTGACCGCTTCTTTTCACCGCTCCATCGTCCTGCCGCCGGCACACCAGCCGGTTCAACACCGTCATCACACAAAACACTCCGCACTCCACACTCCACACTTCACACTTCACAGTGCGCAATTGTAAATTGTATGAAAAGTATGGGATCCGCCGCGGGCCTGGGAAACAGGTTGGGAGTGGGGAGTGGGGAGTGGGGAGTTGGGAGCCTGTGGGGGTGCGCGCACGTAAGCTGAGTGCGCACTCTGTGCGTCTGTGAGTTGTTCTGCGAGTTTCTGAGGGGACTGGTGTGAGGGGGCTCGCAGGGTGAGAGGAGGCAGTGAAGGAGGGAAGGGAGATGAAAAAATATTTTAAAAGGAAGGAAGGAAGGAAGGAAGGAAGGAGACGAGAAGAACTCAGGTTGTGAGGGAGGGAGGGAGAAGAAAATGGAAAAATAAAGTGAAAATAGGGAAGGAGTTGAGAGAGGGATAGCAGAGAGAGAGAGAGAGAGAAAGAGAGAGAGAAAGAGAGGGAGAGAGGAAATCGATCGGAAAGGGTGTGGTCGCACGAGACGGGTGTGCGTCGGAGACGTTCGTCATCATGTTACGACAATAGGTAAATGGGCTATGTTATAGCGTCAGCAGTTGGGCTCGTGGCTTTTTGGGAGCATGCTAACGAGCTCTACGAGTACATATGAGGTTTCGTAGGCTGCGTCTCTATGACGAGTCGTAGGGATGACGACGGTAGCTGAGGCTAATGCACGATAGCACCCGAGGACACCTTCGCGAATGATCGTCAGCGAGTCTTATAAGATGGATTAGTCCATGGGAAACTCCTAATCGATCGTTTAAGATCATGCATGGGCTCTGTACACAACGAATTTGCGATGCGCAATTTGCTAGCGTTTCTAGCTAGATAGTATTAAAGATGGCTGTTTTACTTGGACTTGGTTAGTTAGCTCTAATAGAGAGAAGCCTTGGAAGTAGGAAAAGTCGCGAGATGCTTCTTGGCGTGAGCTTTTGCAATGCCATGGCCCGTGTCTCTTCTTTCCTTCTTTCTTTATCTTTCTTACTCTTTGATTCCTTCTCAGTTTGTATGATCTGACTGCGGATGAAGCGAGTGTGTCGAATACCTTCGGCCTTGAAGAAAGGTTGTATAAAGCATGCAGCAACTTATTCTTCGACCGGAGAGTTGAGTGGGTTATGTCTCAAGAGAGAACTCTCCGCTGGAGATTGACACATTCTTCAACACGATGTTGAAAGTGTTACGCGCCACTTTCTCATGACATCAAGTAAGCTGGGGTTCATTTGACAAGTTAGATTGTCATTAGACTTTAGGACAGACAAACGGAGCTCGGCGATCTTGGTGCACCAGACCGAGGCGCACGACCGCCTTTCACGGCAGTTAAATTGTTTCCAGTTTCGTGCACACGTCTAAGATTAAAAGCTGTGATGGAATAGGTTCAAAGTCTCACCACACGATGGAAAAGACTCCACGCGCAACGCCATGGCTTTTACATCCATCTCCCCCCCCTCTCTCTTCCCCCCCTCCCACTTTCTCAGACTTGAATCGGCAGCACAGATCTCTTATGGACACCTCCAAATGCCAAAGCAATACAGAACACGGAATACAGGATACGCGCGACTTGGAAAGTAAAGCCTTCTCGCATTCTCGCAAAGTAAGTGTATCCGCCGACATAAATTTCGACTCGAATTATCGCATCGCACTCATCGCACAATAAATTTCTCTGCTTTAGTAGTAAAATGGTGGCGCAAGCACACTATTCAAGTGCATCTCTCACCAGACTCCGAGCCATACTCATATCAAGAAGTACGACAAACGTCTCTAGTCCTTGTTTTGCCGCTCCTCCGGACAAAGCTACCCTACATCCAATCGCCCCAACAATCGCCTCACCCTAACCTGCAGAACGCAACGTTCGAATGGTAGTTACGGGAACAAGGAACCATTCCTACCTTCACTATTCGAAATACTAGCCGTAAAAAGGCATCGCCTGGAGAAGGGATTCCTGACCCGCGCCGCAGTTGGATTTCGGTTTTGGTTTTGAAAACGTTCTGTCCAAATTGTCCAAATGGAAAGAGAGACAGAAAGAGAGAAAGAGAGAAAATAGAGAGAGAGAGAGAGATGGAGAGAGCAGAACGAGTTGCACGAAGTAACCATTAACTTACTCGAAGTCAACGCACTGTGTGGGGAGTACGCGAGTACCGACTACAGTTTGTCTTGAGGGTCAGTCAGCGACAGGCGTGTGAGGAAGCGATCGCATCGAGAGGTCGGTGGTTGTCTCTGGGCCAAAGGAGTTGCTGAGGGCTCGGGTCTTGGTGAACGCAAACTGGCTGTCTGCGTTGTACGTGTCTCGGCTTGTAGAGGGCTTTTCGAGCTGGAGGTTTGCTGATTGCTAATTGCTGATTGCTGATTGCAGTGGCGTGGAGTAGCCCCGCGAAGTGAATTGCACATCGCAGACATGTTTGATGAGACGCTGGACAAGGAAAACGACTGGGAAAGCCACCCTGGGACGCCTTCCAGCACGGCCTCCAAGGGCGGCCTTGCTTTGAAGAACTCATCGCTGTTTAACAGAGATTCCTCATCCTCGCGAAGACATACTCTTCGGGAGAAAGTGCATGCGCCGCCGGAAGGCGAAACAGAGAGTCAGGTTCTTCGGCCTCCTGCGATTGACATCAGAAGCTTAACGCGAGAATGCGACGCCGCTTGTAAAGTTCTCGAAAATGGAGCTGCGGACTGGACAGAACGTGTGAGCGCGCTCGAGAAGCTGCGAGCAGTCGCAGAGCAAGGCGGAGCATCCCATGAGGAATTTTTGCAGTATTTGACTCGCCTGAAAGACCCACTTGTTGTTCAGCTCAAGGACCTACGATCGTCCATTGTCAAGGAGGCATGTCAAACCGTGGGGACTGTCTCTAAAGCATTTCAATCAGAAGCCGCCCAGAGCGGCACGTTCAAAGTCCCTTCCACCTGGAGCGCTTTACTATGCGCCTTCGTAGAGACTTGCCTGAAGCAGACGCCTGTTACCATCAAAGTTATTTCTGAGTCGGCAGAACAATGTATCAAGAGCGTAATAGAGTCTTTGGCCCCGTTTGGCTCGCCAAAGGTTTTGAGCATTCTGTGTGCCGGTACAGCTAGTAAAGCTGGGCAAATCAGGTTGGTCTCTGTCGAGAATCTCACACTTGCACTCAACGAGTGGTCCGCGCTCTCGCGGAGCGCGAACGCGACGAAACGATTAGGGGAGGTTAAAGAATGTCTCAAGTCCTTTCTGGCTGACTCTGACGAGCAAGTGCGCAAGTCCGCTCGTCTGTGCTACTGGGCACTCCATTCTGCGTCAAGGGAGAGTGCCGAGCAAGTCCTCAAACTTATGGACGATGCCTCAAAGCGGAGAATTATGGATGTGCGGCCCAGAGCTCCGTTGCAAAGAGACTCGCCCGAAAAGGCGTTGCCCATGAACTTTCCACATCGCACGAGGACTAGACTCTCCACCCCAGTCCAACTGTCCACAGGTATTTCAAATCCTTCGAGTTCCACGAACCTAGATAACTCCCATCACGGCCAAACGCCGCTAGATCTGGATTCATCTCGTGTGCATGAAGGCCACAGCGACAAGAGAGAAACAGCTAGTATTGGTTCAGCTGGCCCTGGTGGTGCACTCATTGGCGGCGCAGGGGGGCCAATCAAAGTGAGGGCTGTTCGGGTGCATCGGCAGACAGCCGAACCCGAAAGGCAGGATGGCGCTGGACCTACTTTTCACAAGCGTGAGTACAACCCTCTGGACTATTCTGAAAACGGTTCAGGTAATGCTGGTCCCAAAAGGCTCGGCGGTCATTCTGGCGCTCACACCGGCTCTGGAGCCGCGGCGAGAAGACTCACTGGCCCACAGCGAGTCGTCAGTAAGCCTCTCGCTCGGGCAAGTAGTGGGAGGGCTCTGCACGCCACTAACGCTGAAACAAGTGCCGCGGGAAAGCCTCTCGGCGGAGGTGCCAAGAGAGTTGAGTTCCCTGCTCAAGGCGCAACCTCAGACAAGGTGAGCAGAACTGCTGCAAACGGCCCGGCTCCCCAAAGCCTCGCTTCACATGGCCCGGGCAGTGTGCGATCTTCCGGTTCCGGGGAGGAGCATTTGTCTCACTCGGAGTTTGATAGATATTTAAGCGATCTGGAGAATAGCAACCATTGGTCTACAAGAGAGGATGCCGTGAAGAAAATTCTGGGTGCAGAGGCAACCTTACCTGCTTCATTCGTCCCTCGCTTGGTTGCTATTTTGTGCGAGCGAGCGTCTGATCCACACTATAGAGTTGTCCAGGTTGTGCTGAAGGCCACTGTTGCTCTACTTCCCAAGTACAGCAAAGAATTTGGCGAACAGCTCAAGCTGTTACTCCCGGCTTTACTGGTGGGCCTCAGCGAATCAAAACCTTCGATCAAGAAAAACAGCAACGCCGCGCTCACTTTGTGCATGGAGACATTTTCCAAAGACATGCTTTGCTCAGTACTTAGCAATGTTTGCAGGAAAAAGGGGGACAAGCTTCGCCAAGGATGCATGGAATCCTTGATTCAGATTGTGCCCAGAACTTCGACTTATCTCCAGCACCCACTACACATGAAGCAGCTCTTGCAGAGAATCGAGCCATGCCTCAAGTCAAAGAAGATGGAATTGAGGAAAGTGAGTACTCAGCTTCTTGAAACGCTCTTTCGGTTTGATCAACACGTGTTTGCAGCTGTACTCGCTTCGAATGACATCCAACCTGGGATTGTCGCGATGACACACAAAATACTCGGCTCGCGCGTTCCCAACTTTGAGCAGCTCCTAGATGCTGCTGCCGCCGAGTCTGCAACCAAAACAAGCGCTGAAGTCGCACGACCTTCTCGACCAAGTGGTGACGCGGGCGAAGAAGATGTTCAGAACGAGTCCGATGTCGATGACACCGTAGAATCGGATGGAGACGGCGAAGAGTATGAGGGCGGATCGAAAGATTCAGAGCACGATGTTGGAGAAGGTGAAAATGATGATGATCAAATCTCCGGTCTGGATGCGAAGCTACTCGAGGAACACTCGGAAGTCCTTGGCGACGAAGCTCTGAACGTCAACAGAGAGGAGAGCGAGCTTGCTCCGCATGATGACTATGACGGCGTGGACGAGGATACCCAATTCTTAGACGATGACGATGAAAACGATACCATGTCAGCATCAACTGCAGAGACGAGGGTTCGCGAGGTGGAGCTTGAGACCGATCTTCTCGAAGATCCGGAGTACTTACCTCCTTTGCCACCTCGACCCGCGCCACACCTCTTGCAAAAACACAAAACTCCGTTAAAAGAGGCCCAATTGAGCGAGGCAAAGAACAAATCACCAGGGTTAGGTTCCTCACCTGCTGAGGCGCAGAAGGATATTCAGCGATCTCCTAATCAGGGGCATTCGGCCGCACCTATTGAACATACCCCCGTGGGACCATCTAAAAGATCTTCTCTCGTTGCGGCGGACTCGGGAGTGCGACACTTTCGTACCCCGCTGTCTTCCCAGAGACAATCCATGCCATCCGACCTGCGCAACGTAACACCAGCAGAGGATATTGAAGTAGCTATGGCCTCCATAATCAATGACATCTCCTTTGGCCGCGAGGCGGAGGTAGCCCGGGCGCTTGACAGAGGGTGGGAGGTTTGCAGGGCATCCTCAAACGGAGTACCGGCCCGGTGGATTGGCCAGCTCATCACCGCATGTGTAGATAAAGTGGGCAACTCCTCCCTTACGGTGCGCGAGTCTGCTGTCGTTTTACTTGGCAAGATTGCTGAACTCTATCCAGACCAAATGAACAAGTCGATCGAGATCACCTTTGCAAAGCTGCTGGAGTGTCACCGAACCGACGCGTTTGGCCTGCTGAAGAGTGTCGATGTTGCGATGAAGGCTATGGCATTGCACTTGGATGCACTCCGCATGTTCGCGACCCTCATACAAGTCATATCAACTGATGAGGTCGCAGTTCTTGGTCCTGCGATCGACGTCCTTCGAAAAGTTCTCACAAGAATTCCTACTCCATCGCTCATCGAACTCTTGCCCTCGTTGACTCCTCTACTGAACGCGGCCTTCAACAACCAGGATGCCGTCGTGAGGCGTTGGACAATGTTCTGCTTCGTTGAGCTGCACTTTATTCTCGGGGATGTCTTTTCCCCGTATTTTAAGGAGTTGACCAAGCCTCAGCAGAACTTGGTGGCAATGTACGTGAAGCGCGAGCAGGAGCTTCGCCAAAAGCCGTGAAATACAAATCAACAATATATCTGAACTGCACTGTAGCATGTTAATTGCCAAGGGAATTCGCTCATTCGCTCATTTTTTTGCATTTGCGTTTCTCGGCTGGGTTCCGTTCCAGCGTCGATGTTGAAAGCTACCACGAGGGACGAACACGTTGATGCATTCCTGCGTACCACATCTCTCTTTCACTTTTTTCTGCTCTGTGAAGCTCACAAGTCTTCCAAGTTTTAACAAGTAAGACAAGGCAAGGAAACGGTGACAAGGGCCGCACATGTGTTTGTGTTTTTATTGGTTTTTGTGTTTTTCTCAACATAAAAGTTAACCATACCTTCGCTGGTTTCGCAACCACGTCATCATACGCTTGCTCATCTTCGTGCCCGACTTGGCAAGATCTTTGTCGGAATTCTCGGGAGGATTTTGCTTCTTTGACAGCAGGTCGCTGATCTCCGAAGCACTCAGGTCGTTCAAAATCGCGCGTTGGTCTTCAATCGAGAGTGCGTCGTACGGGATGCCGCTCTCTAGAGCGATTTCTTTTATATTCCGAATGGATTTGTACTGATACCCTTGAGAGAGCAAATATTGCTGACGTTTGTGGCTAAAATACATCTCGCTGGTATCCATAGACACAAGCGAGTAAAAGAACGCATTCCAGCCGATGTTGAAATTTTCGCCAGGCTTTGGGCGGAGGATACGCCCAAGACGTTGGGCCTCTTGGCGGCGAGACCCAAAGTGAGACGCGATCTGGATAATAACGTTGGCCTGGGGAAGATCAATTCCGACATCTCCGACCTGAGAGATTACAAGGACGTCGATCTCTTTTTCGTTTCCGAGCTCCTTTCCGCCCCGAAACTTACGCAAGATAGCCTCACGTTCGTGTTGCGTGGTGCTTCCGTACATGTTGTAGACCCCCAAATATTTGCTGTACCTCAAGATCGCCGGAACAATATCTGAAAAGATGAGAATTTTGTCACCTCTTTTGCGGTGATAATTCATGAGCATCCGGCAGATATCGAATTTGTTCGGATTCATCACGTAAAGAAGCTTTCTGTCCGCAAGCGGGGTCGCAGGGTCGAGATATTTCTCGAAGAACTCGGCTGTCATCGGACACCAAACTTCAGCACACATGACCTTAGACAGAAAACCTTGCTCCGTCAGCTGCATCCAGTTGGCTTCGTAAAGTTTGGGTCCGATCAGAAAATTCAAGTCATCGATCAGATTATCCTCTCGAACCAATGTAGCGGTCAGGCCCAGCTTGCAATGCGACCTTACATGGCGGAGGGCCATACGAAACATCTTGGCCGGCACCACATGTACTTCGTCCATGAGGATGAGACCCCACTCGGTATTTCGAACTTGACTCATCACTCGCTCACCATCTTCTGATCTTGTTTTACTATATGACATCATGTTGTACGTTGTCACCAACACAGTCGCCCCAGAAGGGTGCAAGTCGTCTTTTGTGTGACTCGTGAATCTCCTAATGTGGTCCTCGGGAAGCGTCGTGAACTGCTTCACGGAGCGGATCCACTGCTCGACACCAACAGCGTTGATGCAGAAGATGATGCACGATTTTTTCACCGTACATGCAGCAGTGATTCCGGTCAAGGTCTTACCTGCGCCGCATGGAAGCACAATGATTCCTGACCTCGCACGTCCATTTCCAAACATCTTTGCAAGCGATTTTTCTTGGTAAGGTCGCACCTTGGTGGTGGCGCGCAAAGTCATCGGCAGATCGGGATTGCGGTCGTCCCTTCGAAAGTCGTACTCTTCCATCAGCGGATAATCTGCACGCATTGCTGCTTCCTTAACTTGTTCGTAGCAGTCCGCCCGAATCTCAAAGTTGAGTACTTTCTCAGGTTCCTTCGGCTTTGGGACTACTTGCGAAGTTGCAGCTTCTAGTTTGCGTTTCGAGCCGACCTTGACATCGCTCCCATCAGAAGGTTCCTTCTTCACTACTACGGGCTTTTTCGGCTGATCATCTTCGTCGTCGTCCTCGTCTCCGTCGCCAATATTTTCAATGCGCTTTTCCAAGAGTTCGAGCTCCTCTAATGCGTCAAAGTCTGTCGCAAGAGCGGCCTTATCCTCCGCCACGGCTGCAGTCTCTCTTAACACCGGCTCCTCTTTGACCGCGTTATCCCCTGCTTGAAGCCTCTGAAGCCTGGCAGTCAACGAGTTGTCTTGCGAGTCTCGAATCGCCGGAAGACGAATGAGTTGCTTAAGCACCTGAGGATATTTTGACTCGACGAAAAGCCTATTCCGCTTGAGCACAAGCTTGGCTTTTCCGTGAGACTCTGTGCATCTCTTCACAAACTTTTTCACCTCTTCAGGGACTGGAGTTTTCGAGAACCTCTCCAATGTATTTAGAATAGTTTCCGTGTCAAGGTTGACAGACACTGCAGCGTACAACGAGTATGGCGTCAGCTTGTAGTGGTGGATGAATTCGGGCCTGCTTTCTGGCTCAGAGATTGCGACCAAAAAGTCAGTGGCGTGCGCAAAATAAGCCGAAGCGGTTTCCAGATAAATGTGCCCATTTGGGGATACCCATAGCGGCCGGGACGCATGCCCGGACTTGAGACTCATGTTTCTAAAATCCATCTTATCCGACAACAAGTTCTTGTTCTCTCTCGCGCGCTGGGCGATTTCTGCGGACGCCGCATTCGCTTCGACAAAATTCTCCATCTCATCTTCGTCAAAGTCCACGCCGAGGTAATTATTCGAGCTAAGTAGCTCCTCCTCTGCATCATGCAGAGCTGCCTGCAAATAGTCCGGCATCTTTCCTGATCACTATCCCCCGTTCACTGCTCAATCCCCGGCTTCTGCAAACTATACTCCCCTCTCCCCTGGCGCAGCGCCTCCCAACACCCGCCTATCCACAAATTCTATCTTCCCCAGCGCGGGCGAGCTCCCAAACCACCCAAACCACCCCCCGTATTGAGCGGCCCTCTTCTTCCAAACCCAATGCCCATTCAGCGCCTCTACAATTTCATCGACCGCGCCGCAAGCCGCTCTTCCACGCGCCTTTAAACCGCACGAGCCTCGTGAACTTTTGCGAGAGACTGGTGTACTGACAGTGTGAGTACCAAGTCACACCAGCCGTTAGGCGCCTCTGTCTACGGACTTTCACGGTCCGCCCACCCACTCTCCGCCGACAACAGTTATATGCCACGCGCTCACGGAGAGACACAGACACAGACACAGACAAACAGACTGACAGACACAAACACACACACACAGAGAGAGAGAGAGAGAGAGAGAGTATGTGGGCGTGCGAGGCAGCTCTCCAACTCATCGCATCTCTGCACATGTCTGCACTACTGAAATGCTAATACGAGATTAGGTGATACTGTAGTATGTGGGGAGGTGGTGGATATTCTTCATTGGATGTTCACTCATGGTCAGTGGAAACACAGTCAATGAGTGAACATGGACAGTGAACTGTGAACACTGTGAATGTTGAGCAACGCTTCGGATTGGAGATTTGCATAGGGGTGGCTTCTTTCTGTTGGTTTCGTGTTCACTTTCGAGTCCTTCTCGTGGGTTTTGATGAGTCTTTGATGGATGGCCTTTGCTCTTTGTTCTTGGTGTTCTTGAGTGTCCCGTGACGGGCCACCAGCACGCTTCATGGTTGATGTTCTCGCGGCCAAGATCCGAGCCTCTGAATGCGTGGTTTATGTGCCCGTAGAAAAGTACTTGACATCGATGTTCTGAAATGTGCACTTTCGGGGATTCGGGCGCTGCCATGAATGTTGTGCAAAGCAGAGAGCCTGGCGTTGCTCTGAGCTCGAACCTCCGACTAGATTTTGCGAAAGATCGCGAGAAATGAGAGAATAGTAAAGGAAAAGAGAAATGTTGCGTTCGGTTTCGCGAGGTGTTTAATTTGAAGGAGTCTAAAAAGTAGATAAAGTCCGTGCTTTGCTGAACAGGTCGATGATTCTTGTCAGAACCTCTAGTTGTTCATGGAGCACACGAGACCCAAAGTCTGGTCCCCGAGCTGAGAGAGGGTGCACACTGGGCATACGGTTTTACTGTGGTCCGGCTTGGCGTTGGAGCCGCAGTATGGGCACTTGATGGACTGCTCGGTGACACCGATCGGCTTAAAGCTCACACAGCAAATCTTAAACTGGGTGTCCTTCTCGTCAAAATCGAGGGTCTGCTCGTTGCGAGCGTTCTGCTCAGAGGCGCGGAGAACCTTGGTGGCCTTGGTTTTGAGCGCTGCTTGGGAAGCCGCGTTTATCTCCTTTGTGTTGAGCAGCCTTTGCGCAAAAGAAGCTGCAGTGATGAAATTCTTTAGCTTGAAGGCGCGTGTCATGGCAAGATTGAGTACCAACATCATGTGAGCGGATTGAAGGTTGCAGCGAGTAAAGTAAGCAGCAAGCTCCGCCTGACGAATTTCATCTTCAGTGTCCTTGCGCTTCAATTCCAGCAAGATCCCGAGAATGTATTCTCTGCTCTCGTTGAGGAGATCCTTAACCTGCGCAACCTCTTTGTTGTCTACGACCAAAAGAGGAATGGAAAAGATGATAGAGCGGAAGGCCTCCAAGGCATCATTGAATTTGCCGCCCTGGAAAGCGCGGTACGCAAGGCGGGTGCGTTCGACGAGCATACGGAGACTGATAGCTGTATGTGGAAGACCTTTAGAGCCTGGGTCGCCACCCTCATCATTGCGCTGCAGGTAGGAGACATTGGCGATCGTACCTGGAAGGCCAGGGATCGAAGCACGAGCTCCAAGGAAGGTGGACATCATGTTCTCCTTAAGAGGAGCAAAGTTCACAACGCCAATCTGGCGATGCAAGAGTTGCATTGCACTATCAAAGCTTCCCGCGGCAACGTGATCCCCGGCAAGAGATGAGTTTTGAACCCAGCAAGACGCCTTGTCCAAACCTGGGGTTGGCCCAACAAACACGTCCGCGTTGGCATCGGCATCGTTGCCCCCAATGTTAAGGTCGCCGATGTCCAGGCCATCGTCGTCCCAAGCATTCTCGCCAGACTCTTCCATTCCCGGGAAGCCTCCCTCGTCTGCATCGCCAAGTGAGCTGAAGCCGTCATCGGAGAGCTTCTCCCCTTCGTCCTGCATTGCCACCTCTTCCTCCTGCACCTCGTCTTCTGGCACATTGCCGGACAAGAGTGCTTGGTGGATGACGCTGCCCGAAACCTCCAACAGCGGCCAGTTCTCCTCCGTATCACGCATCACTGGATTTGGCGGAATTAGCAAGTACGATTGTGATGGGTCCACACTGGGCAAGGCCACCCCAGCCTCCTCCAAAGAAGCCTGTATGCGGGCAGCGTCCTCCTGCAGACCGTGGGAAACTGCGGTGACATAGGCAAGAGAGAGCTGCCCGACCTGTTCAAGAATCTTGACACGCTCCTGGGCGTCACCGAGGTACAATGCGTTGTGGAAGCGGGACATGACGTCGTTGCGCATCTCTGCAATCTTGAGCATCTTTGAAAGCTTCTCGCGATTCCCGGTGATGAGGTACAAGAAGGACAGGCGCTCAAAGTCCTTGGTGCGTTGGTAAGCCATCTCTACTACCTTGTGGTTACCTTGGCGGAGGGCTTCAATACCCAAACGCGTCCAGCACTCCTTGTCATCCACCTCAAGAGCGGAGGACATGGCGACTTCAAGGTTGCCGCACTCAATCGCAAGGTTAAACCTGGTCTTCTTGTCCTCAACAAAGTGCAGAGCGACCTCTGGGAAGCCTTTCGCCTGCAGGTATGCAATAATTGCTTGGCCACACAAGCGCGAGTTACGGATCATTCGAATCACCTCGCCATACTGCTTCTTCATCAATGCGATCTTAAAGAAGCACTCGGTGGTGTCAATCGCAATGCTTCGGAGCTTGCGCTCGCGATCGAGGCAAAACAAGGCCTCTTTCGTCACCCTGGTAATGTACACTGGCAGGTCCAAAGTGCGGATCACACCGCTATCACCGTTGGCGATGCAGTATTTGATATGGTTGAGGGTGGCATAAACAAAGATTCCTTGAGGGCCCCACGCTCCGCTCTTCACACGGACGGTCTCTGCCACAGTGCACTGCTGCTCGAGCTGCTTATTGCAAATGACCACCGCGTGCTTGCAAAGCAGAGCAATATAGGTGCCTTCGGCGTTCCAGGAAACGTATCTCACATGAGGAACCACGACTTCGCCCAAGACCTTGCGAGCTTGCGTATCGAACAAGGTAATCTTATCCTCAGAACGAAGCAAAACTCGGCCGGCGATACCTCCGCTGAACATACCGTCGGTGGTTGGATAAGGGGCCGCAAAGCGCTTGCTCTCCTCGTTGCGCAAGTTCTTAATGATGATCTGCCTAGAGCGATCCAAAATTGCAAACCTGTTACGAGCGATGAAAGCGGCTCCAAGAGCGCCACCGCGCTTCGAGTCTGGGACCTCGGAGGTGTTGGCAACGCCGCTAGCGGTTTTGGGGATCGTCACAAGCTCGTACGAGCCACCCTCTGCCTCGGACAAAACAAGGATGTTGATCTCAGCAGAGTTGTGGCTGTTGTAGATGAGTGTGTTAGGGGCTGTCCCGAGACCATTGGTAGCCCCAGTGCCACGGCGAAGCGAGACCTGAACAGACTCCTCGCTCGTGCCGTACTCGTACCGGCGCAAATATCTATCTTTCACGTAGAAGAGCTCGGTGCTGTTTGGTTGTGTGTCATACGCTGGGCGTTCGCGCTCAAGCTTGAACACAATCATACCAGAGTCGTGACCTGCCGCCAAGAGGTTCTGGTCAGGATGCGCAGCGAGAATCCAGAAGCGGTCCTGCTCGCGGCGGAAAGTTTGCACGCCTTGCTGGCGAGAGATATCCCAAACGCGGATGCTACGATCCTCAGAGTTGGAGACGATCAACTCACTCTTGGGGTGGAAGATTACGCAGGACACGTTGTTGGTGTGGCCGCGAAGGGTATCCACCTCCCAGGCCTTGGTCTCGTTCATCCTCCACAGCTTGATCTGGCGATCGTCGGCTCCGGAGATGATGAGTGGCAAGGAGTGATGGAAGCTTGCCCAGTTGACTCCGCGCTCATGCCCTTCCAGGACATACTTGACGATGGCATCGGTGCCGCCGAACAAGTCGGCGTTCACTCGGCTGATCACCGCATTATTCACTGCAGCGTCGTGCTCCTGAGGTGCGCCACGCACGGTCTTCTTGCGAAGGCCGCTGGTATCCCAGACACGGACGGTCTGATCGAGAGAGGCAGACACGACAAGATCATCCTTTGGGTGAAATTGAGCGCACATCACGTAGTGATTGTGGCCGGTGAGCACAGAGATTGAACTGCGGCTCTGCCAGTTCCAAATGCGAATCGTCTGGTCATCACTTGCTGATACAATCCACGGGTATTCGTGGTGGAACTGCACCGTACGGATGTAGTCCAAATGACCCAGAAGCGTAAACAAGCATCGACGAAGCTTGTAATTCCACACTTTGATCTTGTAGTCGTCTCCTCCGGAAACGAACAATGGCTGCGACTTGTGAAAGTCAACGCCGCGAACTGGACCATCGTGCTCCTCAAACCTGTCCAGCAGGCACCCCATGCGGTAGTCCCACAGCTGAATCACACCTGCTCAATCACCCATGGCGTCAGCAATCAATCAAAATCTAACAAACACGGGAGAATCTTCACACAAGCTCCGTCGCAGTTCAACTGTCCCCTTCCATGCCAGCGAAAAACATCATGTTACTCACCATTGTGCAACGAGCTCAATACCCACGGCCGCTTATTGTGAAAGGCCAGACCTTTCACCCGATTCGACTTTGCCTCCAATTTTTGCAACCTAAAGCCCACATATTCAGGTCGTTAGCGCCTCGTTCCATCTCTAATCCATTCCTTCACATATTCTCCACCCTTCTCGCACAACCTAACCTCCCTTTCCCCCTTCCAAAAACAACTATTTATTAAAAACAGCCGCCAATCTTCCCAATGTGCTCCGTGCACCTCTCTCTCTCTCTCTCTCTTTCTCTCTCTTTTTTTCTCTCTTTTGCCATGAGCTACTTACATTCTCCCGCACACGACTGTCCCACTGCGTCACAGTGTCCTCGCCGCGTACCCTTCTGTCCAACTGACTCGCTGTTTTCCTTCTTCCAGCGACACTGTATCTATCTATCCAGATCGGGAGACTCTTAGGCGAAACGCTAGTACGGGACCACGTCACCGCGATCAGTTCTTTGTTCGCGGAAGATTTTCTGTTGTCCGGCTACGCTCCAGCATAGTCCTGTGTAGCAGAGTGTGAGAGAGATATGATAAATGGTAGATTTCAGCAATAGTCACGAGTGTCGGGTTCTCTGTTCGTGGACTGGTGGTTTGTTCGCTTTGTTCGTGGATCGAGAGGGGTGGGTTTCGGGTTCTCGAGAAGAGAACCGATTGAGATACGGGTTCCGGCTGTGTCGGACATGGCAACTGTGACATGTCAGATTTGTCACGGGGCATGTAACTCATGTGACAATGAAGAGACAGCAAGTATGAGGGCGGACGCACGAAATGCAAGGCTTGATAGCAGGCAGACCACAAACTCACCGTCAGGGCCTGAGCCTTTTGGAGCGCAATAGCAACACGACTTTGGAAAATTTGCTGTGGAAACTTGACCATGGCAGCACAAAAGTATGAGACGTTCGTGCTTGAGCACAAGGACGACGTCGATATCTTGACGCTCAACAGACCAAAGCAGCTGAATGCGCTGAACAGCAAAATGGTCAAAGAGTTGCTCGAATATTTTAGCGCGCTGGAGACCAAAGAGCTCGTGGACCATGAGAAAACGCTTTGTCCAAGAGTTGTGATTCTCCAGGCGAATGGGAGGTCCTTTTGCGCCGGAATCGACTTGACGGAGTCGGGAGATCAAGGCGAAAAGCCAAATTTTCTGCAGCAGTTCAACTCGCAAAGAAGGATCAGCCAGATCTACACTGTCATGCGCAGGGTAAAGCAGCCCATCATCTCCTTGGTTCAAGGGCCAGTTTGTGGCGGCGGTTTTGCTCTTGCTCTTGCGAGCGATGTTCGCTATGCAACAGAAAGTGCAAAGTTCAACGTTGCGATGGCCAAGATCGGGCTGACTGGCGCGGATGTAGGCATCAGTTATTTCTTGCCTCGCGCCGCAGGTCCTTCCGTGGCTTCAGAAATGATGCTCACCGGCGAGTTTCTGCACGCTCCTCGTGCGCATCAAATCGGCATGGTTAACAGGCTCTTCACTTCCGTCGAGGAAATGCAAGCCACCGGCTATCAAACCGCCCGAAGAATGATTGAGACGATGCCGGATACTGCGCTCTTCATGACAAAAGAAGCTGTGCGATTTGGGCTCGAAGCCCCGAGTCTGGAAAGCGCCGTGGCACTGGAAGACAGACAGCAGGTTATGCATCTTTCGCACCCAGATCTGCACAAATACGCTTCCAAGGTTTTGCCAAAGGCGAAATTCGGCAAGAAAAGCTCACTCTGAACATTCTCTTGCGGAATACATCCAAACTCAGAAACAAGAGACCCCCCCCCCCACCTACCCGCCCTCCTTTTTCATCGCTTTATTTTATTTATCAGTTCATCAATTCACTCACTTGACAAAGCAAATCGGGGACTTGAGACACGACGGCGTTGCAAGCTCATTTCCTCCCCGTTTCTTCTCTACAAGCGTAGATGTCTACATTACAATAACATAAACTTATACCGACCGAGTTTTGTGCTTTGTTGATATGGCTGTCTCTGGTCGCAGCCAGCGTCAGGAGTGCCAAGAAACACGTTCTCTTTCCTCGGGACCACCACATATCCCCACATCCTCTGCGACTGCCTTGGACCCACTTTCGTACCAGTAAGTAGCTGTTCATAGCTTGCGTCGGGGTCCAGTCCACTCCTGCAGGAGTACTCTAGCAGTACACGGACGGATTGATGTCGGACAAGAATGAACTTTTGGTCGAAGGTGAATGATGGTGAGCACGCAACCTTAGTTTCAGGATCGGAGCGAGTCATAAGGAATCGCTAAAGCAATTTTCTATTGACTTGCAACTTGCCAAGTTGCCCATAGATGATGACGGTGAACCAGCTGAGATGAGCAAACCCGTAACAGGAGAAGGTCGAGCGGCAGAGCAGTCATGGGCGAAGCAAAGTATGAGACGTTCGTGCTCGAGCACAAGGATGATGTGGACATTCTGACGCTCAATCGGCCCAAGCAGCTCAACGCGATCAATGACAAGATGGTCAGTGAGCTGTTGGTGTACTTTAGCCAACTCGAGACTAAAGAGCTCGTCGAGCATAAAAGCACGCTGAGTCCGAGGGTGGTCATCATTCAAGGCAACGGAAGGGCGTTCTGCGCGGGAGTTGATCTCATGGATCTTGATGGAGACGAAAAGCCGACATATTTGCAGCAGTTCAACGCGCAAAGGAGAATCAGCCAAATTTGTAATGTAATACACAGAATCAAGCAACCTGTCATCTCCCTGGTTCAAGGACCAGTTTGTGGCGGAGGCTTCGCGCTTGCCCTGGCCAGCAATGTTCGGTACGCAACGGAGAATGCGAAATTCAATGTGGCGATGGCGAAGATTGGTGTCACTGGTGGAGACTTGGGGATTAGCTACTTCTTGCCCCGAGCGGTTGGGCCGTCCTTGGCAACCGAAATGATGCTGACCGGAGATTTTCTTCTCGCTCCGCGTGCGTATGAGGTGGGTATGGTGACCAAGCTATTCAACACAGTCGAGGAAATGCAGGCTGCTGGCTTCGAACTGGCAAAGCGGATGATTGCCACCATGCCAGACACTGCGCTATTTATGACAAAGGAAGCTGTGCGACTAGGCGTCGATGCTCCGAGCCTTGAGAGCGCTGTTGCTCTCGAAGACCGCCAACAAGTGATGCATCTTACGCATCCTGACTTGCACAAATACGTGTCCAAGGTCCTGCCAAAGGCCAACTTTGGCAAGAGCTCTTTGTAATAGCGACATCTGGTGCCTGAGAAAGTCGGGTAGCGATGGTTCTCCAAGACCGGGCTCTTCTTTCACCGCGGGTCCAATGAGATCATCCACTGGACACCTTCTTCGAGTATCACGCAACCCGGTTCCTGCTCCGGCCTAATCTATTTTCCTTCGATAGTTACTCCACCTCTCTCTATGCAAACCAAACCAAAGCGCAAATTATGAATCGAGCTCACTTTATCACTTGCACGCAGCAATCCATCACGCGAACCCGAGCCCTCCTTTTCCTTTCGCATTTCCATATATCTATCATCACTCAGACTACTCAGACTATTCCTCGCCAAAGTCGCTGCCCTATCTGTTAGATAGGCTATACTATCCTCACTTCATAACTATCTACGTTGGTAGGCAACCCATAGGCAACCCATAGGCAAGCCACCCCACCTTCCGATAGGGTTTGTTTACGCTCTCACTTCGTGGCTTCACTTATGTAGTAGCTACAGGCAAGCTGAGTCGGATATCTGCGGAACGCTTCACAATCTGGGTCAGTCCGACTTCGACTCACATTGTCCAAATTATTCCAAATTCCATGCTCCTCCAAATGCTCCAACAAAACAGTTCAGATGGAAATGGATGGAAATGGTTAGGGGCGGACAAGTGAGTGTACTGAGTAACTCCTACTCTTCCTACTCTTCCAAATCTGCTTCACGTGTTCCGCAGAAAAGAAAACGAGATCGCTGCTATCGCTGCTATCGCTGCCTTGATAAATCAACCTCGAAATCATTTTTTTTCAACTCCAAGCACGTGACTCGAAGAATGTAAAACAAATCATTGAATTTTGAGAAGCTCAACGTCATTCCGCTCCTCATTCCGCTGGTCACTCCGCTCCAAAATGCTCCAAAAAACGTGACTTGACTCTACGAGTATCTTCTCCTACGTCCGAAAAATACTAGCGCTAGCTCAGTGGATCCGTGGGAGTTGGCGAAGACCCAGACTGGAGAGCGTGGCAGACCCTGAAAGAAGACAGCAAGTGGAAGGAGAGATACAGCAGCCAAGATGCCTCGCACGTACAACTCTTTCATTTTGGAGCAGAAAGATGACGTGGACATCATCACACTGAACCGGCCCAAGTCTCTCAACGCGGTGACGCCGGAAATGACCACGGAGCTGCTGGAGTACTTTAGCGAGCTGGAGACCAAGGAGCTGGTGGACCACGCCAAGACTTTGAGCCCGAGGGTGGTTGTTCTGAAAGGTAATGGCCGCGGATTCTGCGCTGGCCTCGATCTTATGGCAGGCGGAGTGCCAGAGAATCCTCTGATGCAGTTCAATGTGCAGCGCAGATTGAGCCAGATCTTCATGGTGATGCGCCGCGTCAAACAACCGATCATCTCCCTTCTGCAAGGCCCTACGTGCGGAGCTGGCCTTGCTCTCGCTCTTGCTAGCGATGTAAGATACTGCACCGAAGACGCCAAATTCAATGTCGCAATGGCGAAGATCGGCCTCACTGGAGGGGATATTGGCATCAGCTACTTTCTGCCAAGAGCTGTGGGTCCGTCTCTTGCCTCAGAGATGATGATGACAGGAGACTTTCTTATGGGCCCTCGTGCACATCAAGTCGGCATGTGTAGCAAGATTTTTCCTAATGTTGAGGAGATGTACAAGGCTGGAATGGAACTAGCTTATCGTATGATCGACACCATGCCAAGCACCGCCACATTCATGACCAAGGAGGCCGTGCGCTTCGGATTGACTGCGCCAAGTCTAGAAAGCGCAGTGGCTCTGGAGGACAGGCAGCAGGTCATGCACCTTACCAGCCCAGACTTTTACACCTATGTTGCCAAAGTGATGCCAAAGGCAGGCAAACCTGCGAAGAGCAAAATGTGATCACCAATGCATGTTTCCTGACTAATTCCATATAAAAACCAAACCTTTGCTTTAATAGCCATCCTCTTCTCTGGAATCTAAATTATTTGCAAATGCACAAAGCCTGTCGGTGTACAGACAGGCAAGGACTTTAAATTTTTATCATTTTTTTTTTAATGACCAATTGTTTTGATTGTGGAAATACATGATTAACAGCCTCACATCTTGTGACCGAGACAGACGACACCTTGCAGCCGCCAGGTTCTATTTGCTTGAGACAATCATGTGCTACAAGGCAAGCCATCAACAGTTATAATCGGATCTCCGGGTTGTCTATCTGCCCGCTTCTTGGAGGCGAATTATGACAGATTTGACTTGCCAAAAAATTTAAACTTCAGAACCATAGCAAAAACAAAGTGGAGGCCAAACATGCCAACCAGGAAAATTGAGGCAGCCTTGCGCCCGGGCTTCTCGACCACTAACGAGGAGTTTTCTGTGTTTTCCAAGTCCCCATCTGTAGTCGCCATTGGAGGCAGATATTCGCCGTTTTCCATGTTCACTCCAAGTCGCACCCATAGGTTGCGCACAACAAACGTCGCCGAGCAAGCAAAGGCTGCGATTACTGACAACCACTCGATCGCATCGATTGGGATGGTGCACATCAAGCTCGCAAAGAGAAAAGTGAACATCGAGTATCCATAAACGCACGCGAGTTCCACGAATGTCACACCCGCGGTAGAAACTCCGAGATAAGAGAACACCGCCCACGCCACGAAAGGCATCGCCACGCAGAATCCAAACACCAGAGTTGCTCCATAGGAAAGTACTTCAAAATCCTGCCAAGGCTCTTCGCCATCCGGGTCGCTATTCAACCACGACACGAAGTTCGAGGTCGCAGCGATGAGAAACACTAGTGTAGCACAGACCCAAAAAGGGCCGTAAAAGTCTGGACGACCATCCACGATCTCGAAAAAGTCCGTCTTCCAGGGCATGATCACCCGTCGCAAGCGTTCCACCACATCATTTGTGTCCACGTCAAAGTATGGCCGATAGTATTGCACAGACATGAATCCACACATCCCCCCGGAGCTCACGGTGTTTCCATTCGAGCCATCGGACGACTGCACTCTTCGAGGGGCCGAGGTCGAAGCTGATGTGGCAGCGACTGCAGACGGCGTCGAAATTGAACCCGTGGGCTCGTTGGTACCAACAGTCTGCTGCCACTCGTCCTCATCGTCCTGGAGATCGTCATGCATTTGGCGGTCAGCAGCCAAAAGCTGACCCTGAACCGAAGGATCCGCGAAAGCGTCCGCCATCAGGCTGACATCGTCAAAGTTGCTCTCGTCCTCGAACGGGTTTTCGCGCATCTTGTTAACTTGATCTCAACTCCAACCTATTTTCTGCCACCTCAAGCCGCAAACCTGCACCTTCCCTATGAACGCGGCGCAATTCGGCTCTCCAACACCTGTTTCACGACCTTACAATCGATGCGCAATTGAACGAATTTCCGGTCTCCACGTTCTCAAAGTGCGCTTCGTTTTTTCGAGAGACTGCGAGTCATTCTCTTTCTCATTTCTCATTATTTCTCATTGGCTCTTCCATCATTCACCTCGTCGTACTCTTCCATCCGTCACGCGTCACTATAACGTCTATGTGACTACAGTTTTCCCACCTGGATCGTCACTCTAGACCCTTCAAGACGCGCGCCACGACCGGCTGGATGGCTCAAGAACAGTATCTGCTTCATCAGAATCCTGAGAGCGGGAGAGCTGCTCCTTTGTTCTCTCGCTTTTGTGGCGAACGAAAAAGAGCATCGAGGAGAACTCATCCAACGCCAGTCCAACCCTCTGTGAGCAGAATTCAGAAATTCAGAAATTCAGAATTCAGAATTCAGCTTTTGGCCACTGCGCTTCCTGCGCGGTCCTGCGCGCGAAGCTTACTGACGTGTGAGTACGGGAAGTCAAGTTGCAAGAGTTGCAAGAGCAGAAGAAGCAGAAGCCAGGTGTGTCCGCGATCGCCCAGCACTTGGAGCATTCGCATTATTCGCATGATGCCACCCAACAACAACAGTGCTGCACGGGTGAAGCGGCCAATCAGGAGCGCCAGGATCCATTGTCGGTTCCAGGAGTTCCCGGCAGACCGGTGCGAATGTCGTTAGCTTGGGTTCCAAGGGTCCCGAGGGTCCCGTCCTTCTTCGTCTCTCAGAAAAGGATTTCACAGAGTTTTTCTATTTATTGTTTGAATTCTGAATTTGCAAGCCACTGGCCAATAATTTTTCAATGTCAACGAAATAACTGCGACAGAAAAAAGGAAAAGTGTGGTTTTAACTCTCCAAAAGTTGGCACATTGCAAGCGACTAATAAGCCTAGTCTCGCTAAGCTCTCGGCAATTTCGTGCTGTTCCCCGCCACTAATAGTCCTCTGTAACGTCATGTTCCTCTATCATGCTACTACCTCCTATAGTAAGCTCCAATAACCCTTCGCACACCTTTACTCTCTGGATAGCTAGCTCCAGCTATCTAAACCAACTACCAATAATAATAGCATCAGAGCACAATTACCGGCGCTGATAAAACTCCTATGGGGACACTCACGCTGCCATCGCTACACATTCGGTAATGTTAATTATAGGGTGGAAAGAGTCAATACCTCACGGCTAGCTCAGTCGTAGCACCTTGTAGGTACCACCTAGCTAGCTGTGGCGAGATGACGGGGGGAAAAGAGGGTAGGCGATCAGATAGCTGATTACTAAGAGGTGTGGAGAGCATCGGAATGGGATGGCATTGAGAACATTGAGATGAATGACAAGAGAGATAACTCAGAAAGAGTTGTTGCAAATGCAAGTGCATTGCATGCATACTGAGTACTGAGAACACTGACAGTGAGTACAGTGACAACAGGAGTTACAGGAGTGGCGAGTGCAATGCGCGAGGTGGCCACAGTGTGACACTGGGAAGACGCGGAAGGAAGTAGTGGCAGACCCGGAACAATCGATAGGGAACGAGCAAGCAGCTCGGAAGAAGGAGTGTGCGTAGAGTGGAGGAGACTGTTTGTTTGTTTGTCAGTTCATTTCGTCGTTTGTTCGTTCGGACGCAGCAGGCAGAGATGGAGCCTCAGATGAAACCGGGGTTTGGGTACATGCCGTACAAGCTGATTGCGAATGAGACGCTGACAGAAGGGTCGGATGTGGGCAACAAAATTGTGAGACTGACATTCGAGCTGCCAGACCCGACGAAGCCGCTCGGCATACATCAGCCAAACGCATGCGTCAAAGTGAGAGTGCCAGGGGCGTACTTGAAAGGGAAGGCATACTCGGTGGCTTCGCCGCCTGACAGGGTGGGCTCCTTCGACATTGTGGTCAAGGTGTATCCTGGAGGAAAGTCCAGCCCAGCTCTTGCGGCTCTCAAACCTGGGGATGTTGCGCACATGGCGCGAACCCAGATTCGAAACTATGAAAGAAGCGCGAAGCAACTAGGCATCATTGCTTTTGGTGTCGGAGCAGCGGATGTCGTGCATACATGTCGCGAAGCTATAGAAAATGGCACCGAAAAGGTCGCTATCTATTTGGCCAATAGGAAGGTCGAAGACATTGTGCTGCGAGACGAACTCGATGCCCTGACAGCCGAGTTCCCAGAACGTGTCAAGGTTGTGCACGTCTTATCGAGGGAGAGCCGCAAAGAGTTGCTGCCTTCTTCGCATCAGAGCGGCCACATCACTATGGACATGCTTCGGGAGTCCTTCAAGGGCTGGGATCCTAAAGATTCGTATTTTTTGATTGTTGGATCCAAGCCGACGATGCGTGAGGTATACGGCTCGCTCCGAAAACTTAACTTCAGCAATCTCTATCTAGGACCAAAATTCCCATTTTTACCAAAATGGACCCCAATTGGGCGGCTGTGACATGTGACATTGGCGTTCTGAAAATTAGGACAATTCTAACTTGAACTTGAGCTTGCTACTGTTTTGGACCCTCTTTATCCTTCATTTTAGTAATACTTCCAAGGCCCAAAGCAGTTCAGCAAATTTTGACTACTATAGAGCTTCAAAACAATCCCATTTGCCGTCTGCCGATGTCTGCCGAGGTGTTCCCATAGATTGCCTTTTGCCTAGGACCTAGAATGTTGGGGTATTGTAACTGGAACACATTGAAATGAATGATAGTGTGACATGGTTTTTTTCTTTTTTTCCCCTCCTGGTCTTTTTTGACACTGACTCTGATTCAAAAAGAAAAATCGAATGTTTAGCCTCGAAGAAAATCTATTCAATTATATACGAAGTGTCTCACGTAATCGCCAAAAGGACTTGAAGCGAACATCGCTGAAGTTTGGACAAGTTGCTTGGCAGTCCGAGTTAAAATCATATTTTAAAATATAAATTCAGTCATATTCAATTCAAGAGTAGTAAAAACGTAGAAGCGTGGTTGTTGTGTCCATACCGCCAATCAGGAACCGCGTCCAACTCATGCCATCCAATGCTTCCCAGCAAAAGGTTTTGAAGCGGAAGTGCGGGCAGAGCTTGTGGACACCACGAAAAAGAAATCCCACCCAGAAGAAGCTTTGAGAACCTTGTTATTCTTTCGAAGGCGCGAGGAGCTTGAGAACGATGTCACAAGGTATGCGTTGCCTACTTGGCTATCCTCGCCACTCTCCGTGAGTGACTTCGCTTGATAGACCTCAATAATGTCATCCTCTTGAAGGCTGACGCTGGACAGCTCAAAGGTGATAGCAGAGTCGTCCGATGCGCCCTCCACATAGTAACATGTTTGAATAGGCTCGGTGGACGCAGGAACCTCACCAACGATCTTTCTCTTGCGCTTTAGCACGCTCGTCGTACGGTAGAGTCCTCCTTGGCCGTCAGTTCCGCACGCGACTGGCATTTGAGATGGACGGCGAGCTTCGCCAGTGTTCGAGTATTCAAGGGGTGTAAACTCGGAAGCTGGCTCGAAGCATTCAGACCATTCGCTGGCGGAAGACAGACACTCGTCTTTCGCTTTGTTGGAGGCGCAGTACTTGGTCATCATACCGGTGTATGCATTCTCGCACCTCTTGGTGCTGCTTGTGTACTCAACTGCAAAGTGCGCCTTGCCTTCGTCAACGAAATACTTTTTAAATTGATCGCACTCCTCCCATCGCTGGCAATCTTCCGTAAGAGCACCGTCAAACATGTGGTGCACGGAGGAGATGAGCTCGACTGCATTTTTCATTAAGACGCTCAGGCCGTAGTCATGCGCCGCAACTGTGAACTTCTCAAGGAGGTAGATTTGGTCCACTAAAACCTGCGATCCACTTGAAATACCTTTCATATTCTTCCAGCACTCCTTGTTTAAAGCGCAGTCGATATTGTCAGGCTCGATCACATCACAGCCGATCTCGCGTGCGAGCTTTAAGCGTGGTAACATGAGGCTCATTACTTCCTCTGGGTAGCGAATATCGAGCCAAAGCTCGTCCCAATTGCGCATCTTTCCCAGTGCAAGCGCATCCCAGGCAGACTTGGAGTCTGTGTAATCTGGGCGAAAGCTTTCGACTGTTCCGAGCGAAAAGTAGCAAGCCACAGTGTGACCCTTCGCCTTGAGTTGATACACGTCGCTGCGCGAAAACTCGTGCAGGTCAACCAGAACCATTTGCATTCCATCTGTTGAATCTTCGCCCCCGTCAGGAAAACCCCACGCCAAGTTTGCCCATGTGGTGTTTGGAAGAAGTTTCACCCGCGTCTCAGATGTGTATTCACCGTCAAATGGTGGAACGTATGACGTTGGAGAACCTGTGGGTGCGACAGTAGGTGCAAAGGTGATAACACTTCCATCGTCTTGCTCAGTTAGAGGGAGCGGGTCCGATGGAGAGTTGCAATCCAGCCACTCCTTTTGCTTGTTTGTGCAAAGGTATGCGCCTTTGTTTCCTCGACAATATTTGGTTTGCATTCCATCCAACGCCTTTCGGCAGACCTTCTTGTGAGAATACTCCGTGGCAAAAAAAGCCTTGTTGTTTTCGGTGAAGTAAGTCTGGAAAACGTCGCACTCCTTCCATTTGAGACAATTTTCCGTGATGACACCGTCGTAAGACTCGTGGATCTGAGAGAGAATCTCTGCAGAGTTTTTGACGACAATAGCCATGTCCAAGCTGTGAAGAAGCTCGGCCACTTGCAGAGCATAAGCAACTTGAGCGCTCTTTACAGCGCTCCGAGACGGTTTGCCAGACATTTCTGAGGTGCAATCATCATTGTCAAAGCAGTCCATGTTGTCTGGTTCCATTGCATCACAGCCCAGCGCTTGAAGTTTCTTGACGCGTTTAGTGAGGAGTGGCATCAGAGCATCAAGCTCGCGAATATCAATCCAAGACTCGTCCCAGCTGGACATCTTCCCAAGGGCAAGAGCGTCCCACGCATCTTTGTCTTCTGTGTAGTCGTCGCGCCAGGCCTCTATGGTACCAACAGACAAATAGCACATAATGATGTGGTTGTCTGCCTTCCAAGCTGCAATCTCTTCCGCAGTTGCTTCGTCCGGATCAATCAAAAGGAGCTTTCGGCCCTCGATGCTATCCTTCCCACCATTTTCGAATCCCCAGGCCAGGTTTGCCCAGGTCATATCTTTGGTAAGAGCCACGCGAGCCTCCGCTTGCAAGAGCGCCAGTGCTCCCACCGCCAAATGCACGCAAGACCTCCACGACCTCATCTTGTTGTTGTCTCAATTGCTCTCAAGTACTGTGTCTCTGACTGTTGATTTGGGGTTTGTATTTCGGATCTGCCCACGGCCACTTGAATCGCTTTGAGCCACTTCAACTCTCTCGCTCGATTGAGCCAACAATCACAAGCCTAGGCGACCTGCAAATCTATCTAGGCATTCATTCACACGTGAATGCACAGTCAGTGCAAATCTCTTCTATCAATGAGACCGGAGTCAGAACAAGCAGTCGGTGCCGATTCGAATGATCGGCTCATGAAAGTCAGTCACACTTGCAAATCCTCGGAAACGTTGAACGACTTGCTTCCGAAATTGACCATCTCGGTGCTCCACCTCTTGACAGACCATTTACCATCACATCTACCAACTTTTATATGCAGACCCCCTCTTAGCAATGCTGCCGGTGAATTCTCCTGGCTGCTGCCAATAGTTATTTAGTATTCCGCCCACTGACATGGAGTATGGTAGTTTCGAAACCCTTTCTATCTTTCACTCATCGCAGCACTATGAAAGCGCGATGACTTTGCAAATGCGCTCACCCACTCCAGCTACCCAAAACGCCTAATCCCTCGTCCCCATTCCTCAACGGTCACTATTACCGTGCATGGTAGTGCATGCTTACGCGCTGAACATCTCACCGCGCACGTGTGTATAGTGCTTTACCATAGCCATCGCAGTTTAATCGCACATTACGGTTAGTAGGGATGATTAAGATGGTGTACGAAATTCCAGTTCAGAATCGTTACTTTGCGATGAAAAGAACGACGGCGTTACTTATGCCGTTTCGCGATATTTTCTGTGGGTCAATCGAAAAATAAAGAGCGAGAGACGAAGCGCACTGAGCTAACCATGTAACCGCAAAAATCTTTCGTGGCATCTTCCTTGGGGCACGTTAGGCGAAACAACTGAGTGTGCCATGTGCCACCAAAGATGGCCACACTCTCACAGAGCTGAACCTTTGATCCCGCTCGTTTTGCATGCACTGAGCTCTGATGGATGGAGATGGTTTGAGCTTACAGTGTCCCTGGAATTTGCGAGAGACAAAAATCAAGTACCAAAACAGCTCCGAAAGACCGGGACACGCAGAAAATCTAGCGGCGTTCGCCGGGAGCGCTGAACGCTGGATCTATTTTGCCGAAGAGTTAAAAGAGATACTGGCACATACTGGCAGATAGAGGGAATTGAATTGTTCATTACTGTACATGCGGCAAATTTTCCGTGCATGAGCATGTTGTTTCAGCAGGAAATTGAGGATTCAAAACAAAGAACGCTGGCACCCAGCAGACTATGCCTACTTTTGAGAACGCCCCCATTCGTCTTTGCCCTGTCTGACTTTAAGAAGGGCGCCGACGGGGTCTCCCGGGCAATTTGCCCACTCCTGAATGTGCGATAGAGCGGCTCGCATGAAAGGATTGTACTTCTTCTCGTCGCCAATAGTGGACGGGATGAATTTGTCTTGTGCATTGTATTCCTTCGCTTGCTCGAGTTTTCTCTGAACATCTTCGTTCTCTGGTTCGACAACCATCGCCCAGCGCAGGTTTTTCTCCGTGTAGTTGTGCCCACAGAACACCTCTGTGTCGTCGGGCAGCTCTCCCAGTACTTGGTGCAAAGCCTTTGCCATTTGTTCTGGCGTCCCGCTGTTGAGGTTCCCTGAACCCGCGATGAAAAGCGTATCTCCAGTGAAAACACATTTTACACCTGACTCTGCTTCCGACTCGCCCTCCACCGAAACTGCAAAGGACACGTGTCCAGGCGTGTGGCATGGCGTGTCCAACACTTGCACTTTGACCTTCTCGCCGATTTTCACCACGTCACCACTGCCTACGCCAACATCGCACTCGAGCCCGTCATTTTTCCCAGCGACAATGACCACTTCCGGCAGCCGGCTCTTCATTTCAGAATTCCCGCCAGCGTGGTCCCAGTGCGAGTGCGTGGTGAGCACATGAGTCACCTGCAAGCCTTTGCTCTCTGCTGCTGCGAGCACCTTCTCCGGCTCGACAGGGTCCACCACGGCGCACTTGCCGGACATGGTGTCCACCAGCAAGTACGCATAGTTGTCAGACAGAACCTTCACCGGCACGACCTCCATCGTTCTGCTACTTCTCTCCGCGACCAACCACACACCCTTGCAACCTCGCAACCTCGCAACCTCGCACGGCGAGACAGAAATATCTTCTATGGCAAAAGACCGTGGCGAGAAGGATCCAAAGGTCAAGTCCAACGTAGTCGAAACACGAATGAAGCAAGTATCTATCTTTCTTTCTCTCTCCACGACACGCACCCCGTGAAATGCCTTTCAGAGCTGCTAAGCAACGACTTGCTCTCGCTCTCTCTTCCACTTTCTTTCTATCTCTCTCTATCTCTCTCTCTCTCTTGGCGCAGATTGGGATTTGGGATATTCATGATGAAGATCTTGTTCGAGAGGTGTGGCACACGACCCGGTGTCAGTGTAGGTGAGAGACTATGGGTGGTCAGTGAAACAGTGCTCCTGTTAGCTTTTATACGCACAGAGAGGAGCTATGTATTCACCGTCAACTCAGGACACATCCATCTCAGCTTCAAGTCCAGGATGACATAGCATCGCGATCCGGTGATAAAAAAAATGAAACTCGTAAAGTTCGAAATGAGAAACTCGGATTATCTTGATCAAGCAGGAGTGGCTATCAACCCGTGCGTGCGCATGGCCCCAAGCAGGCTGTTCAGCTGCAAGCGAAGCTCGGCATTCATGTCCCGCAGCTGCTCACAATAAGTCTTTAGTGTTTCCACATCTGAAGGTGTCACAGAAGAAGAGAAATCTAAGCTTCCGATACTTCCATCGTTCGGCAAATAGGTCGACGACACGTCAGCAATGGCGGCTTGCTGCGAACCTACAACTTGTGTGCCATCCACAGCATAATATGCGTTTGTTGCTAAATCAATTTTTGATCCACCAACCAATTGACCTGAAAAGGATATATCCAACAAGCTTGAAATGGAACCATCGCTTACTGAAACACCATCAATAGTTACAGACCCTCCAGTGGATGTGATGTCTAGAGTTCCTGTTGCAAGGATATCAACGTTGCCTCCAGAGCTCAAAGTCAAGCTGGTGGTTCCAGAATGAGAAATTGTTGCAGCATCACTGGTCAACGCGATCGGGGCACTTCCTGAAAACGTTGATGTCCCAGAAAATGCTGAGGTCGTTCCAGACAATGCGCCAGTCAGAGTGACTGCGCCGCTGCTCAACGTGACTCCGTCAATTGTCACTGCTCCTCCTGTGGACGAGATATCCAACGT
>BLSF01000064.1:0-10244 GCA_012862575.1 Parietichytrium sp. I65-24A
TGGAGATGGAGATCGAAGATGCGATGAACGAGATCGGCTTTGGCAGAGTGCAGCTGCAGGTGATTGGAGTAGTCGGCTTGCTGCTGAGTGCGGACGCGATGGAGATGATGATTTTGTCGTTCCTTGGACCCAGCGTGGCCTGCTCTTGGGGGGTGTCCAACGAGGAGGAGGCGCTGTTGACGACTGTCGTTTTCTTCGGGATGCTCATTGGGGCGTATTCATGCGGAGTGTTAGCGGACCGGATCGGGAGAAGGCTGGCCCTGAAATACATCTCGCTTGCTTCGTTTGGCCTTGGCGTGCTTAGTGCGCTGGTTCCGAATTACCCGTTGTTGTTGCTTGTGCGGGCTCTGATGGGCTTGACACTTGGCGGACTGAGCATTGCTTTCGCTTACGTCATGGAGTTCTTACCCACCTCACATCGAGGCAAGTGGGGGATCTTGCTGGAGCTCTTTTGGAGTCTTGGTACCTTTGTGGAGTGCTTGCTGGCATGGGCTATCTTTGGAACGTCCAACTCTGACGGCTCTTGGCGAATCCTGCTTCTCGTGAGCTCGTTTCCAGTCTTTCTGGGGTCTTTCTCCTTTTTGTTCAACGTTGTGCCCGTGTCACCACGCTACTTGGCAGCTTCAGGTCGCCACGAGGAGGCGTATCAGGTTTTGCGGGAAATGGCTCGAAAAAACGGAAAAGAGTTACCCATGAACGGGTATCTCAAACGGCATCATTGCGATTCAGACCAATCGAAGGGCAACCCGCTTGCAATTGTTCAGGTGCTGAAGGCTGTTTTCTCTCCGTCGTTCCGAAAGCTCACCGCATTCCTGTGGTTTATCTGGTTTACAAACTCGCTCGCTTACTATGGGATCGTTCTACTTACCACGTCGCTAGCCGTCCAGGACACTAGCGAAGATGATGGCGATTCAGGAACGGTTTGCGACCCTGTGACGAATTCCCCGTTTGAAGGCTCATCCACTTTTGTACAAGTGCTGATCGCCACAGCTTCTGAACTTCCAGGTATCCTCTTGGCTGTCTTCCTGGTCGACACGATGGGTCGAAAGTTGTCACAGGCCATATGTTTTTTGGGCGCATTTTTGGCTCTTGTTATCATGTTTTTTGCGGGCCCGTCCGGAGTGTCCGACACCCTTTGCCTATTTTTTGCGCGTGCATTCATCATGTCAAGCTTTGTTCTTTTGTACGTCTATACACCAGAAGTGTACCCTACATCCATTCGCACCACTGCGTTTGGTCTTTCGATATCGTTTAGCCGATTTGGCGGGATGGTCGCTCCATTTGTTGGAGAGGATATGGTGGAACGCGGCGACCGTCAGGAAGCCATCTTCGTGTTCGCCCTGCTCATCGGAGTTGCAACTGTCGCAGCACTCATGCTCCCCGTGGAAACAAGCGGTGCCAGTCTCAAGGACACTACCGAGGAATTCGATGACGAAATCTCACAGGGTCGCTCTGGCGTCGTTCAGGGCGAGGAACCTTCTCGCATGCGGACAAACTCCGAAGGGCTCGGGCCGGACATGCAAACTGTGGAGCTGTCACGCATCTGAGCCCTACAAAGTTAGCTAATCACTTTCGACTGTCCAACTCTTCAACCACCTGGTGTGTACTCTTTTTCCTTCCAGCATCGAACCTTGTCTCTGCATTCGATCCTTTAATTCGGTTCCGGATGCACCATCGATTAATTGTAAGCGAAACCAATGCATTCACAGGCAATTCCAAGTGTCAAGTTCAACTCCATCATAACCGCTCGTGTACGCGAAATGTCTAGCAACTAGTAGATCTTGGATTAGATTGAGCACAAGCAAGATAGAAATGTGAGGAAGATGTACAGACGCGTGCAGGTCGTGGCCAACGGAGACAGCCGCGAGAGCCATAGTTGCGAGGCAATTGCGACGGCTCACTGCAGTTTCACCCTCGTCTCTGGAATACAAGTTGCTGAGGCGCACAACGAATAGAGCAGAAATAGATAGTTAGATATCGAGAGAGAGGCTGCGAATAGTGGGACGATGCAGCACGCAAGCGGGATGGCGAGCAGCTCCGGGGGCGGGTTTCTGCTGCCGTCATTCTCGTCATCGAACGACAGCACAGGGTCGGGATTTGAAGGCGGGTGGAACGAGACGTTCAAGAATAAACTTGGGTACGGTTACAGGATTCTAAGAGTGCAGAAAGGGTCGCCGTTAGGAAAGCATGGGCTCGTGCCTTGGTTTGATTTCATCGTTCGCGCAGCGGCAGTGGACTTGGTGTCCGAGACGCTGGCCGACTGGAAGGAGCAAGCATTTTCTGACGTGATTCGCGCTCACGAGGACAAGACGCTGCGGTTGACTTTGTACAATTGCAAGAATAAAACGCTGCGAAATATAGTCTTCACACCAAGGAGAGGATGGGGCAAAGCCAAAAAAGGACAGGAAGCAAAAGATCGCGGCCTTACTGGTCTGACGGTGTCGTACGACTACTTCACAGACGCCATCAGGCACGTGGTCCACGTCTTAGACGTCCAAGCAAACTCTCCTGCCCACGAAGCTGGACTACAGTCAAAGAGCGATTATCTCCTTGGGACGCTGCACGGCTTGCCATTCAGAAATAGCGCGGAACTAATCTCTTGCGTCAGGCAGAGCCTCAACAAGCCTTTGTACGTGTTCGTGTACTCAAGTATTGGCGATACCGTGAGAATTGCGCAGATTGTACCCACAAGTGATTGGCCTGGGGAAGGGCTCCTGGGGTGCGACATTGGCATAGGTCAGAGTCATAATATTCCTGCGGACTGCAGGGAAACTATTGGAGCGTTTCGCCCACCTGTTGCGAGGTTATGGAAAGTGAGCAGTGCTGACATGGATTTTGACGAGGACCCCGAGAGCCTGAAAATTACCCATCGCCCTGCGTCATCTCGCAGATTTCAGCACGACGTCAAAACAGATCTTGGATTTGGCCAGCTTCTTGGTCGTAGTTCTGGAGGCAAGGCGGTTATTGAACTTGACTGGAAACTCGCAAATGGCGCAACCGTGCTCTCTTTTTGCCAACCGAACAGCTATGTAAAATTGCCTGTGCTTAGCAAAAAGATGCCTCGTTTCGAGTCGAGCAGCGCAAGCAATGCACCGCCTCAGCCAGATCCTTCCAATCCACCGGCGGCGATAGCTTCCAATGGGCCTGCAGCTTGAATCTCGAATTGAAAAGCAGATCATTACACCATTGTCCTTTAGAAAAACACACCCCATTCTTTTTTTTCACAGTCAAGCTAAATCTTTTGTTCGCCAATCGCAGCGCACACTTCGCTGCGCGTACATACGCACATCAGAGTCAGGCTGTTCGGGGAGTTCGGGGGTCCGGAGCTACAAGCCACCGCCGCACATTTTCTTTCCTTTTCCACACCTTCCACACTACCACTTTCGGAAGCCGTACACTCCTCGGCCTTCGTGACGTACTCCGCATGCGCTAGTAGGAGACGATGTCGATCGGGCATTCTCTCCGATTCTCCCATCGCAGGAATCGCAAGCGAGCATCGACGATAAGGGCAGGAAATTCACAGGTCAACAATCAAAGCAAACCACCCTCCGCTATAACTTAATAAACTACAGCATCTTCTGCTCTGACCATTTGCACAATTCTGAAGTCTGCAGAAACGAAATGGAATTACAAACGACCTCCGAGGAAACACGTTCCCGCACTTCGGTTCAGGTCATTTAAAAGAAGAAATACTCTATCAGTAGCTTGCGTTTATTTCCACGCCCTCTCGATGACTGTGATGTGAGTCCTCCTTACCTTATCACTCATTCCGACAAGCGCAAAGCGGCGATCGAGACCTCCGGCCGAGCGATTTTGTACCACGTCACAAACATCCCTTCGTTACTGGCTCTTACGTCACTATGCTCCTCCGTTACGTGCACTCATCTTACCACTCACTCATATCCGGCCACCTTCCTACAAATAATCCTTATCACAGACATAGCATTTTGAGTCTACCCTGTCCAGTAGCATCTGATGTATCTTTCACCTTTTAAGCATCACTCTAGAAGAACACTAGAAACTCAGTAATTTGCGATGACCTGGGTCGGGTAGGCCTCTCTACTATGAACCGCTAAGAAAGTGAGGGGACTGAGACGGTCCAGGCTAGCACGAGCACTAGAGTATCTCGTGAGAGCACAACCTGTATATCCTGTGCCATGAAATGCCATGAAAGATGAAAGATGATGGAAGATGATGGGAGATGAAAGAAGGTCTGAGAGCATTGGGCAAACCCTGAATAGAGCGCGGGGATTTGAGGCAAGTGAGCAAGTGTCTGCAGTTTCAAAGACGGAGAGAAGAGAGAGATAAATAGATAGAAGAGAGAGAGAGATATGGGAGAGAGCGGGAACGAGGCAAAGCGAGCACGGATTGATATTGGCACGATGAAGAGTTTTATCGAAGTGTCCCCGGAGTCGCACTTTCCGATCCAGAACCTGCCATACGGAGTGTTCAGGCCAAGGTGAGTTGGGAACATGGGGCGATGTCCTGAGAGGGAGCGAGAGCATGGCTTGAATGTGTGTGCTGACGATGGGATTTTGGTCGTGGACAGTGCCTCGGACGCACCTCGCTGCGGTGTGGCGCTTGGAGACTATGTGGTGGATCTCTCGGTCCTCGCTGAGGCAGGGATCTTCTCTGGCTTTGACAGCAGCTGCTTTGCTGAGCCAACGTTAAACACGTTCATGGGCCTGGGCAAAGGCGCATGGAAGGCTACTCGCGAGACCCTCCAGCGGGTACTGTCTGCTGACGACGCCACCATTAGGGATAATGAGGAGCTCCGTTCAAAAGCTCTCATCTCTCGCAGCCAGGTGGTCATGGAGCTTCCAGCAAAGATCGGAGACTACACTGACTTTTACGCTTCAAGGCAACATGCTACAAACGTGGGAATCATGTTTCGCGGCAAGGAGAACGCCCTGATGCCTAACTGGTTGCACCTACCAGTAGGTTACCATGGCCGGGCATCCTCGATCGTCCTCTCTGGAACCGAGGTTCGCCGTCCATGCGGCCAGCTCCAGAAGGACGCGGAGGACCCTTCGAAGGGTTCGGACTATGGCCCATGCAAGCTCTTGGACTTTGAGCTCGAGATGGTAAGTAAATTTCGCACGCTCGTATCACAAACTGATTGCTAACTCAACTGCATTGTAAAGGGTGTATTTGTCGGACCTGGCAACAAACTGGGCGAGCCGATCGATATCCGCAAAGCCGATGACCACATTTTTGGCTTTGTGTTGCTTAACGACTGGAGCGCGCGTGATATTCAGAAATGGGAATACGTTCCTCTCGGACCTTTCGGAGCAAAGAACTTTGCAAGCACCATCTCTCCTTGGGTGGTGACCCCAGACGCCTTGGAGCCTTTTCGCGCTGCAACCACTGCTGGAAAGCAGGAGAACCCAGAGCCACTTCCATACTTGCGCGAGCCAGGCTACAGCACTTACGATATCGACTTGCGCGTCGCTCTGCAGGCTGAGGACATTGGCGAGGAGCCATTCGAAATCACGCACTCCAACTACAAGTGCATGTACTGGACACACCGCCAGCAGCTGGCACACCATACCGTCACCGGTTGCAACATGAATCCTGGAGACCTTCTCGGCTCTGGAACTATCAGTGGCGATGAGGAAGGCTCCTACGGAAGCATGCTCGAATTGTGCTGGAAAGGAACCAAGCCAATCAAGATCAAGGAGGGTGTTGAGCGCAAGTTCATCAAGGACGGAGACAATGTTATTATCACCGGAGTCTGCCATGGCGACGGATTTAAAGTCGGCTTTGGAACTTGCGAAGGCAAGATTACCCCGGCCAAACCATTCACTTTGTAAGCCTTATTATAAAAGATTTTTGAAACGCATGAAAAGTTTCCCCTAAGGTTCGGTGGAACCGGTCCGACCGGGCATGGCACATGTGCGATTGTCTCTCAAGAAAAAAGAAATTAGAATGGGTGAATGCAAAATCGCCGGCATTAAGCCTCACGCTGGTGGTCTCTTATTTTGCATATGACATTTGATAGGTCGTCTTTGGGGTTTGGAAATAGTTTCCATACGGTGTAAATCGCATGTTTCTCGTTAAAGGATTCAGGTCCTGCCAGAGCCTATATCCAGAGTTTCTCCACCAATTCAGGTTTCTTTGGCTTTCCCTCGCCAAAAGTTCTTCGTGAGTTGGTGAGACTGGCTTCTTCTCCCCCTCCCTGACGACCACGGGAGCAGCAGGCGGGGCTCGTTTTACAGAGATCGGAGACGTTTTCGCAGCCAGCACTGGAGGTTGAATGATGGCCGCAGAAGTATGAGGCTCGGGAAGTGTGTCTGCCATTACAGGAGCAGATGGCTCTACAGCTAGTTTCTCGGAGGGAAGTCCACCAAATTCTGGTGCAGGCAGTTCAGGATCCACGAAAACCGCAGGTGCACCCGGCACGACCGCCGGATTTGGCACCACTTCCAATGTTGGAGTCGGGTCCACTCGGACTGCCCTCGGTTCCACGAGAGGCAGAGAGCGTTTGGCGTCCCGCAGAAACCTCTTACTTCGGTAACGCTGGCCGGGAACTTTTTTTGCCGGATCAGCAAAGGCGGCCATGTGCTCGGTTCTTGGAACGTACCCAGGGTTAATTTCCGCCTTGAATAAGACGTGCTTATGACCTGCAATTTCAGGCTCTAGCGAGTAGGCAGGTTTTAGAGCGTTCTTTCTGGCCATTTCCGCAGCAGCCAGGGCCAGACGAGCATCAACTTGGGCTTGATCGAATCCACAAAATTGGCCTTCGTACTCGGTGACGAGCCCTGGTTTCATGTCTGTCTCATCGATCACGGGGACTGGCTCCTTTTTCTTTTCAATCCTAACAGCCGGGGGGATATGGTCAAACTCGACGTTGTATTCACTCACTGCGTTTGGTGAAGTGTAAATCGGCTGTGTCTGTGGCGCAGGAGTGAACCCTTCTTCTAGCATCCCTGTTTGTCCCGACCTCCCGGACAAATCGAATCGGTCGTGGTACTCTGACGTCAATTTACCGAACGCAAAGTTTTTCTGGAAGTTCTTCCGCTGTTTAATCTTGTCCTCTTCAGGGTCCATCGTAACCTGCTTTGCAACTCGACGGCGAACAAGCTTTGCCTCCTCCATCGCGATTTTGTCCTCCTTCTCCTTCTCGTGTATCTCCTGCTCTTCTTTCGTGACAAATGCAGCGCGATGTTCACTAATTGGTTTTTCAGGAAGGTACGCTGGGACATGTTTTGGGTCTAGCACAGTATCGTGCATCGATTTCCAGTGAGATTTGCCGGCAGCCCGCTGGTTTTCTGCCGACTGGACTTCTGCATCCGAAAATGGCTTGAAAGAGGCCATATGTACAGTTTTTAGATCGCCACGGATCTTATGATCTTCTTCGAGGGATTCAGCGCGCAGTGCCTCGGGGCTCTTGAATTTCGCATCGTATTCTGACACAAAGTCTGGTATCCCATGGTCAACAGCAAAGAGTCGGTCCATCTCCTCCTGGAATTTCGCTCGGAGCTTGGCTACGTCTACGGGCTGAAGCTCCGGTGCAGGTGGCTCCAGTGTCCCGATTTGCAACGAGTCCATTGGCTTTGGTGCCAACATTGCAGGCAACGCGTGCGGATCAACAAAGCGCTCATCTGTTTCACTACAAGCCGGAGCCGGGATGCCCTCCACTTGACCCCATGGCACGCCGCCTTCTACCACCGGCTGGACTACAGAGTTGTTTACAATTTTGTTCCCTGCAGCCTTTCTCAGTGGTGGCTTGACGTGCTTTTTGTGTGACCACTTTTTATCTTGAAAGAACGAATGCCCGAAGGTCATGCGCGACATGGCCATCTCCTCCTCTGGCGTTGGCTGGTGAATCTCTGACCCCCACCAGAACAGCCTCTCTTGTGGCACGCAAGCTGGCTCACGAGCCGCGTAAGCTTCAACTGGATACCCCGGATAGGCCATGTCATACTCCGACTTGGCTCCGCGAAGCCCTGTGCCCGGGATCTGTGCAAAGATTTGATCAAACTCGCCACGCATCGCGCAAACTTCGCCGGGCACTTTCACGGGCGCGCTTGGGAGGGGGTCAGCTTTCGCGGCATCGAGGTTTGGGTCTCTGCCTTGCAAGTCTCGGAGTCCTTCGGGGAACGCAGTTCTCACGGAACTCACTGTGCGCCGACCCAGTCCATCATCGACGATTTGCACAGCAGCCGCTCTGTTCGCGCCCGGTGCAAAGAACACGGGCGTCTTCGTCGTCCCTGCCATGTGCAACGAGCACTTTGATCCCTCCCAGTATCCGACGCCGCCACAATCAGTTTTGGATCTTGTCCCACAAGGTTATTTTCACCACTCACTTGCAGAGACGATCAAACAATACCTGCCGCCAACAGGCTGATGCACGCGAACAGAGCTGGTCTTTTTGTCGGGATCTTCACGCTTCGAGATCGCAACACTGTCACTTTCCACTTGCTCTTTCTGACAATTGTTCAATTTGGCAAAGTTGAGCACGGTGGTTGAGGTGCGTTGCGTTGGGGGAGGAAAAAACTTGTGAATCAAAATCAAAATCTGGAACCCACTCTCAGTGCGGGTTCTTGTGCGAAGAACCCGATTTGAAAGTGTTTGGCGATGTTGGCTAGCCTACTCCGCCGCTAGAAGCTAGGATAGGGTAAATGTCTTACCAGATTTCCATAACGGTAGTTGGAGAGGAATGGTGGGAATAAGCAGTATTAGCTAGGTTTGTAGCCTGGACTATGAAGCTCAGAGAAGCTCTTTTCTGTGGTTCACTAGTGTATTAGGGACAACAAGAGCATCCCATGCTAAGGTTTTGGGTAGTGTGAGTGTGCCTGCATTCACGTCTGGTGCGGGAGTTGGGTGAAGCTGTCGCACACCTCTTTTCCCTCACATATTGATAGCGCGACCCAATACGTTCGGCTATCCTTAGCCCTTGAAAAAAAAAAAAGGAGAGCAGGGAAAGAGACATGCAAGTTGCAAAACAGTGCTCCTCGCAGTGAAGGAGTCTCCAAAATCCAACGCATTTTTTGGCTTATTTTTCCCGAAATTCGTACAAAAGCAGAGATGACTACTATGGTTTCGGGTGGTTCACATTTAGTCGGAGCGTCGGAAAAGTTTTATTTCCACTACTAGTGTTAATAGTTTGCCTAGTAGTCAGGAAACGGAAAGAAAATTAGTGTGCGAATTGCGGGGTGCTCCTCTTCCGTTTCCTGTGAATTTTCTCTGAGATCTCTTTCTCCTGTGACGTGTTTCGTCCGTTGCAAGGCAGCACTTACTGTTGAACTACCGCGAATGCCGTGCCAGGCACGTGTCGCACTTGATTTGAACCAAACTTTTGCCCAATTATTTCCGAAATTCACGCCGCGTGCTTCCTGCCACCTATATTTTTGTCAAATGTTTCCCGGTGTAACGACAGAATTCACAAAGAATTTGTCTCTGCCTCTGGTTTCAGTGGACGAAATGCGGCATTCAAACTATTCAAACTACCAGTAAGTTTTTACTCCTGATGGTTTCGCACCTCGGGTTTTCGTACCCCACCACGAGATTTGCAAGAGCTTTTTTTGCGTTATTATTCTTCACAGGGCTCAGAATCAGACCGAAAATTTCTCTTAGTTTCCACGAAATTAAATCCCTACTCGTGAGGTGGGAAACAATTTTCGGGCTCTGTTTTGGGTCGCATTTACGTAGCTCGTCCATGCTGTTAGTCATACTCAGGTCGACAATTACTCACGGCTGGCATCAGCCCGCTGACATGTTGGACACCGGAATTCCAGTTATTTCCGGAATTCACGTCCCACATCTTGCTTCCACGATTCACATCGAAAATTTCCCCAGTTACGCCACGCACGATATTTACAGCTGTGACAGTTTTCAACTCTGCATTCACACCGAAAACTTCTCCTGTTACACGCGAAATTCACAAAGCATCCCGAGCTTGCTGGTGATGCGCAATTCAAACCAAAGTTTTCTCCTGTTTTGTCCGGTATTCACAACAGCGACAAGTTTCAACTCCGCATTCACACCGAAAATTTCTCCTGTTACACACGAAATTCACAACTCATCCCGAGCTTGCGGGTGATGCGCGATTCAAACCAAAGTTTTCTCTCATTATGCCCGAGATTCACAACGGTGACAGGTCTCGACACTGTGCTGCTGCATTCACACCGAAAATTTTTCCTACTATTTCCGGAATTTACATCCCGCAGCTTTCTGTGTTGTCGTTGCACGATTCAAACCAAAGTTTTCTCCTGTTTTGTCCGGTATTCACAACAGCGACA
>BLSF01000064.1:10611-42550 GCA_012862575.1 Parietichytrium sp. I65-24A
GTTTTCTCCCATTTGCCCGAGATTCACGACGGTGACAGGTCTCGGCACTGTGGCACTACATTCACATCAAAAACTTCTTCTACTTTTTCACTCACAACCCTTCCGCTTGTGCATGTTGCATGTTGCAAGAGCAGTTGCGCTGCGCTGGGCAAAGTGCTGGACCGCACACTCTCATAATTCGGAGATGGGCTATGACCTCTTAGTCTTGGCGCTGACCCGAAGGAGAACTTGAACTTCGAATGCCGAGTCCGAATGAAGGGGAGGCACAATATTCTTGCGAGGCTGAGTTGACTGAGTTGCGTCATGCGCTCTTATGCGGAGTGATTCGTTCCGGTGTCCAAAGTCCTCTCAACCGTGCGAGATTGCATGCTGGCAGAGTCGCTTATGCCCGTTCGTATTCGAAATTCATTCCGTTTGGAAAGAAGCAACCTCGCTTCTTTCCTTGGGCTTTTCAAATTCGAGATTTGCACCAAGTTTACTCCTTCGTTTCGACGAATATCGTCAAAGTCTGTACCGGTAATCCACCAGCTTCCTGGATTTCGGCCAGTTTCATCCCCTTCAACGTCCGGGAAATTTTCAAACTCAGCTTTCCCTTCATCAACAACGGTAAAAAAACGTCTGACAGAAATTCTCTTTCGCGCAAAATTTAGACGGAGAGTTGGACCAGTCTCAGACGCAGTCCCAAACGATCTCGGAAACAGGAAATGGAGTTCTTTTTCTGAATTCTGATAAGTACTTAGTCTTGATTCGAGTCGAAATTCCGCACGGTGCTCGTACGGCCAGGTACCTCCTGGTTCCTCCAAAAAGCTATTGCTTGGACACCCTGGTTCTCGCTCGTAACATGTATTCCCGATGACACGGCAACACGAACACAGAAACCAGAACCAGGTTCGCAGATCAATGCACTGGCAATAATAATGCAATGGCAATGCTCAATACTTTGACAAGCTCACGCTGCAACCTGAGAGCCAATTGAAAAACACAAGCCTCGAGATGCCAAGCTCTCAAACCACAAAACCAGCCCAACTCTGCGCTCCTTCACAACACTCCTCTCCCGGAGCTTCGCGGCTTGTGCCAAATCCAACTAACCGGGCTCCACATCATGCCATTCAAACAAACGCACCAAATCAGCCACATAGCTCACTGCCGTTCCCATCACTCGGAGACAGATCTTGAGCGCTGCTTCACAAGTCTTTTGTCTTTCGTCTCTCGTCTCTGACATTCTCACACACCCCAATCCATTCCACACACCACACACACCTGCACAGCTTTTATCCTTTCTGTCTCTCCCTTTCTGTCTTTCTGTCTTTCTCTCTCTTTTCATTCAGTGAACACGGAGGTGCACTCTACGCATACCTATTTGCAGCTGTAGCACACGTGGGACGACTGAACTGAAAGAAATCCGCCACATAGGTTTAACAATGATTGGTGGCCACGAACGAAATTCTTCAACATGTAAATATTTTTGTGCCGGCAATTATTCTGCAGCTCAGTGCCGCTCTCGTTACAGCACGCACCGCCACTCCAGGAAGCATCGGCGACTCCCATTCGCAATCGAATAGCACAGGAGCTTGACGAAGAAAAAAAGAGACAACTTCGCGCTGCTTCACTCCTCAACTCAGCGTCAACTTCATTCATAATAATGTTCATTGACTGTGAATTCAGATTCACATCTCAGTAACATTCAGTTGCTTACCCGGTACCGGTACTGAGTACAGTATTAGTTCCGGTGAGCTCGCCTGAGCGACCGAGTAAGAGCAACTTTGAAATGCCTCTCCAACTTTCGGCCACTACATCCTGGCTAACGGAATGGGTAGTAGTGCCGCCACAGTGGCACACTGGCACAGTGGCACTCGGTAGCCTAGGCAGGTGAACAACAGGTCAACCAATTATGTAAATTAGGGTTCGGCGAACGTGCAAGCGGTGCATGAGGTGTATGAGGTGGGTGAGCGACGCGGACGCAACGTAGGGCAGGTCAGGGTAGGGCAGGCGGAGTGGAGTGGAGCAGATCGGATTGGATCGGGCAAGATGTCGACCACGGCCACGTCGATTTCGGAGCGGAGACGCGCGCTGGCGAAGCAGGGCTCGGAAATCATGGTCATGCCTTTGGCGCTCCCGAACTGGGTGAAGGAGAACGAGCACGAGGTGCGACAGCTTGCGTTCATCATATTCGCCATGCTGTTCGTGTATGACGCGAGCTACAATGCTTTGGGGTCAACCAACGGCAAGTTCGTGTCCCTCCTGGACACAATCAATAGCGTAGCCTCGTACCGCGCGGGACTACCAAGGTCGTACGAAGAGAAGAGATCCCTCAAAAGGTTCGCATGGGCGTTCTTGTCTTGTCTGGCCCTCAAATTTGTGGCCCAGACCGTGGTGTCAGCAATGTTGCTTACCACTCCGGTCATCTTCAAGGGGCCGCGCCACTTTGTGTCCTTCCTTCTCGGCTTTTTCCTAGTCTGGTGCTCCCCTGGAGACGCCGTGTTCGTCCACATCCAAAAGTCACTCTCGATCAAGCTTTTCCTCTCGGTGTCGTGCGCATTGTACAAGTTGCGAAAGGCGATTTATGCCATTGAAACTGCCCGAAGCTCCAACAGTGTGCTCTTTGCCTTTGTGCTACTTTGCTTGTCGTTAGATGGCAACACCATCGTTCGAAAGTCTCTGCTCCTCATGGAGAAGTCCGCGGACGCGTCGTCCAAGAGCAAAGAGCGAAAGATGCAGGATCGACTCGACAACCTTGTAAAGAGCTTCGAAGCTGGAGTGATGTCCGTGCTATCTCAGCAAGTCGTCCCCAATGCCATCGTCACAGTGCTCCTTTGGCGATTTGGAAGCTTTCAGTTTATCGAGCTTCGAATTGCAATTCTCATGTACTTTTGCGTCAAGCACGGAACCTTTGATGCGCTCGCCAAAATACACGATGCCGGGATGAGCGTTGTTGCCTTGGAAGCAGACGATGTCACGAAGTCAAAGAAGGAGTGAACATCGTGTCGGTCCCCTGAATATATATGCCCTCTTGCGCAACGCCAGTGGACGGCTGCGCTTGATGGCCACAAACTGCTGAACATTACGTGTTTTTGCTAGGTTAAGGAGAATCTTGTCAGAGCAACTTAGGTTGACTCACTGTTAAACCTTCTTTTTCTTGTAACAAATATTTTTCCATTTCAATATTTTTCTTTCATTTTGAACTTCAAAAAACACACACATATTCATGGACACAGGCGTTTGGGCGAGGCGCTGTAGATTTGCCGAGCGAGATCACCTTTGAGCAAAGATGGGGACGCAAACTTCAAGACTTGGAGGAAGCGCGAAATGAGCGAATCGATCGAAATGAGAGCTTGGAGGTGAGCGTTGGCTTGGACAGCTTTGGCAGGCAGCCAACTGACGAGGGCATACCAGAACCCTTACGATTTTCAAGCTCTGACTCGAGCTGGGATATGTAGTCCTCGTAATTGCGCTTCACGCCGTCAATTTCGTCGCGGTGCTTTTGTCTCTCCAGGTCCAAGAGATCCTCGTAGCTCAGGATATCCGTGGAAGTCGAGGCACTGGTGCACATTCGTTCTTCCTCAAAAGTCTCCGATAGAGCGTTGTTTGCCTGCTCCTCCTTCTCTCGCAGCTCTTCGACCAGCTCTTTGTGCAAAGTAGTGGCCTCATTAAGCTTATTTTGCAACTGTTCCTTCTTTACGGACTCCATCTCCATCCGCTTCTGGGTGTCTTCTAGCTGCGTCTCAAGAGTCTCGATCTGCTCTTGTAGTTGCTTGACAACTTTTTCGAGATTTAGACTCCGGTTCTTGACAGGTTTGTTTTTGATGTTCTTCGCACGATTCGCGTATCTCAACGTTGATAAAGTCTCCTCAAAATTTGATTCAGCCGGGGAGATGCAAGCGATCATGCATGTTCTGCTGTTGCCACCAAGGGAGTCCTGAAGGATACGAGTGAGCTTGGAATCTCTGTATGGAACGTGCCCACCATTCTTACTCGACTTTTCGTCTCCGAGAGCAGAGATCACGTTTCCAAGAGCGAGTAGACCGAGGTTGATGTCAATCCCCTCAGCAAGCCGCTCCCCCTTTGCCTTTGTCTTCTTTGCTCGTTCTGAACCAGCCAGGTCCACCAAGTGAAATTTACTTGACTGAACAATGCCTCTTTCTTTATCTTCTGAACGAACTGTGACAGTGAAAACAGCATGAGAGCGACTCGAGGTGCTGTTCATCTCTGTACTTCCAGTAGCACGGTTCACGCAGCCAATCTCCAGTTGCTCCAAAAGCTCTTCTTCAGCGCCAACCACCACATGCGAGAGACCGGCAATGAAGATGTTTCGATTGTTGTCTTCGCGAACAGCCAAACCCATCTGTTCACGCCCGCCTTCCTTGGACTCCTTGAAAGCCTGAGCACTTTTATGCTTTTCAACAAGCAGGTCTGACACAATTTCTCGGTAAATCTCAAAGAAAGAAACTTTGATGGAGTATTCCATTTGTCCTCCTGACTCTTCCGTAGCGCTTCTTACGCGCTGAAACAGGTCTTTTGCAAGTCGTGGAATGACTCCGGTGGAACCTCCCGTGGTCCCCATCGTAAAAGTCTTCCCCGAGCCTGTCTGGCCATATGCAAGCACAGTGGCATTCAAGCCTTCCAGGCAACCGTCAAGGAGAGGAAGAACGCAGTCGTCATAGAGACGGGTAGAAGAGTCCCCCCTCTCCTCATCGATTTCGCCACCTTTGTAGACATGGTCAAAGGTGAACTTTTTCGGTGTCTGTCCAAAATTCGTAAACGGGATTGTGACCTGCTTGCTACGCTCGTCAGCACTGGCAGAGCGCTTCGTGTCGTCTTCGTGATGCAAAAGTGGGCGCATATGCACTGCGACCCGAACAGAGAGACCGGCACTTTTGTCACTCTCCTTCTGTACGCTGGCGGCTGCATTCTTCCTTGCTTTCTGCACCGGACTGCGCTCAGGCTCGTCAGCAGAGTTTGGCTCGATCCTCTTGGTTTGTTGAATCTCTGCGGGTGCTTCTGATTCCTCTTTTGCCTCGAGTTCAAGATCATCAGGTAGGCCCTCCCCAGTTCGCACTCCCTCGTCAATCTCCGGCACCTCGGGCTTTGCAGCATCTATTTCAGACTGAGAATCATTTGCCACTTCAGGCTGAGCGTTAGCAGCATTCGCAAGCTGGGCGGCACAAGGCTTTTCTGCCCGGGGCGAGGCTGCGTCTCCACTTGCTGCCTCTCGTTCTTGCAAAGCCAATTCGACTTGCTCTTCGCAAGCTTGCTCCTTTGCATCCATGACCTCAAAACGCAAGGGCCCCGAAATCAAAGCTGTTGCACGATACGCAAACTGCGCAGGTCTGAAACAAGTTTTATTCTGTCGCTACTTGCGAAGATTGCAGCGACTTGCTGGACTGCTCTCCAGTCCAGTCAACTCCCAAGTCCTGCAATGTCCCTGTGTGTGGGCTACTTGTCGTCTTCGCGGTTACTTTGGTCACGTTCGATCGAAGTAACTCTCGTTGAGGCTTGGTGCAAGAATTACCGTTTGAGCCTTGTGCCACAGACTCCGCAGGTACTGCAGATGGCAGTAACAGTGAATGGCCTCAATAAGCTCGGCTCCGACACTTGGAAATGTCGGAAGTCAAAATGAAAAACTAACCAGTTCGATCTCGAGCGGTACGCGCCTGCATTCTGTAGTCGTTTTCTCTCGCTGCTCTACGATACATGACGAGACACCGTAGACGACGCAACGGCCTTTTTCTCGTCGTCGGAACGCAGACAAAGGGCATGACTGGATGGCGGAGTGGCACCGGTAATTGTTAAACACACACCTGCATCCAGCAGATCAAAGCTAGCTCAAAGCGCAATTTGCAATGCGTGGCGCGCGCAGAACACGCCCATCCGCAGACGTGCCTCGATCGACGACGTGCTAGCATTTCTATGGACGAGTGAACCAGCGAACGATCGATATCGATCGACATGTGCACACCACAATTATATCAAGTTTACAGGGTCCTTTCCGAAGCGCAGTGTACTCTTTCCTCCTGTTCAGCTGCAATCAAGCACACTCAATGATCGAAGCAATCCTTGCCTCAAAACGCGACGACTCCAAACAGAGAGAGAGAGAGAGAGAGAAAGACAGAGAGCTCATAGACCTACTCCAAAATTACCCATTATGAAACGCTTCTCCCAAATCTATCCGTTGACAGAGACTGACGCCTTTTCGTGTACGATTGCCTCCATTCCCTAAACCCAACATGATAAAACAAGACGTCGCACATCGTAGAATCTGCTGGAGCGACGGTTTCAGACTCTTGGGCCACCACCACCACCGTGTCAGGAGATGAGAGAGATGAGAGAGAGGAGCGAAGAGAGGGAGGGAGAGAGGGACGGAGGGAGAGAGGGAAGAAAGGATTGGGAATAGCTAGAACATATACACGAGATAGCGCAGGCGGTTGGGTGGAGCGCTACGCGAATTGAAAGAGATAGATAGATAGATAGATAGATACTTGGTTCCACCACCATCATCTCGAGCTGCGCGTGTACTAATTTCAATTTTATTTTTTTTAAGTACTTGATGCTTTTTGGCTCTTGGCAAGGCCAGGCAGGTCTGACGTGGAGACGGGGAGAGGGCATGAAAAGAGAACTTGGTTCGTTGTTGAATGCTCATTGAATGTGTCCTGTCAGCTTTTTAGATCTGATCTGACTGTGAGAGAAGCATCTTCCTCGTGGGTCCAGCGTAGACGGCAGGGAGAGGCTTGTTCTAGGCGCCAGCTGTTGATCGGTTTCAGATCAGAGTGAATCGCACACTGCGAGAAAGACTGCCAGGCCTTTCGGTTTCAGCTTTCTAGTGTAGGTCCGAAGTTGACGTTGGCCGTGTGTTAATGACTTGCAAACTCGTCCGAACACGGTAGGGAGAATAAATGAACAGGGCCGCTCCGACGGAAAAATAAGCGGCAAAAACAAAGAGCCATCGACCTCGGACCTCGGACGTGGTCCAAGCAAGCTTGGCTGTCGAAGGTTGGTTGTCTTGTCTCAGGCCGACTCTCTTGCATTCCAGCTCGCACCAGAAGGCCCATCGGCGCGGAAGCGGGAGACTGCGTCAACCTTGCCTGTTCTCGCGCGTAGGCTCGGAGTGCGTCGGTCCGAAAGGGTATCTTGATCAGGAGCACCGCGCAGAATGGACAATTCAGAAAACACGAGCATATACTGCAACTCTCCGAAAGTGGACACGCCCAGTGCGAAGACAAAGATACTTGCGGAAACAAAGAGCTTCAGCAGAGTTGGCGAGAATTCTGTAAAAGTTGCTGTGAGATGCAGGCCGATCAGCGAAAGAGAAGAGGAAAAAGGCGCGTTTCAATGTGTGGAAATCGAGGGAAACCGCGTCAGTATTTGCGGCCTCAATGGCAGAGAATCTGAGTGCGCGTCGCCGTCCGTGCACGCTGGCATTCAAAACTCTCGAGCGAGTATGAGTGGGCGAAGGCAGGGCCGGAAGGCGTTTTCGTTTGACTTTTGTTACGGAATGGACAGCGAGCAAGAGCACGTGTTCGAGGACATTGGTCGAGGAGTCTTAGAAAATGCTTTCTCGGGGTATAACGCGAGCGTGTTTGCTTATGGGCAAACAGGCAGCGGGAAAACTCACACCATGCTTGGGTCAGAGGAGCCGGCCGATCAAGCTGGGCTCATCCCGCGTATCTGCTCTGCTCTTGTGGATGCACTTGGCACAGAAGGCGAAGAGATGAAGGACAGTGACTTGGCCGCGGCCGCCTCCACGAGATACACTTTGGAAGCGTCGTATCTCGAAATCTACAATGAGAAGTGCATCGATCTCATGTGCCAGGGCAAAGACAATCTGCGCATTAGGGAGCACCCGAAACATGGCCCATACGTTGTCGACCTCACCAGCGTTCCAATCAAGTCCTTGGACGACATCAAAAGGATGATGGCTGTTGGAGCAAAGTCGAGAACCGTGGCCTGCACAAACATGAACAGCAAATCCAGTCGAAGTCACGCAATTTTCACGCTAGTTTTCACGCAGACCAAGATTGCATCAGATTTGTGCAGCGCCACAGACACCGTGTCAAAGATCAACCTGGTAGACTTGGCAGGTTCCGAGCGCGTGTCTGCAAGCGGAGTGCAAGGCAAGCAATTGAAAGAGGCTGCAAACATTAATCGATCCCTGCACACCCTTGGCAGAGTTATCAATGCGCTAGGTCAGAAGAGCATCACAGAGAACAATCTCGACAATCTCACTGAAGACGGAGACAACGGCGTCCCTTCGAATGGCAAAGCATTCACCTCCGTCATTCCTTACCGTGACTCGACACTCACCTGGCTACTCAAGCCAAGTCTTGGAGGCAACTCGCGAACGACCATGCTTGCAACGATCAGCCCGGCAAGCTTTAATTACGACGAAAGTCTCACTACTCTTCGTTATGCGCAGCAGTGCTCTCTTGTTGTGAACAAGGCCGTCGTGAACAGAGACGCCAATAACGCTGTAATTGACGAACTGCAATCCGAGATCGAGCTCCTGCGCCAACGTCTTGCAATGCAAGCCGAGGCCAGCAATGCTATGATGAATGTAAATGAAGAGCTTCAACAGCAAAAGCGGGCCGTGGAGATTGAGAACATTGAGAACCGAAAACGAATCGAGCAAGAAATGAAGGAGCAAGCAGAACTTATCTCCAAACTCGAAGCTCAACTTGAATCAACTCTTGACCAGCTCCAAGAATGTAATAAAGACCTTGATGAACATAGAGAGCAACTGGAGCAGCGAGTTGGAGAGTTGTTCACCGCACATACCACCATTGACGCAAAGCGCAGAGAACTTCAAGAAAAGGAAAAGGAGCTGAGCAAATCACAGGCCAGCTTAAAAGACCAGCAAAAGGAGCTCGCTTCCACAAAAGAGGCTCTTGGCGCAGCAAACGCCGAGAACAAGATCAAAGGCGAAGAAATTTTGGCAAAGACCGAACAGCTTGAGACCACCAGTCAGGAATTGACGAGCAAGTCAAAAGCATTAGAGGAGACTATCAAAAACAAAGAGACTCTTGAACAGAGCCTTGAGGAAACAAAGACCATTTTGCAAGCCCAGAGCACTGATTTGGCGTCTGCGCAAAAGTCTTTGGAGACTACGCAACAGGATTTGGTAGCAACGAAAGAAGCTCTGGAAAAGGCATCGCGCGATCTCACGGAGTTGAGTGCAGAGAGGAGCAACCTTTTAGAGAGTTTGCAGCAGACGAAAAGTGACCTGAATGAGTCTGGTGCCAAGAATCAAGAGTTGCTTGACAACCGCGACGCCTTGCAAGGCGAACTAGCGCGAAATCAGGATACCTTGCAAGCCACTGCTGCTGAGCTTGAGCAAGTCAGATCTACCCTACAAGCCTCAGAAGTATCCATGCAAAGTACCGCAGCTTTACTAGAGGAGACGCGCCAGGTACTTGCAAATACAAAGAGTGAATTAGAATGCAAGGTTGGCGAGCTTGCAGCCAGGGAAGAAGAAATCTTGAACTTGCAAGCAGCCTTGGAAGCCAAGACATGCGAGGCAACGCAGACGGCACAGGGGCTTCAGGATTGCCAACAAGAGCTCTCGAATGAGAAAACGGAGAAAAGTAAAGTCACGCAAGAGCTCGTTGAGGCCAATGAGCTGGTGAACCAACTCCACTCCGAGCTTGACTCAACCAAAGCATCACTCGCGGAGACACTCAGCAGGGCAGACACTGCGACTTTGGAGTTGCAGACAAAATCCGCTGCACTAGAGCAATCTAACAATGAGCTTGGCGAGCACAAAGTTGAGCTTACGCGTGTGCAAGCAGTTTTGGACGAGACTCAATGCAGCCTGACCTCAACCAAGGAACATCTCAGCTCCACGGAGGACGAGCTAAGCAAAACATCTGCAAAATTGTCCGAAGTTCAGGACCACCTCTCAAGCACGCAACAGACTCTGACGGAGAAGTCTACAGCCCTTGCGGAGACCTCTACAGCGTTGGACGAGACCACGCAAACTTTACAAGGCGTAAGGAACGAGCTTGCGGATTCTCAGGCAAAAGCTTCGGAGCTGGTCTCTGCGCTGGGGGAAACAAAAGCACAGCTAGAAGTGACAACCAAAGATCTCCACGAGTCACATGACGGTCACCTCCAAACGCGGAAAGAGCTGGAGGAATGTGAGGCACAGTTGGCGATTACCAAAGAGAAATTGGAAGTCTCGAGCAAGAGCCTTCTCTCTGCCGAAATCGAATTGGAGGGTACAAAGTCGTATTTGACAACGAAGGAAGAAGAGCTTGCAAAGACCTCAGCCGAGTTGCAAAGCACCAAAAGGGAGCTGACCGAGTCAAGCACAACTTTGAGTGAGACCAGCGCGAGACTCTCCGAGACAGAGGCCAATTTGGAGAGCACAGGAAGCAAACTAGCAGAAACGCAGCTTTCGCTTGAAACAACAAGGGCAGAGCTGGCGAGTACAAAGGCCACGCTTGACGAAACAGAGCAAAACTTGCAGAGCACAAAGGAGCAGCTTGCCTCGACCTGCGCGAATCTACAAGAAACCCAGAAGAGCCTACAAGAGACCCAGCACCTTTTGGAGGTATCCCAGAATAAGGAAGGCGAGACTGCTTCCAAGTTGGCAGAAGCGGAGGAAACCGCTGCAAAACACAGCGAGACGATTTCGCGCTTGAGTGAAAGCCTGACTGAGACACGGGCAAGCCTTGAAAGCTCTACGGCAGACTTGTCTGATACCCGCACGCAGTTGAGCGAAACATCTGACCAGCTCAAAGAAGCTCAGGACCAATTGAGCGCGAAGAGCTCTTTGCAAGAATGCACTGCGAAGGAGTTGGAAGGGGTCAATGAGAAACTGACTGCGACCCAAAAGACTCTAGACGAGGCGACCTCGCAAAACGCGCTTCATGAGCAAACAATCTTGGACCAGGAGCAAAAGCTAGTTGCGGAAACAGAGCGCAACTCCAATTTGTCGAAAGAGAACGCTTCGCTCGGTGAAGAACTTGCAGGGTTGCGAACTACCCTGCAAGAAAAGGAGGCAGAGATCACAAGCCTTGGAAACGACAAGGCCGGGTTGACAGAGGAGTTGGTCGCTACTCGAGACCAAGCCCAGCACGAGCGCGAAGAGCTACAGAAAACGATCGAGCAAATTCAAGCAGATGGAGCAGAAAAGGCAGCTGGTTTCCAGGACGAGCTAGGGCGCAAATCTGCCGATATCGCTGCTCATCTTGAAGAACTCAATACTCGTCAGTCTACGATCGCAAGTTTACAGGACGACAAAGATGGGCTCCATAGAGATTTGGAGGCGGCGCGACAGAAGATGGAAGAGGACGAACAGAAACATCTTGCCGACAAAGAGGCTCTGAAAGCGGAGATGGAGTCCTTGCGCGAATCGCATCGAGAGCAGCTATGTACAGCGCACAGGAAATTGAAAGGCTCTTGTATGGGAGAGATTGAGCAACGAGAGAGAACCAAGGAGCTTTTGAGCAGCCTCATCAAACATCATCAAGACGAGATGGAAGAACTTCGCGGTCGACTTGCAGACGAGCGGCGAAAGTTGGAGCTCGAATTCACGCAAGAAAAGCAGCGCTTGACCGAAGAGCAGCTTGCGTTGCGTAGGCAATTGGTGGAGGAGAAGGAGTTTCGGCAGAAGGAAGTGGAGCACTACACGCAGCTGTTCCAGACCGAGGAACAGGATCTGGAAAATGAAATCAGCAGAGCGCAAGATGAAGTGTCCAAACTTCAAAAGAAGCTCAACAAGGCGAAATCTGAGCGCGAATCCAGCCAAAAAAGTCTCAAGCACGTTGTGCAAAAGTTGCGTGAAAAGGAGCAAAAGCTGCTGTTCGAGGAGGCAGAGGCCTTCAAGCAACTTCTCTCAAGCTCTGGCGCTCCCGTTTCCAAGTACCCGAGGACAGGCAAGAAGGCGACAGCGAGGGCGCTGATGATGGAAGACCCCTGCGGGGACGAGACGCGGTTCAAGATATTTGTGTGCAAATCTTCCGGAAATCGAAAGCTCTCTTTCGTGAACAAGGCACAAGCTGACAAGGTTTTTTTCTTGACAGCAGGAGTAAAGATTCAGCCCGGAGTGTCCTCTGAGACATTCAAACTAGCAACAGCCAACGGCCTCAACCCCGATCCGTCCCTCTGCTTTTCCGTCATCACAGAGGACCGCACCTATGACCTTGAGTGCACGTCGGCGCAACAGTGCAAGAAGCTTGTTCGCGGCTTTGAGCTCTTGCTCCAAGAGTTGACCCAAGGTCGGTTTACGGATCCCGAGAGAGTGGAAGGCCAGGCTGTCAACGGCAGCATGAAGAACAAGCAGCCAGGCGGCGAGCACAGCGCCGACCAGCTTCCGCCGTTGCCTCCCAAGCCAAGTTTGAACAATAAGTCGAGCTCGAGCTTCTCTGAGAGCTCCTCTCAAGGCTCTTTCTCATCCAGCTCACAAAATCAGCTCCTCAAAGCCGTTGCTAGTATGGTCAAGTTGCCCCGCACCTCCTCCGGGCTGTTTGGCAGGAAAACACAAAAGTAACCTGAAAAGAAAAAGAGATGTAATCTACTTCGCATTCCAGATTTTGATCAACGTCCCACAGCAGGAGGTAGTTTCCCAAGCTCTTTAGTTGCGCGTCAGCTCCTGGTGAATGCTTCAATCATTGAAGCGCCAATGTAAAGACATAAATCCCGGAACTATGCATGCTCAAATTTACAGAGCTGGGCTTGCCTCGGACAAGTGCAACTCAGTCCGGACGCTTAAGCGCGGAAAGCAGCACACCCTCATTAACGCATTGCAGGTAAGCTCACAGTGTCTCATCCAAAGCCTCGAGTTGTTGGAAGCAAACGTCTTTCGTTTTCTTCAAGTTCAAGATCACGACGAACGACGTACGACAAGGCAGCCATCATGGCCATGCCATGCGCTGGCCATGGAACTGAACTGAACTAAATTCCCTTCTCTTTCGACTCAGCAAACTCTGAGCTTTGTGTTTACGCAGAGACGTCGCAAATCAGAAAATAAAATACCAAAAAGTTTTCACGCGCCAATCAGTCTGGAGTTAAGCAGACCAATTCCCAAAACAAGAATCTAGAAAAAGCCATACCAACAAATTGATTATTGATTTGGTTTGAAGAGGGGAACCTCGTTCCATAGTCATGACGGACGGCCGCTCGTGTCTAACGACCAGAACGCTGACGCTCTCATTACAGACGCTAAGACGCTACCAATGTCATTCATGGGAGAATTCAGAGTGTTCTTGTTGTGGTCGAGGAAGTTGGCAAACGCCAGTACTAACGAAGCAAATTATTCTTACACGCAAAATTCCGATGCGAGGCGATCACAACCTGCTTTGACTCGGTTACAGCTGCTGCTGCTGTTGCTGCTGCTGCGCTTCAGGCTTGCATAGCGAACAGGTCAGAGCTGCACCCCAGCCCTATTTCGCAACATCACCACAAGCTACGCCGTGTGACCCATCAAAACAAACATTTACTCGTGGTCCAAGAAAAATCACGGATCCGAAGTCCACACTATTGTTCCCATCCCATCAGCACCGTGCTCAGGCGCCGGGCCCAGCCGCAGACTTGCTCTTTGTTTGGTTCATCCCACGCTGCGCCTTGGCCTCCTCCGCTGCCGCCTTGGGCCTTCTCCGCGGCTTCCTCTTTGGTGCTGCTTTCTCCCCTTTTTCCGCAGCGCTGCCGCTCTTTCCGCCCTCTTTCGCAGCCCCTTCTTTCTTCCCTGACCTAGGGCCCCTGCCTCCGCGGCGTGCCTTTCGAGAGCCTTTCCCCTCCTCCCTGCCGTCCTTTCCATCTTTCACATCCTCCTGCCCCGCACTCTGCTGCTGCTGCTGTTGTTGTTGTTGTTGCTGATGCTGCCTGCCCTTCCCTGCGGTCTGCTTCTTGGCCGTCTGCTGCTTTTTAGCAGTCTGTTTCTTGACGCTGACCGTTGGTTTCGCGCCGTCGGCTCGTGCGCGCCGCTGCTTCTTTGACGTCCGGGCGGCTTCTTGGCCGAGGAGAAACTGCAGCAACAGTGACACGGGTTTATTCTCCGCGAGAGCGCCGTCAGCAGCAGCGCTTTCTTGCGCCATGCGCTCGGCCTGTGCTTCCGCAGAGGAAAGCTTTTTGGCGGGCATCTTGAGCGCCGCCACGAACGCATTAAACTCCGGATGCGCCGAAAGGGAGCCCGACTCGGGAATGTTCTCCACTGCCGAATGTGCTACGCGCCGGTTCAGCGCCAATTCCGCGCCGCCAGCCTTGATGGCGGGCGCCGTTTCGGGAACAAGCCGCAAGGCAAGAGGTGCCAGCTCCGCATCCTTCACGGGCTCCTGCTCAAGGTGCGGATCTGGATGCTGTTGAGAGGAGTCCGGCGCCGCGGCGGAGGGAGCTGGGGACTGATTGACCCGCGTGCAGAACTGCCTCGCGGAAGCTTCGTCAGGGAACGCAAGGATGCGCGTCGCAGGGAGCTTGCGCGAAAGCGTCACCGCCAGTTGCTCCGCATCAAGCTCGCCGTTCGCCGCTGCATCTCCCCTGCCCCTTGGCGCAGCGCCATCTTCCGTGGGATGAGGAGGATTTGGATGAGGATGCTGAGCAGGATGAGGAGGAGGAGCTGGCGGATTGCCTCTCCAGCTCACCTTGACCCGCGAGAAAGCGCCGGCCAAACCTCCGACGCGCCGACCAACTCCCGCGCGCCGCGGATGACCGCCGCGGATGCTCGCATTCTTGCTCTCCTTCGCGCGCCGCCGACGCCCCGATGCCGGCGCCATCGCCGCTCCTTCTCTTTCTATCTTTCTATCTTTCTCTCCTTGCGGGTGGCGAACTGCCCCTCACGTTACCGTACTGCGGGGAAACGACCGCCTCCGCCGTACGTGTGGGTGGGTACGTGTGGGGAGAAGGGGAACTGCTGTGGGGCTTAGCGATTGCGTAGGGGTCGTAGCGGTGGTTAGCGGCGGGTAGTGGGTAAATGGGTTCCGCAGCTGGAGAGAGGGTAGGGAAATTAATCTAACAGTAAGTGGAGCCACGAAGTGAGAGCGTAAACAAACCCTATCGGAAGGTGTGAGTTATCTTCGAGAGTCCGTGCAAGGAACCTGGGAGGATAGCTTGTCAGTGTCCTACATCTCAATAATTTTGTGATGACCGTTTGATGGGACCAACTTGCGCGTGGAAGTTTGGCTGTTTAACTAACAGCACTTTTGCAAATGGTGAGGAAATAATTAGGTGAAATGATGAGATGAAGAGTTTAGAAAACTTGACCAAACTTCTCTGCTTTCAACTCTGTTCAAATCGGAGTACGTCGGATTCGAGTTCTATGACACATATCAGTACCACATCTTGTCGGACAACACCTTCGCAACTGTGGATCAACCAGCCGAGATGCCGCGATTTGGCAGGGATTGACCACTCGTTCCACTGGGTCCCAGGCCCGATGCAAATCACCAAGAGAGTGACATACGAGAACTGCGACATGACTATGAGGTTCTGAGGTTCCTTGGAAAAGCTCGTGTCGGTGAGCGGATGGTGACGTATCCGAGAGCCTGTCTTATCCTTTCGTCCAGTTTCTCCTCATTCACGGAATCATCCGTGGGGCGAACCTCATGCGTGCCATTCAACTTGACAACAGCTTGGTGTAAGAGCAAGGGTAAAAACATTTCGAAGGCTCGTGTATAGTCGCTCCATGCAAGGCCCCGTATTTCGCGTCCTCGGCTGCGCGGATATGTGCGCCGAAAAGACGCACATGTACATGCAACCCATCCGGGCAAAAACTTCACACACAGCTAAAGTGCTGGCCACCTGAACACAGATGTTGCACGGCAAGTTGCGCGCGTTTTGCGAGCGGGCAATATAATTGGAACCCAGATTGCGTACCCGCCGAAATGCCAAACAAGCTCTTCGCCAAGCTTTGCGTTGAGGCGACAAGAACCACCACTTTGACCAAAACAGAGACGAATCTGAGCTAACCTCTCGCTCTCGATGTAACTTCCATCCGCACTCAGGTTCTGCAGTGAAAAGGAAGTTGGCCTGCCCTCGAATATTCCTCGGAAAACTTTGGTCGGACCTGCGCTCGGGCTGCCGTCGACTTGGACAGCCACAAAACGCGCACTGTGAGAGACTTTTTTCAAATTTAGAAATGCAGATCTTGAGATAAGTACATCTTGGTTCTTGGTTCTTTTTGTGTACGGCGACAAAGAACTTGTCCAATGGAACAAATTAATTTGCAACTTGTTTTTTGATGCACATAATCATTGATGATCCACCAGCGAACGGATTTTCCTTTCACGTGCATTTGCCTACTTTGATTTGATTTATTTTAATGACTTTCATGTCGTTTCGAAAAAGGAGTCTAGAGTAAGAGGAGAACCATAGTCCTGGCACTATAGGTGCATGCACAAAATGCACAGTGCTGAAATGTTTAACAGAAGAAAAGCCGACGACGTGAAACCATGTTAGCGGGGGCCTATTCGAAGCCTATCGGGGTCCAAAAGGGTCAACATCAACCCGTGGTATATGCTATGGATGGCTATCGTGCATAGTAGTGGAGACCAAAGAGACCAGTACGCTTTTTGGCAAGTGAAATGCTTGACAACTCATAGCCTCGGGAAGTCGCCAAGTCAAAGTCTAACGACCCAAAAACTCCTTTCCTCTCAATACTCTCAATCATCTAACTTGCTGAGCTAGCGGCGGAGTTCGACACATCTCAACTCACTCGAAAAAGACGGCGTCTAGGAGGGCTCCCAGGATCGAAACGCGGTTGTGTGCACGCGGCACTCCAAACGCTCAACCGCGAGAGCGCCTCGAAGAAGAAACAAGTTCACGGCGGAGCGCCAGAGCTGTATTTGAGCACGCTACCCAGCGCGCAGCAGTTGGAGGCGATGCAGGTCACACGCCAGGGATTTGTGCTTTCTCTTGCTCTGGCTGCGTGCCTGCTGATCCAAAGAGCGGGTGCCGCTTGCTCCGACGTCGTGAGCTTGGGCCCAGGAAACACGACACAAGAATACTTCCAGAACAACCTCGTGTACACCGATCTGGCGTCAAACACACGCGTCTTCCAGCGCATATACCTCAGTCGCGATGAGACATTTGGACTCTGCAACGCATCACTCTTTCTTCCTGTGGACTCGGTTGCAGAGGGCACTGAAGTGGATGTGGCGCTGTACAGCAATGTCGGCGAGGGGCGGTTGTCCAGGCCATCCCAGCAGTTGGTGACGTGGGCATTGACTAATCTCTCGCCTCTTGCAAGCCATCCTACCTCTTTCGTGGTGGCTTCTGGCGCACCAAGCGAGCAAATTAACTTACCTTCTGGATACTACTGGATTGGCATTAAAGGTGCGACGGGGTTTGGCGCTGCACGGGTTTCTGGAGAATTGTCCACCGACTTTTTGACCAATCTGGAGTCAGACTCCCCGGACTCCTCGCTGCCGTCGGTATTTCCTCAATACCTCGTTAATTTGTGGCAAGACTCCTCACTCAATCTTCGCACCCCAATCTTCTTGGACCTGGGGGAGATTTATGAAGATGGGCAACAAGCTTCTGCTTCCGAGGACTCCTCTCTTTGCAGTGTGCCCGTGGCCTCGGTGTCTGACTTGGAGACAGTTTTGGACCCTTCGTGGGAAAGTGCGTGCGTCTATAATTCCAGTAGCTCGGACATAGTCGTTGCTCAGATGCTGTCGGCATCTTTTTCAGACATAGATGCGTGCGCAGCTCAGATTCTTCTTCAGCCTCAAAGTTCCAGTGTAGATATCAAGGTAGCGTTGTACTCAGATAATAATGGAAGCCCCGGCACATTGCTCGGGAACGGTTCAAGCACGGTGACGTTGCCGACGTCTGGGTCGAATATGACTTGGAAGCAAGTCACCATTTCCAGTGTGATATCCGGAGGATACACCGGAGAGGCTTGGATTGTCGCTAACTTCAAAGGCTCCTCGCAGAGTTTCGCCCTCCCTATGGCCACGCTGGAATCTGGTGCGCCGGCTAATGTTGCGACAGGCGTCAGTTTCTCCGATGCTTTCCCAACGGACGCCGCTTCCATAGGCCTCTCTGCTCTGAATGCGTGCAGTCAGCAGCTGACCTGGCCAGTGGCTCTTGCTGTGCGAGATGCAGGAACTCTCGCGCCAACAACCCCGACTTTAAAACCCACCCCAGCGCCAACAGACACGGCTACTTCAGATACCAAGAGCGTGTACATCCGGTTTAATGCGCAATTCGACAACAGCCTTCATAACTCTGCAGAATTTTGGTCATTTTTGCAGAGCTCGCTTGCCTCAGCATTTGACGTGAGCTCCAACGACGTCCAGATCGTCGAGGTCGTTCAAGGTAGCGTGCTGGTGTTTTCCACGGTCAAGTCATCGTCCGTATCCATTAGCGATGCCCAAGCCAAGCTGGAGTCCACAATATCTTCGCAGAGCGACTATTCATTGGGAAGCACAGTAGAGGTTTCTGAGGAAAGCTTCCCAACCAAGGCACCAACTTCAAGTCCGACAGGCTCTTCACCTCAAGCTAGCGGGGAGAGCGAGAGCCCATCAAAGGGTTCCATCACGTCTTTGAGCGTCAGCAGTGTACTCCTCGCTCTAATAGTTTCCGCTCACAGCGCTGTTGGCTGCGGGATCTGATATACCTTGTGCCTCTAAGCCCCAGTGCCAAAGGCACCACTGCAAACTATGTATAATTGGAAGAAATCATCTCATTTGCTCTTTGTTGGGAACCCCAAGGACTGCAAGGCTTCCACGCAGCACCCGAACTGCGCATGTCCCTGCGACTTTGCTTACGTGGCAGGATGGACGTCTTTCGTAAGACAATCAGTTGCTCGAGAGATGTACTCTCTTGTACTCGAAGCCCAGAACTCCTTAGGAGCGTGGCAAGGGAAGCACGTTCACGTTTATTCGCCATCCGGGGCAAGTGGGTCAAATGGGCCACAGGTGATGAGCGCCGCTTTCCGAGCCAAGGTCGCAACGGATGGGGTCAGAGCCCCGATACAAGCGGTAACTATGAGCGTAGGAAAAATGCCACTCCAACGTGAATCGAGTGAATAGACACGGCCGTTGGACTTCTATGTGTACCGATACGTACTACTTGCCACTGTACAAAACCGAGTATTTCAACGTCTACATTTAAAATCTTGTCGAACGCACGTGGTCGAACGGGTATATATTTGCAGTAGAAAGTGTAAACGAGATCAATCGCTTTGATATCAACAGCAAACGCAAAGGCGAACGCGAACGCAAAGGCAAACCGAGAATATTGAGGTGCGACGAGCGCGATATAATGAAGGTACTCGGGTTCGTTGTGTGTTTAATTCTACTGGCCCTTCTTGCCCACAACTCCTAAAGAGTGTGGAAAGGGAAGAACGTTAATGTTTATTGGCCATCCGGGGCAAGTGGGTCAAATGGGCCACAGGTGGCGAGCGCCGCTTTCCGCCGGGCCAAAGCCACAACGGATGGCGTCACAACCCCGATACAAGCGACAACTATGAGCGTAGGACAAAATGCCACTCCAACAGGAATCGCGTAAATAGACACGGCCGTTATCGGCCATTGGACTTCTATGTGTACGCACTACTTGCAACTGTACAAAACCGAGTATTTCATCGTATTTCATCGTCAACGCCGTTAATCTTGTCGAACGGGTAGTAAGTGTGAACGAGATCCATCTCTTTGATGTCAACAGCAAACGCAAAGGCAAACCCAGAATATTGAGGGGCGACGAGCGCGACATGATGAAGGTATTCGGGTTCGTTCTGTGTTTAATTCTACTGGTCCTTGTTGCTCACGTCGAAGGCTCCGATCAGGGCTCAGGACAGGCGGGAAAGAAAAACATACTGCTGCTCATGCTGGACGACTGGAGAGAGATTGGAAATTATGCCGAATTTCCCAACATCGAGTCCTTGAAGGCAGATGGTGTACATTACAAAAACAATTACGCTGCGTATGCGCATTGCGGACCGAGCCGATTCTCTATCCTGACAGGAAGACTTCCAAGTCGAAGTGGTTTGCTTACCCCAGACCTCCCTCCCGCAGACTACCTCGACTATCTATATCTTCCTCGGTTTTTCCAGGAAAGTGGGTACGCTGTCGGCATCACCGGCAAGATCTTCCACACGAGGACGAAATTCTTTCCCGAAGAGTGGTTCGAAATCACAGACTATAGCGAAGAACCAAAGGTTTTGAATGGCGTTCCTTACGACGTGTGCGGCTCTAAAATCGCCTGCACCTGCAACGAAGTAAACCGGATTGGAAAGAAGACGTGCATAGACTACGTCAACACCCTGAAAACTGTGGACTGGATCCAGCGATTTGCGCAAGGCAGCAAGCCGTGGTTCATCTTGTCGGGCTTCGTCAGACCGCACGCCCACTACCGTGTGGCGAAATCCGTACGCTCCGCAAAAGTTTCGCGCGCTCAAACCAGTTGGGGGCAATTCTCTCGTGTACCCTCGATTGCTTATGTAAATGAGGGAGCACACATGTGCGAGAAACCCTCCCGGTATGGAGGGTGCCGAGATGCTTACGCCAAAGCGGTATTTTCCGTGGACAAGTATATTGGCCAGATTTTAGATACCCTGAGAGAGACAGCGCAGTATGACGAGACCTTGATAGTGCTCATGAGCGATCATGGGATGCATCTCGGAAATGAGGTCTTGCCAAAATTTTGGGGGAAAAACACCTTATTTGATCCCAGTCTCAGAGCCCCACTGATCATCAAACCTCCAGAATCTTTCGGAGTCAAAGGACGTTCCATTAGCCGAATCACAGAATCTGTGAGCCTCTATCCAACCTTGCTAGAGTTCGCAGGACTTCGAGATGCATTCGACATGCACATCGACACCCACGAGTTGGACGGAGTGTCACTTTACACCGATCTTCTCGCGAATTCAGATGACCAAGCGCGAGAGACTCGCCAAATGACCCACATGCAACAGGAATTTGCACTTTCTATCGCTGCACTTTGCCGCTTGAAAGGCAAGAAACGGTCATCTAGTTGCATGCTCGCTCGAGGTGGAGGCCGCGAACTGTTCGGCCTCGGCATTTCCGTTCGCACCTCAGATTACCGGCTAACAGAGTGGCGCCGACTTCGTGTGCAATACTCGAGTTGCAAGAGATACAAAACAGAAGAGACTTGCGGAAACGTCGAGGGATGTGCATGGAAGAGATACGTCGTTTCGGCAGTAAGGCCCAACAATAAAAAGTACTGCGTCGCGGATTACACTGACTTCAATAACATTGACTGGTCAGAATCTGGCCTCATTACGAGAGAGCTGTATGATGAGCACCAAAGCAAAAATTTGAACGGGCTTCTTTCCGTGAATTTCACCGCCCAGGATGCTGTCAAGGATATATTTGGAATCGTGTAAGCTTTCAAGCAATTATGCGATCAGAGAGTTCCGGGCGAAAGGGAAGATAGAATTCTTTCATGGAACCGGCGCTCTCTTCTGCGCTTTCATCACAAATTTCGACTTGAATGGCAGTCTCAGCGTACGTTGGTGAGCGCACCTGCGGGTCCGCGCCAGCGCGATTTTTGTCGAACTCATCCTCCTTCTCATGGTATTCAATATTTTCTTCAAGTTGAACAAAGTTTGGCGCGAATGCGCTCCAGCTCTCCGAGCGATGCGTTGACCAGATAAATAGTTGGCCGTCTCTGCCTAGAGAAATGACAAGGGGCCGAGAAGGATGCCAAAGAAGGTCTCTGACGAGGCCATGCGTTGAGGAGGGTAGCTTCGCCATGTGCCTTCCAAGGACATTCCAGACATGCAATGTGTGGGTCTTTGAGCAGCCTCCGATGATGTACTCCCCATCAGGGGAAACCAAGCAACTGGACCACTTGGTCCCCTCGATGCTGTCCTGCAAGTCAAGCTTGTGTACCAGCTGCCCTTTTTCTAGTTCTAACAAGTGAATTATTTTGTCCGTGACTTGCATCAAGACCTGCTTCCCGTTTGCGCTAATTACTAGACGCTGTACTGCGCCTTTGCGCTGAACTGGCTCATGCGTCTGAATTAACTTGCCATCGGCAGCCGCGAATTGATGTACCGAGGCGTTACAACCCCCGACATAAATGTACGCGCCTTCTCGATCGAAAAGTGCCACGATGGACTTGAGCAAAGCCGAAGCCCCTGCCGTCTCGGTTGCGGAACCAGAACCCGAGCTCTGATCCTCCCACGTCAAAACCCTCTTGCGCTTGACCGTGCCGTTTGTTCGTGTTGGGCACTCCGATCCGGGCTGCATCTCTAGCTCCAGCTCGATCAGCACTGGCCAAGGCTGCTGTCGTTTCTGCTGCTGCTGCTGCTGCTGCTGCTGCTGCGTCTCCTTGCTCTCCACCACTGCCGCAAAGCTCACAAGACAGTCCGGACTGGTCTTTGGGTCAAAAGTAGCAGCCACTGACGCGCCGACGATGGGCTGGTCGAACTTGGCTTCATACACGCATGCCAGCGTTTTGAGGTCGAAAACCTTGAGGCAGCCGTCCCATCCCGTCGTCAGCAGCAATCTCGACTCGGTCCGCGGCAGGTACGCCACGCTCGTGACGTGTCCTTCGTGCGCGTCCAGCGGCAGCACCGGGCTCCTGGTCACCATGTCCCACACTACCACCCTGCCCGACGCCAGTGAGCCCAGCGCGAGGTACGAGCCCTGCCCGCTGAAGCAGCCGCACTGCGCCACCTCGTGCTGCTTGGCGCTCTTGCTGGGCACCACGCGCGGAGCGACCAGCACTTGCTCCAGGAAACTCGGGTAGTCCGAAGCGAACGGATCCTTTAGCGCTTCCAGCACACCGCTCATCTCGAGTGTCTTTTCGGCTTAGCCTCTCCTCCCTCTCTGCCTCTCTCTCTCTTTCTCTATCTATCTATGTCTCTCTCTCTCTGCTTCAAAGTTCGCTCTAACTGTAACGTCAACCTCCAGTGCTCGAGTACCTCCAGACGCAAGTATCGACTGTGAATAGTTGGACTCGAGACGTGCCACAACGTGAAATTTGTTGCTTTGGTGCTGAGTACTCTCAGAACAGCATTGAATATTGGATGATGACTGATTGATGATTGATTGCACTGGTCGATCAAGATCTAGACCAAGACAACGAAGAATGAGGGATTGGGTTATAATGAATTGGATGGATGGTGTTCGGGCAGTGCCCGAAATATGCGGAGGTATGGAAGAACTCAACTTGAAGGAAAAAGAAAAAAAGGTCGGGACAACAAAGTGCAGGATAGTAACAATTTTTTTAAGGTGGCGCTGCGGCCGGCGAAGCGTGTCGCAATCGTGAAACAATTTGGCGTATGTGATCGATACTTCGAACCATGCATACTTTTTTTTTGATTTGCGCTATCACATTCCGTCTTCGCCAAAGCCTGCAGCGCGGTGAACGTATTTCATTTCAGATTTGACAGAGACGGGAATGATCCATTCCCTCTCTCCGATCCGAACAGTTTGAGAATTTTCCATCTTGAGTGTTCCGAAGCCTTCAAGCTGGTCATTTCGGAAACGGCCTTCATACACCGCCCCATTTTCAAAACGGTAAGTGCCGCGACCTTCCTTAAGCCCGTTTCGAAAATTTCCTTGGAAGCTGCCTTCTTTATTGTAGGTGCACGTCCCGCGGCCCTCAAACCTGTTCTGTTTGAATGTGCCTTCGTAAGAGACATGGTTCTCAATATGAAGAGTTCCTCTGCCACAGAAAGAGTCACTGTGCCAATCTCCGCTGTAAAAGCTCCCGTCCGCGCGCCGAAGAGTTCCTTGGCCATGTCGACGACCACGAGACCACTCGCCGTCGTACACGCAGCCAGTGCGAGCATTTGAATGTACGCCATATCCGTGTGGAAGACCATCGCGAAATTCGCCGTCATAGCGATCTCCATTTTCCCAGAAATGAGATCCGCGTCCAGAAATGACTCCTTCAAAGAACTCGCCCTGATAGATGAGCTTGCCGGACTCTGAAAAGAGCATGCCCTTTCCATGCACAAGACCATACTGCCACTCGCCCTCAAACATCTGTCCATTCTCAAACAGACATACACCAAGTCCATGCCGCATGCCTTCCGTAATGTCGCCTTGATAGAGTTGCCCGCTCGGGCAGGTGGGCTTCAAGATTTCGATCGGGATCGGTGCGCTCTGCACAACTTCCGCTACTGCTGGTGGGGGCACCACGACGGGCACCGAACTTACTGAGCTCAAGCTTCTTGAAAGCGGGGTAGGAAGAGACTGCTTGCCTTTGCGAGCGTTGACTTGCTCTCGCATTAGGTTCCGGACGATTTGCACCGTCTTTTTCTTTGCCATTTTACGAATGTGAGACGCCTTCTCAGCATCGAAGGGGCGAAGGAAAAGCTTTTTTGTGCTGCGAACATGGGGGGTTTTACACACTCCGTCGCTTGTTGCGCGGCTGCCAGGGGTGAAACTAGATGGTCCAGATATTTGGTCGGCGAGGGAAAAGCACGGGGAGGCTTTGGAGGTTTTTGTTGACCCAAACGATTTTGCAGTTCCGCACGTCGCCTGCGCCAGCTCCGATGGCGTCAGAGAGCTTCCGTTTCCGTGCTTGGAGATGAAAGCGTAATTTGTGGTGTCGAGCATTAAAAGCCGATTTGGAACGCGTTGTCGTTTTGAATGACGTATGGCGAGCCCGCCGTCGTCCGACGACTCTCTTTTTCGGCACTTGGTAGAGGAAGCTGTCGAGGACGTACTCCATCGCGTATTACCGTCTTTGGCAGCTTGCTCGTCTGCTGATTTTGCAAGGTACTCTTTCGTAGCTTTGAAAGATCCCGTCGCACGGGAGAGCGTTCCGATCAACTTGAACCGGCCAAAACGATTGCGGCCGAAGCCGGAAACCTCCAAGATATCGGCATTTCCGTCTTCTCCATTGAGCGTGATTTCAAATTTTTCTGATATTGTTAGAAATTTCCTCGAGCTTCGCTTCTTTTTCTTCTTTGCGTCAAATGAAGGGTTCAACATATTAAAAGAGCCTGCCCACTTCCGAATGTCATGGGGCCGTATGCCGAGTTTGTTATCTCCTGACCGTGGCCCAGAAGACTCTGCGAACTGGACATCGTCCGGCCCCGAGCTGTAGATGAATTTGCCCATGTCGATTCCGTTGAAAAGCCAAGACCCTTGGAAGCTATACGCATCTTCTCCAGTACATACAATGGTCCCTTCCACGCCAACTTGCTCTCCGCGAGGTGCCGTCTCCAGAAAGTCCTCCCCAGATGTCTGAGCTTTGGAAGCACACTCTGCTTCCTCCATCTTTTGCGTTGGCGGGCTTTGGCAGTCCAAGCTCTGGCTATCTGTATCTTCAGCCTCCTTCTCCGAGACCACCGATTTGGGTCCATTGCTATGAGACACCAAAAAGCTCTCCGTGGGAGTCAGCGTCCGCTCCTTATTGCTACCTACAAACTCCTTCTTCTGCGCAGCCACGGAGCTCATCGATTGCGAGTTGGCAGCAACGTTCTCAGATCCAGGGAACGAAAGCATGGTGGCCAACTCCACCATCTCAGAGGGCCAGCAAGCCCCTCAGGCAGAGAGGGTTTGCTCACTTGCACTTTATATCTTCGCCACCACCAAAATGCTCCAATCCCCAGCACTCGCAGGACACCTGCACCCACAACCCACAAGCAAAGGCTGCTCACACGGAGGCCTATTTCAATGCATACAGAGAGAGAGAGAGAGAGAACAACAGAACTGTTCGACCGACCCTCTTGCCTTCTCGTCCCTCCGTTCGTCCTTGCCAGCCGCTGCAAAAACAAGAATTAAGGTTTTGCTCAACCCAAAAGGGGGGTACTTCCCGCTCTCTAACTCACACTGTCACTCTCACACGCCTGCAAATCAGTGTAGAGTCAAGTGCTGTGCAGCGTGTCCCCGCTTTCGCGCCCGCCTTCGTGTCCCACGAGAGTATCCGCAAAATTCGTCCCACGTCCCTCTGTGTCCTCGCAAGTTGCACTCCCTTGCGGCAAAGCAGCCGACTGTCGCCTTTTTCCCCTCAAGTCTCTCCTTCGTTCCTTGCTTCGTTCCTTCGCCCGCCAAGCCGCCAGGTAGCAGGGCTAGAGGGGACAGGCACTGCGCTAAGATACTCGGCGAGGACGCCTAATCCTTTTGCGATGCACAGCGCCAGTGTGCCTTGTCTAAGAAAGTGTACGCGGCGATTAAGATTATTGCATAGCGAGAGCTAGGACGTCCGTGATCACTCATTCCCTTCTCCCTTGACATGTCAAGTTCGGCCCCAAGACGAACTTTACCAACTCCCCGTTACCACATGGCTAACGATGTCGTAAAGACCGACGGTACAGCCTATCGTGGTGCACTACCGTAACACTTAGCCTTCCATTATGATTTGTGTTATGGATGTCGGTAGGAGTACAGATGGGTAGTGATTGATAAGTATCCGGGATAGTCATCTGGAACAGGTTGGCAGTTGCATGATTGTCTGGGAGATTGTGAAGTTCAGGCTTTGTGAGGAGCGCTTCCCAGAAAACCAAAACTTCGCCCAAGAGACGAACTACGCCTTGCGTGCTGCCTTTTGCAGCAGCTATTAGATATTCTAAGGTACCGTAGGGCTCCGAGAAGGAAGGAACGACCTAGGTATTAAGCGTCCATAAATACGCTTTTCCATAGGACACAAGGAAAATCCTCCCAAGCATTCTTAAGAGTGGCTACCAACGCCTATAAGAAGGATGCTGATGATGATGCGACGCAGCACCTGTGCGAGGCCTACCATATTCGCTGGCACGAGCTACTGCTGTCTTCGCGTATAGGAGGTACTACCGACGTGGTTATTCCCGATTCCCATGCACTAGTAATATGCACTAGTGGTTTCTTCCTTTCTTCCTTTCTTCTGACTCGTTCTCTCAGCACTGTGACGATCAGAATTCAGAATTCAGATCTTTCCGAGAAGTTCGTACGAGTAAATCTATGTATCGCATTAGTGTCTTTTTCCCTTGATTTACAGTAAGCTACCATGAATTTACTGAATCTTCCACTAAGAGTTACTATGGTTCTTTCTATTCGTAACCATCACCACAGCACGAGACGAGACGGGGCGTCAAGTACCAGTAAGCCTCTACACATCACAAACGGTAATCCACTTCCACGTCGAACCGCGAACAAGAGATCAGTTCTCCAATAACGAACAAGTCGAACAACGAGCACCCCACCCTACCATTCACCTACCCAATCTATCCACGGCGTAGTGACGTCACGATGGCGTCATCCGCACGCTCCCGTGGAAAGAATGAAAGAAAGAAAAAAAGAAAGAAAGTTCACTTGCAGGCAAAGCGTACTAGCTAACACACGAGTACACAGAGTGATCCTCGCGTACCAAAAGAGACGTACGAAGTATCACTATCTCAACAACTATCAGCGATTGAAGCACTATTCGTACTCTGTATACTTTGTGTAGTTTGGAATAGTGAGCATCCGAAGCAGCAGGATGGAGACGCCGGAAGAGAAGCGGGGCAAGGAGCTGATGACGCAGGCGGAGGCGACGTTGAACAAGTGGTCGTGGTTCTCCTCGTCGTCCAAGTACGACGACGCGACGGAGCTGTACACGAAGGCAGGGAACAATTTCAAGATTGCGAAGAATTGGGAGATGGCTGCCACGTGCTTTCTCAAGTGCGCGGAGCTGAAAATTAAGACCGAGTCGCAGTACGACGCAGCGGCAAACTACGTTCTGGCGGCGGAGATGTTCCAGCGCGTGGACCCAGGAAAGGCCGTTGAGTATTTCAGGAAAGCCATTGCGATCCTGAGCGAGCTCGGGAGGTTCGGCACCGCGGCCAAGCACTGCGAGACAATTGCAGACATGTACGAGAAGGACAACAACTTCAAGGAGGCCGTGACGTACTTTCAGCAGGCGGCAGATTACTTTAGCAGCGAGAACTCGAATGCCCGCGCAGGAAAGTGCATCGAAAAAGTGGCCATGCACTCAGCAACCCTGCAAGACTACAAAAAGGCTATGGAAGCCTTCGAGAAGCTCGGCACAGACTCTCTCGAGAGCAATCTTCTCAAGTTCAACGCCAAAAAGCATTTTCTTCACGCCGGATTTTGCGCTCTTGCACGCAATGACCTGGTTGCGACCAAGAACGCCGTCAACCGCTTCTCAGAGCTAGACTACACGTTCAAGTCCAGCTCGCAGTGCAAACTACTCGAGAACCTTGTCGAGGCGTGCGAGGATCTCGACATTGACAAGTTCTCCGACGTTTTGTTTAGCTATGACTCTGTGAGCCCACTGGATCCCTGGGAGACGTCCTTGCTGCTTCGCGTCAAGAATCAGATGAATGTAGCAGATGCTGGCGAGAGCGATGATTTGCGCTAAACAAGTGAAAATTGCCTGTAAACACGCACTCTTATTTTTTTTAATCAATTGCAACCTTTTTGGTCGCTCCTTGAATGAATACAATTAGCAAACATATGAAACCTCAAAAATTAAAATTCAGAAATAGATTTGAACAAAACGGCACCCTGACCACCGTGTCTTTTTTAATTTGCGACCTCCGGGCCGTCAACTAAAAAAGACCTGGTGCCGTTCACTGCTCTCTGGCCTCCAAAAATCTGATCGTGCCGTCGCATGAGCCGCACAGTATGGCTTTGCTGTTCTCCTCCGTGACTGTGCAAATCAAGGAAGAAATAGAGTGCTTCGGCAGCACGTTGAACAGAGTCCCAAACTGCGCTCCGGGACTCCTCCAAGCCGCGCGACGCCGTTGTGTTGCGGAGTCCCCCTCTGCGCCTGTAGCCTTGTAGACAACCCTGCTCGCATTTCGCGGGTTCATATTCCTCAGTACATCGACGCTGACAAGATATACTTTTCCGCAACTGGTACCAAGAACTGCACAAAGCCGATCCGGAGTAAGCGCAGCAGCTGTTACTGTGCTCCCTTCCGGGATCATTGCGTCTACAGAGAGCAGAGCGCGCGATTCACCGGTGTAAGTCCCAGCGTCAAGTACATCGACGACACCATCTTCAGCGCAAACGACCAAGGCGGTCTCGTTGTTGATCCAGCTCAGGGACACCGCAAATGTGCCGCGCTCTTTACAATCGCTAAAGCTTTTCAAAAGCTTCCCTGTCTTCGCGTCGTGAACGAATACGTCTCCATATGCGCTTGAAGAAGCAACCAAACCTCCCGCGCTGTCCACTTCGACTGCGACCAACTCACCATTGTGGTCGTAGATGGTGTGCAGAGGTGTCAGCGATCGAGCGCTTTGATAAGATACAGTCCAAACCTTTAGAGTAGACTCCCAAGACCCAGTGGCAAGAATTCTGCCAGAAGAGCTTGTACTCACGCATGAAACCGCGTCTTCGTGGGCCACGATCTTGTTCGTGACACGGCCCAAGTCAGCGGAGCAAAAATAAAGCGAGTTATCCCAGCTACCTACAAGATAACATCCGTCCCTTCCTTGGGCTTGGCAGCTCAATGCTAACTTTCCGACGGCCATGCGCCGCTGTACGATCCTTTCTCCTTCCGAAAGTTGGCTAAGCGTGCCATCAAGTCCGACCGACACAATATCACTGGTCCGGTCAGAGGCAAAGATGGAGCTCACAGGGCCTCTATGAGCTCGAATGACATCTGTTGATTCGTATAAACAAATGCCCTCTGGCCCGCGCTCGCCGGCCCACCACACCGAGCTGCTCCCAAAAGCTAGGGGTTTGTTCGGCAAGTCTAGAGACTTCCGTTTTCGTGAGGGGGAGAGCTTGGATGGGTCTACTGACCCCTTGTTCTCCTCCGCGACGAACTGCCTTGAAGGAGAATCCGACTTTGTACTTTTCCTCGATCCTGGCGAGTCGCGGCGAGATGAAGGCGAGCTGGTCGCGGAATCGGGTTTGGAGAGATGGTCGGTGCTCACAAGGCCAGAATGATGATGAGAGCTTTCATCCGGGAACGCCGGACTTGGCGTTCGCCTTCCATTTGAACCGGAACCAAGATCACCACAGTCGACTTGTTCCTCGCCGCCATCCTCCTCCCCATCCTCTTGGCCTTGCTCACCCGAGATGATTTCCTCACATGGGTCGTTCCTGCAAGGGTGAGGAGAGGTAAACAGCTGTTTAGGTGTTTGCCCAAACTCATAGATTTGCGCCTCGTACGAACGGCGCTCATCGTCGTCCTGCACCTTGTCAAGATCCACTGCACCTTCATAGGTCAGATAGTAAAACAAATTGTCCGCTTTAACGGCTTCATCGCCTCGCTGTTTGTATCCGAATATCAGATCAATCCATTCATGAAGGTGAGCAGACACAAATTCAGACTCTAAAGCCTGGCGGCACTTGTTTACAAAGTCTCGCGGACCAGAGCACCATGGCGGAAGTACAACATCATCGACAAAACTTCCGTCCTGTCGCCTCCCGAGGTCCAGCTGGTGCACATTCAGTAGGAATTCCCCGTTCGAGTCATAAAACTCGGGGATGAGCTCTTTCAAATCGGCTGCGTTTGTCAGGACACTATTCCATGTTGAAGCAATGCTGTGGAAGGACCTGTCAGGACGGTCAAACTGGCCATTTTGGAGGCGAAGCATTAGATCAGGCGACTTTCGAACTAAATAGTAAAGCACATAACCGGGCGTATTATAATGGGTCCCGTACAAGAACGGTGGAGAGTGTGGGTCTGGATCACTCTGCATGTGACGAAAGCGCTCTTTGAAATTCTCAAGGCGCTCTTCGTTGAGCGCACCGATCGGACGCGAGAGGTCTCGAAACGTTTCAGGGTTACTCAAGTCGATCTCCTTGCTCGTGTAGTCGGCAATCACCCAGGGAAAGACAGGATACTGGGTAAGATCTGCAGTGGAACGATCCGCAAGTGTGTTCAAATGCGAGAGATACTCGAAATTAGATATCTCTCTGCGTTGCCACGCGCGAGCAAGCGACCTCAGATGGGCTGGGCCAGTCCCACTTGAGCTTATTGGAAGAACGCCGTGTTGAATAGCTCCATTTTCGATGCCCCCCTTGTTCTCAATGATGCTTTGCTCCAGCAAATTGTACACTTTGTCACGAAACTGCGAACCGTCTTCAAATGAAAACAAAATCACCTTTTCCCTTTCCCGGGACGCTTGCGACCCCGTGCCTCCATAGTTAGAGAACTCCTGCTCAAAACGAACTTCTAAAGCGCGCTGTCGCAATAGAAATCGACGCTTATACACCCCGCTTAGCTTTTTCAACGAATAACTCTGGACAACCTCTCCAATGTTGTTGAGCTGTGAGGGTTGAAAGTACAGTCTTTGATCTGTCAGAAGGATACACCCCGGGATATCACTCATTTGCGATACTAAACTGACGCGAATTTCTTTGGGCGTGAGCACAACTTCTCGGAAATCAACAAGTCGCGACTTGTCAAAGGGCTGGTTCAAGCGCTTCTCGTATATCGGCCCGAGGAGCCTTTTCTCCTCTAACGACCGTGAGCCTCTTGGACCTTTGGATATGCTCTGCCGCGCCTCCCATATCCGCTGCATTAACTCCAAGGTCTTGCCCAGCGCTCTGTGTTGTAGAGCAAATATCCTTTTACTCGCTTCCTTCACCAGAATGTATGGATGCGAATTTCCATCTTTCTTCATTTCCGTCCTACAAGAGACCTCCACCATCACGACTTTGTTGTCCACGCTCACTTGCACCTGCCCTCCGTCCGCGCCGCCAACTACGTCTGCCTGGGCAGGCGCTTGCTCCATGTCATCAAACCGCAGCTTCTCCATCGCCAGCGCAGAGTCCTTCGGTTCAAACACAACACATTTCGAACAAATCCAGAGCCGCCCTTCATGCTGTCTTCCAGGCGAGGCATCTACTGCAGCCGCAGACTCCAGCAGAAACTCCCCATGGTCCAACACCAGCAAATTGAACCGCCTTCTCTCCATCTCCCTGCTGGTCTACCCGCTCTTGTATTCCAGCTCCAAGCTCTGTGGAGCGCTCACGAGTTAGTTTGCCGTTCTCCACCCACCGAGCAATCAGCACAGATCTTGAGTTGCGTTTTTGGAAAACATCTAACTATATATGGTCTCATGGATTCGGTGGAACACTAAGTCCGGTCAAACAATTGGGGCTCACCGGAACTCATCCGAACTCCGAAGTTAAGCCCAATCTGG
>BLSF01000064.1:42939-247097 GCA_012862575.1 Parietichytrium sp. I65-24A
AAAAAAACTAACAGGAAAAATTGCAAAAAAAAGCTCGGCACCAGGGCTTCCCACCTAGTCCCCTACGGTAGTACTGACCTGGCCAGATTGGGCTTAACTTCGGAGTTCGGATGAGTTCCGGTGAGCCCCAATTGTTTGACCGGACTTAGTGTTCCACCGAATCCATGAGACAATATATAGTTAGATGCTTTTCAAAAACGCAACTTTCAAGCACAAAAAAGGCCGCAGAAGGCGGGCCCGCATTGGCTGCGGAGGCAGGCGCAACTCTCAAGCGCACGGCAGCTCTGCAGAAGCAGTCCGAAACTGAGGAACAAGCAGCTGCGCATTTTGGCTTGCTAGAAAATTAAAGAAGCGTGCGCACTTTGACTTGTGTAAGAAAGAAAATAAAAAAACGAACAGGAAAAATTGCAAAAAAAAGCTCGGCACCAGGGCTTCCCACCTAGTCCCCTACGGTAGTACTGACCTGGCCAGATTGGGCTTAACTTCGGAGTTCGGATGAGTTCCGGTGAGCCCCAATTGTTTGACCGGACTTGGTCATTCACCATATCCACGGGACCATATATAGTTAGATGTATTGAAAAAGAGGTTGAGCTGAGACTTTGGCGGTCGGTTGGAGAGCTAGCTAGCTGAGCCCTCAGGCCCCGGGAGATTGAGAAAGTGCTGTTTTCGTCGTTGCAATCGCGCAGTGAGAGCGTGATTGCTCGGAAGGAGGTATGTTTTGCGTTGTTGTTTTGGAGCTTCCGGAGTGGAACAGAGTTTCTGGACAGAGCTGACGCAATTGAAGTTGAACTGCGTTAGCGGTTGTCATGAACATTCTCAATTGAAATGTGAACGTAAAATTTAAGGAGTTTGACATGAAGATATTTCATTCACGGGTGCTCAGACTGTCAGGAGTTGGCCAGCTCTCCGTTGCCGCTGCTTGACCTACAGGGTGCCTGTTGGTGGAAAGAATTGCAAGCAACGGAATTGTCTGTCTGTCTGTTTGTCTGTGCACGTGTGTGTGTCTGTGCACGTGTGTGTGTGTCTGTGTACGTGTACGTGTGTGTGTCGAAAAATGGGATGAGCGCGAATGGTTCTCGGCTCCTCGGGAGGCGCATGCGATTTCAATCGTTGGAGTGCGCGAATAAGAGTTGCAGCATGCAATGGTTCGAGCGGTGATCTGCGAGCGTGTCTCAAACGAAACCGGGGTGAGAAGAAAGAAACCGCGTAGTTCTACGTCGTATTCAAAGCTCCTGCCCTGCGCGGCGTGTATTCGATCTCTACTTTAGTGAGTCGCATGGTCCGCGAGCCCGCACAGTCTGGCTGGGCCCAGTTTTTCAAAGCCTGTGACTCGCAGGAAAGGCGCCAAGCGTGCTCCAAAGGCCAAGTTCTGCATTCGTGTCGACTAGTTCTCACCGATGGATGTTTGACGAAAGATTCAACGTAACCTCGGGAGCCTGACATAATAAGCTTGCTCGCTAGCCAACTCAGGCGGCGCCTTCCTTTCTTCCTTTCTTCCTTCTTTCTTTCCCCTTGTTCGAGTACATTAACCCGTACTCAAGTACTCACAGATACTCACAGTGACACTCTGCCGCGCGGGAGAGTCCCTGAGTTTTGTTTTGTTGACTTGGACGAAAAAGATCAGGAACCGGGACGAATCGGGTTCTTCAAGCAAGAACCCGATCTGTGAAGAATGCTTGCTCTACTGGTGAGTAGGTTGCCGGTACTAGTACCGGTAGTTCAATTCACTGCGACATCGCAGTGGTATGCAGTAAAACACCGTTACGGGCTTGAAGGAATTAACTTGCAACAGTTTGAGTGCCACAAGCAGCCGGGCATGTTCTGGAGAAATTCCGATGTGTTCCGGACAAATTGTGATGTGTGGCAACTACGGCTGCGTTAGACTTGCGCGCGGAAGTGACGCAGCGGTCCCACATGCTTCAGATTCATACAAGTACCAAGTAGTACCGTTGCCAAACAGAACAGGATGGGCATACAGTACTACTGTATGTACCATGTCCGAGGGAGGTGCTTCTCATCAGGATCCGTTGAGCAGGGTAGATGCCATGTGCCATTGCCACGCCATGCAGTGCCATTGCCATGCCACAGTCAGTGATCGTATCGATGATTGAGGAAATTGCGCTTCCAAGCTTCCCGGCGGACAGCTCATGACAGTCGGTCAGTCCTTCGTTGTGAGCCTCATCGGCGTCTGTGTAAGAGACTTGGCGTTTCGAGTGATCTACGGAATTGCGATTTACAATGATGTTGGGTGATTCTGCTACATATGTTCTCTGACGGCGTTCGAAACAACGAATCGTGAATATGGAGAAGGCAACTACACAGAGCTTGCGCTCGGCTCTTGATGTACTAGCTAGCAGTGAACGCAGTTCGTGTCAAGCAACCTTCATCTTGCAGTGTGCTTACTGTCAGTAATGGTAGATGTGCGCACAAATTGATGAGTACCGGTATCATTCTCAATGAACATGACTGTCACTTGAAATAATCCGAGATTCGTATTGCATTACTACGCTATATGCACAATTCGTCACGGTGCCTTGGAAAAAGCTACGCATCTAACTTTGCTCCACCATCAAGGTGTCATCAGAGTCTGGCTTCGTTCGAAGCAAAACAAGAGTCGCCGTTTTGCGCTCGGCCGGATGTCACTGCTTGGCGAGCCATCGGAGAGCTTGCGCAGGCTGAAGGGCACACTCATTCTGACCGCGAAGCTCTTGCTTTACTCGCTGATTGGCCTGATCCCGGTTGCGTGGACGATCGCCTTCGACTTCATCAAGTACGGTGTCTTTGTGCGAGATGACGGAACGACACTCTTGGACTACGGAGAGCTGTTTAACGCTCGATACCAAGAGAACGAAAGGATCATGCTCCTCAATTCCACACGAGAGAAACGCATAACGTCAACTTTGGCAGGTACGCCACAGGGCTGGATCATTTTACTCTCGTTCTTTCCCGTGATGGCAATCATCTGTGTTAGGAAGAGAGCGTTCAAAGCGAGCATAGTCTCGGTTGCCGTCAGCTTTCTGCTGCTTTACATCGGGTACGGTTACTTTGGTGTCACCCTTTTTCACCGAACGGTGTACATTCTGAATATCTTGACCCTTGCCGTGGCGCTCCGGCTCTCTTTGCCAAAGGACTCAGGCATCCCGCTCCTATTTGTGCAGCAAGCTGCGGTATTGACTGTGGGCTTTTGTGTTCTCGTCTTCGTCGGGCCATCACTAGCAGGATCGGAGTCGGAAATTTGGTTGCGCTTTGGTGCCGTATTCCCTTTGACGCGAGAAATTGCGAGATATATTGGGGTGGGCACCATGTGGTACTTCGCGATCGACTCTCAGGTTGCAGGCAAAAACGTATCAGTTTATCGCCGTCAAGCTTACGCATTCATATACTACCTGCAGATATTTTTTGCAATTTACTTTCGATTGGAGGTCGCAAATCTGCACAACGATGCGCAGCTCATATGGTTCATCGCTTATCAATCCACGCTTGAAGTTATCTTGCGCGTCACAACCTTGGAACGCGACAACTTTTACGAAAGGCTTACTCGATCTCTTCGTAGAAACAGCTTGATTGGAAGAGTTCCAGGCGTTAATTTCGTCATGAGAAGGACATCAACTCAAGTCATCAACGTTGCTGCAGAACTCGATTACTGTGAACCCGACGAGAAAATCCCGTCTCGTTTTCCTGTTTCAGCAACCATGACCACCGTACTCGCAGTCCGAGAGAATAGACAGAACGCCAAAAAGGTGTTTTATGCAACCATGTCGATGACGGAGATGATTAGTGAATACACTGGAATATTTGCCACGACTCTTTTGATTCTGAGCTACAGAGAAAAGGTGCTCTTCCACCCATATGAAGCGTATCAGAATGAGGAGAACTTTCTCAAAGGCAATATCTCCCCACTTCGGACCTTGAAGGTTTGCGGATACCAGATCTTTGCTGAGTTAATGGTTGACCTCGTTTGCCTCTACGTAGAAGAATCTCGCGGTCTTCCCTTGCAATGGGCTTGGATCAAACGGCCTCCATTGTTTGCTTTCGTCACATTCGTAAGTACGTGGTATGCTCACCTCCTTGCAGACGGTGCTGCCAGCGCTTTCCGAGATGACTTTTCGGCCTGCTTTGGGCATGACATTTGTGACTGCCTGAGCAATGGACTACGCCGTGGCGGAATCAGGGAGGCCTACTGTTTGCTACTCCAACAGCAAGGCAACTCAACGTGACTTGGAAATCGGCCACGCCAGAAGTGCTAGAAAACCAGCGACTACTTCTTTTAGCTCTGCCCGGTACAGATTCTAAAATCTCCAAATGCTTGTGATGGATGAATCGCTGGCATGGCAGAGTCCTTCATGACCACACAGCATCATGCTCGTCACTCAGGGGACTTCAAACCTTGCTCCATCCATCTGTTTGCAATGTGCGGAGAACTATCTATGTGCAAGTTGATACTAGCTAGCATCACCGATACGAGTGGCTGTGAATATTAAAGAGCCGTTGGTAAACTCTCGACTCGGAGTGACTCGTCAGACTTGGACTTAAAAGCCAGTCTTACACTCCGGACGGCAACTCGGACTCGTTCCAATCGAACTCTCGGACCGATCGGAGCATTGGTGATTGCTGGCCTGAAAATCAGGAGTATTGAATTTTTCGAGAACCCCCAATTCTTGAATACGCCATCCCAGCAATGTCGCGAGAGCACGACACATTCAAGACTCACTTAGCACTAGGAAAAAGTGGACAGAATGCGGTCCAGCGAAGCTGAAAAAGGTCGATGCTAGCGCGAGACGTAGAATCGAGGCGTGAAGCGTTGGGTGAGGCACTTCAGGCCCTGTGAACCCATCAAATGCAATGCGTTGCACATAGTTCAAGACTTCGCAAACCATACCAGTCTAACCGGAACCTAATAGCAGTGAGTGATTTGCTTTCACGGTCATTCTTCGACCCAACGTTGGTCTCTCAAGAGCAGAGCAGGGCAAAGCAAGGAAAAAGCTCAACACAGCGCGTGGGCCGAATGTCATTTCCTGGCGCACCCCTGGGGGGCTTGGGCAGGCTCGCGAGTACATCCTTGTTGACCATCAAACTCGTGCTTTACTCGACCATTGGCCTGATTCCCATTGGTTGGACAATCGCATTCGACTTCATCAAGTACCCTCTTTTTGTGCGCGATGACGGGACAACACTTTTAGAGTATGGCGAGCTGTTTAATGCTCGATACCAAGAGGACGAAGCAGTGGTGCTCTACAACTCCACGCGAGAGAAGCGTCTGACCTCAGCCCTGGCGAGCACGCCTCAGAGCTGGATCATCCTATTCACATTCTTTCCCATGATGGCAATCATCTGTCTCAGAAAGCGAGCTCTCAAGGCAAGCGTCTCCTCGGTTGCTGTCAGCTTTCTATTGCTCTACGTCGGACATGGATATTTGGGTGTCAGTCTTGTGTATCGAACGGTGTACATATTGAGTATTCTGGCCCTTGCCGGAGCGCTGAAACTGTCTTTGCCGAAGGACTCGGGTGTTCCGATCCTCTTTGTACAGCAGGCTGGGGTTATGATGGTTGGCTTTGGCGTGACCATTATAATTGGTCCAATGATAACGGGATCTGAGTTTGCCGTGTGGCTACGCTTTGGAGTCGTGTTTCCGCTGGCACGAGAATTGGCACGGTATCTCGGGGTAGGCACTATGTGGTACTTTGCGATCGACTCGCAGGTCGCAGGCAAAAATGTGTCGGTTCATCGCCGTCAAGCTTACGTGTTCATTTACTATCTACAGATTTTCTTCGCAATCTATCTTCGACTGGAGGTCGCAAATTTGCAGAACACAGAGCAAGTCATGTGGTTCATAGGCTATCAGTCCTTGCTAGAGATTATTTTGCGCATTACGACGTTGGAACGCGACAACTTTTACGAAAGACTCACTCGATCTCTCCGCCGAAATGAAAATGTCGGAAAGCTTCCTGGGGTTAGCTTTATCATGAGGAGAATGTCCACGAAAGTGATCGACGTTGCGTCAGAGCTTGACTACCGTGAGCCACAACAGGATAAAACCGCGAGCGCAGTACTTGCCGCGCACATGAATAGACAAAGCGCCAAGAAGGTGTTCTATTCAACAATGGCAATCACAGAGATGGTCAGCGAATACACCGGCATATTTGCCACAACCATCCTGCTTTTAAGCTACAAGGAGAAGGTGCTATTCCATCCTTATCCAGCATATCTGAGTGAGGAGAACTTTCTCAAAGGCAACGTATCGCCCATTCGAATACTGAAGCTGAGCGGGTTCCAAGTGATCGCCGAAATGATGGTGGACACATTTTGTCTCTTTGTGGAAGAATCTCGCGGCATTCCGGTGATCTGGGCATGGATCAAGCGTCCTCAATTGTTTGCTTTTGTTACATTCGTAAGTGCGTGGTTTGCTCACATCCTTGCAGATGGAGCTGCCAGCTCCTTCCGAGATGATTATTCGGCCTGCCTTGGGTATGACATTTGCAACTGTGTAAACAACGGACTACGCCAGGGCGGCGTCAGAGAGACATACTGTTTGCAGCTCCAGGAGCTCAACAGTACGATAGGGACATAAAAGCCCCCCACTTTCGTGAACTGCGCAGTCAATCTCCTGCTCTCTTTCGTTGCTCGACATCGTCCATACGCGTTGTGCCAACACAACTGCCGCATTCGTTACCCAAGTCGCTGTCGTTGGAAACCCACATTTGAACTGAACAGGGGAGCATTGCCAGAGGATACATTCAACACCTCTCTCGTTCTTGGCGACATGAAGAAAGCCGTCAAATCGAGATCTTTGGACATGAATCGTTCTTTTTCCCCGTTTACCGGTAATTGAATAATGAACTTGAAGACCTTTAACTTTCACAAAGTGAGAACCAGCCAGGACCCAAACAACCCAAACTAAAAAACTGACGTGTGCACTAGTACTCCCTCGTGTGTCTTAGTCCTAGCCACGAAATAGTATTAAGGTTATCAACATAGTTATACACAGGATGGCGGTATCGGTATTAAAAGGTCCTGTGGAGGACAGTTTTTTGAGCGGGCCAGTGCGCGCTTGAAACGTGCGCGTACACATCGTTTCCCAGAGTTCAGAGAAACAGAGGGCGACGGGTGTAAAGCCCAGTAGAAGGCGACCAAGGGTTCCAAGGGTCGTGCGCTGCGGCTTATCATCAGTGTGTCCGCACGAGACATCACGAGACAGAGAGACAGCAGAGAGAAGCTCTTTCGAGACAGGAGGAGAGGAGGAGAATGTCGGCGGGCGATGCCGGCGGGGAAAAGGCGCGGGCAGATCCACGCGGTGCGGAGAGCAGTAAGACAGTCGAAGATGAGACAGCCGGGCACCGCAGAGCAGTGAATGCGAATGGTGGTGGGTGGTTTCACCGCGCAAACGGGGCGAGCTGGGGAAACGTCGCCGCCATGCTGTTGCACTTCTTCTGCACTGTGCTGCTACTGGCGTTCATGAACTCGATGCAGGCGTTCCTTCTGCGCGACGTGTACGTGCTGGACGAGGCAGAGTATGGGAGGGTGACCGGCGTATTGGGGCTGGTGGATGAGATTTGGAGCTTTCTATGGCTCGGAGTTTGGGGACTAGTGAGCGATAAGTTTGGCAGACGAGCGGTGTGCGCGCTCGGGTACCTCATGGTTGCGGGAGCATTGTTTCTCATGCCTCACGGGCGCACGGTCTACCCTGGGCTACTTCTCATTCGTCTAGTGTTCGCGCAGGGGGCCGCCGCGCTGACTAGCATGATGACCGCTCTAATGTCAGACTTTATTGCTCCTGAGTCCCTTGGGCTGGGCTCCGGTCTGGTGGGCATCGCGTCTGGACTCGGCGCCGTGGTGTCTGTCTTCGTCTTTGTGGGCGCACTTCCAAACGCAATTTGTATCACAAACACTTACTATGCGGCAGCAAGCCTTCCAACAAGTATGATCATCGTTTCCTGGTTTCTCCTACAAGCGCCGTCCCAACGTGGCCAGCACGGCGAAAATCCTGATACAAAGTCAGAATCGGCCTTAACTCTGTCGCTAAAGGCTCTCAAAGTGGTGCGCGAAAACGCCAGGCTTGCCGTCAGCGTAGCCTCCGGATTCCATGCGCGAGCATCTACGGTAGTTATATCAGTGTATTTGTCTCTATGGATTAGTAGCTATTACGAATCGAATGGGATCTGCCTGAGTGAGGACGGGAACGCCACCGAAGCTTCGAGCGCTTGTGGGGAGTCTCTTACGAACCCCGATAAGACAAGTTGCGCAGCGGCGTATACTCGGACGTCCATGATAGGAGGAATTACGCAGACCATTGCTTTGATATTTGCCATCTTCTTTGGATGGCTTTCAAATCGCAACAAGGACCCGCTGATTGGGCTCGCTTGTGTCAGCTTGTTTGCGGTTCCGGCTTACGCAAGCGTTGCAGGGGTACCAGATCCAAGAAGCGCCATCATGTTCCTAGTCGCGTTTCTCTGGGGAGTCGCGGAAATGGGGGTGGTGGTCTACGCGCAAGTGGCAATAACTTCAGAGATGCGCTTCCACCCCACGATTAAAGGCAGTCTCGCCGGGATGTATAGCATGTCTGGTAGCATCGGCGTCATTGTTATCACTTTTTTGGGAGGATTCCTGTTTGACATTTGGACCGAGACAGCTCCTTTTGTGCTGATGGCTATTGCTTCCTCGATTCTCGGCGTGGCTTGCGTTTTGGTGCTTCGATTTGCAAAGTCAGTGTATGTCGGGACGCGGCAGACTTTAACCGAACATCACGTCCCAGAATCAAACAGCTTTGGTAGAGGGGATGAAACAGGTATCTCACTCAGCTGAACCCTTTCCCAGATGAGACGTTTTGCATTCGTGGTTTTGGATGCAACGCGGAAACCAGTTCCGCAAGGCAGTCATAATTTTGTACCATCCAGTCAACAGCTTCTGGGTGTCCATCAGCAAGGAGGATCGCAGTGCACCCATTAATGCTACATACTCTTGCAGCTTTCCTAGCAATTGTCGAGGAGCCTTCGGGAGGCATCTCCTCGAGCCCTGTCCGAAGCGCCTGTTCAAGCTCCTTCCCATCTGTCCCATCGCGAACAATCATATCTATCTCATAGCTAATTTCGAAAGGCTCCACGCCACTAGACTGCCCACACCAGAGCCGTGAGCATGCCGAACTGCTCCTGACCTTGTGAAGTGTCTTGATTTTCTTAGCAACACAAATTCCATGGCATCCATCCTGCAGAGTTGCTTGTAACATTTGTTTCAACATGCTCAGATTGTCCTGCACATTTACAGTCACCATCTCTGCCAGCTCTTTCCCAGCACGCGCGGATAGCCTCGCTCCCTCTCCGCTAACCGCTACGCCGAGCACGTTCCCTTCACCCTCTTTACCTTCGCGGACTTGGCATACCACGTGTTGCCCGCCAATTCTCAGTCTCTCCGGTGCAGCTCCCAGAGCCTGCGCCACATTCGCATGCGCCGCGAAGAGCGTCGCGCACAGCCGGAGCTGGTTCGTGTCTCCATTTGTAGGACTCTGCTCAATCTTCTGCGACAGATCAAATTGCACGGATCGTGCCACCGTCCCATGAACGATGGCGTGCGCCTGGATTCGTGGCACCATGTCGACAGCCACAGTCTCAACCCTCTGTGATGGGCAACACTAGACGACGGGCCCGTGGGATCAAAGAGGTGGTGAAAACTGCGAACGGCGTGTCCTCAGCTACTTGGCTCAGCTGCCGGACCCCCCAACGACTCGGTAGCTGAGGGCCCGTACGTGTCCCTGTGGGCGTGGGGCTGCAAGAAAAAACTGGCTGCATCTCAGTGAATACGTTACGCCGCGTTCCAAGTTGAACAAAGCTGATTGAGAGAGATGAACTTTGGACAGATGAACTAGAGCTCACTGGCAAAATGTGTATAGCAAAACATGGCGACTTTATGGAGCTCGGCTAGACGATTCGATAGAGTCTGAGCGGACATATGCCATTCAATGCAGAGGGAAAAAAGGAGAGCATCAATGCAGATGGACTTTGCTAGGTGGGGGAGGCAAGCAGGGATAGCTTAGTGCGCAAGTTTCGTGCGACTTGAATCTTGCTTTTCCTTTTCAACTGCGATGCGAGATGCTGGTGGAAAATTTTGCCTTTAATAGTTGTGCGTATGGTTTAAGTAGTTTGTAGTTGTGTACAAAGATGGTGGGTAATGGTCAAGCAAGTATAAAATATGTTCCCCTCATCTCTGCTCACAATACATCTGGCGATGACGTTTATTCGTCTGTTGGTTCCGGCCGCTGAAACGGCGGCTTGTTGTGCATCCGGCGCTTGTGGCCGCACTCCTTGCATTCATTAGGCCGGAAAATATGTGCTTCGAAACCCGGGCACTCGTCGCACAAATCGCAACAGTTACTATCATACTTCGTAATGTCAGCGATCCCATTGCCCTCTTCCATGTCGCCGAACGTCTCTTTCTCTCTTTCAGCGAGCTGGCGCCGAAGCAGCTCTTCGTACGCTGCCTCTTGCTCCTCCTTTTCGCGGAGCTTCATTTCCTCTTCGGACTCCCCAGTGTACTTGGCAGTGCAAACAATGCTGAACTCCTTTCCGCAAGCAAAGCTCGCAACACATCCGCGGCCTACTCTGTTCACAATGGTGTTAAAGCCATGGACGAAGCCCGGAATGGGAGTGTATTCGCGCTCTATATCCTCTTGGTATTGCATTTCTCTACCCAGCTCGCCGTGGCCGTTGCTCCCCCACGAGTAAATGTCCCCGTCGCAAGTCATAGCCATGCAGTGTGTTGGCCCGCAACTGAGCTTGATGAACAACAATCGCATGTCAATGCAGACCTCCGAAGGGGTGGGGTTGACGGAGCAGGTTGAGTCGCCTTGCGCGAGTTGCCCGTGGTACCCGCTCCCCCAGGTGTACAACCAGCCGCCATTGGCAAGTGGAGGCGGTTGCACAATCGCTGCGGTGTGCCAGAATCCAAGCCCGATATCGATGACAACTTGGTCCTGCAGAGCTTCAACCAAGCAAGGCTCCCCGCGATCTTTAGTGTCACCATGGCCGAGACGACCTCCGTCCCCTGACCCCCAGGTGAAGAGGCCCTCCAAAGTCAGCGCAGCGCTGTGGTTTGCGGAGCATGCGATGCGCTGCACCACTCGGCCTTGAAGCCCAAAGATCGGTGTGGGCTCAGGGAAGTATTTATTAAGAGGCGGTTTCACGCCTTTTCGCTCCGTGACGCCGAGGCCAAGTTTCCCGCTATTGGAAAAGCCAAAGCTCAATATTTGATGGTCGCCGCCATCTTCCTCGCTAGAGCCGCCACTGAGCGAGCCCGGTATGTTGGTGCTCTTCGGGTTGAAGGCAGCTGGCGCAACTTCTCCCGAGCTGAGTATGATCATCGAATGCGTCTGGCCCATCGCGAGCTGCTTGACTGCGGAGCCTTCCGGGAGCGTCTCGAGCAAGTAAGGCGTGGTCTCCACCGAAAACCTACCGGTGCCGAGCTGACCGCGCGTGCCGTCGCCCCACACGTAAAGATCGCCTGTGTCGCTGATGGCCCCAGAGTGATTGGGGCCCGTACTTATGGCGATAATGCCTTCGCCCTGCAAGGTCTCCAGAAGGCTGGGCTTGCACAACCCTTCCTCCCCAGCGGCCGCAATGGGCGAGAGCATCATGGCCAACAAGTCCTCGTCCATCTCCTCCCTAGCCTCCTTGGCCCTTCTCCTGGGCCGTATTCTGCCCTGATCTTTCGCCCCGCTCCCACCAGGCCCAGCGCTTGCAGTGTTGTTCGCTGTCTTGGCAGGCTTGCGTCCCGTGCTGAGCCCCGTTCCAATGGCGCCCCAGGCAAAAACATTCCCGTTGGCTGCTAGCGCCATGGCCACGTCTCCCGATGCCGCTACCTGCACGACGGCCTTTCCGCGCAGCTCCTTGAGCACGTGAAATCGGTCTCTGTCCTCGCGATCTCCCAGCCCCAGCTGCCCTTTGCGGTTCAGCCCGCACGCGTACACGCTGCCAGCCTCCTCCAGCGCGGCCTCTGCTCTTCGCGCGGCCTCCACCATCGCCATGTACTCCAGCTCCTCCTCCTTCTCCTCATGCACGCTCTGCTGCAGCCGCGCCTGCAGCTGCCGCTTGCTACCGGCTGCGCTCAGGCCTCTCGCGCTCAGCGCAGCACGGAGCTCGCGAACGCGCAGACGGCTCACGTCCACTGCGGCCCAATAGTCCTCCTCCCCAGCGCCACCAGCGCCACCAGCGCCGTCGCCATCGAACTCGTGCGCCACTTGGTCGCTCCCGCGAACGGCCGCCATGCCGGACGCCACCCCGCTGCGCCGGGCGCCCAGCATCTTACCGAGGACAGAGGACCTAGCAAGAGGGTACGCGGGACTGCCTTCTGCCTCCCGCAGTACCCGCAGTGTGCCACCTCTGTGAAGTTTCGTGAGGGGTTGGTTGTTGGGTGTTGGGTGTTGAGTGTTGGTTGTGGGGCTTGAGGTCTAGCGGAGGTGACTGAGTGCTGAGTGGCACAAATTGGACGCTTCCTGAGGGAAACGGCGAGCACTGGCGCCGAGTATTACGCGCTCGCTACTGACGCGCGTTGATACGTACGGACAGGCAGAAACAAGGCCCGACTAAGGAGACGCGCAGAGGGATGGATAGCCAGACAAAAATGGCACAAAGACTAATTTTAATTTAAACTACGACGTCACAAAGTGTCCGTTACAACCGGGGGATGAGCAGACTACTAATGCTTAGCGTAGTAGTGATTAACGCGCAGGCGGAAGGGACTTGCAGCGGGGATGGCGTGGTTTAACCTCTCGTCGAGCATGCAAAGCATGCAATGCTGGTCGAAAGCGTGCGGAAGAGAGAGAAAGAAAGAAAGAAAGAGAGAAGAAAGAAGAGAGAGAAAGAAAGAAAGAAAGAGAGAGAGAGAGATAGCAGATTGGGCGAGGCCAAAGCCCGTGGCGCGGAGGAGACAAGGGCGTCATCGGAGAGGAGAAGAAGATAGAAGATGGAGGACAAGTTCGACGGGTTGGAGGAGCTGGAGACGCGGCAACAGCTTCATCTGGAAGAGATCGAGACGGAGCGGTCGGAGATGGAGAAGGCAGATGAAGCAAGTGCACGGTCGCCGAAAGGGACGCCTAAAGGGTCGCCGAAGGGCACCGGGCGCAACATGTTCTCGCTTCCCTTCGCACAGAAGAGCAAGAAATCTATTAGCGAGGTGCAGACAATGGATGAGGCGAAACGGCTGGAGAACGACGCGACTGTGGAGGAGATCAAGAGGTCCATCATTGCAAATTCACAGAACAGAAAACCTGAAAAAAATACTCTGCCTGGACACGGAGGTACTCTATTGCAGTCTTTTTTGGATCGGCTGGTGGGCTATCACGGTAATTCTATTCTACTTCAAGCTTGCCACCTTGCTGTAACCGGATGGAGCGAGTGTTGTACATCCGTGCGTGTTCCGAAAGGATGAAAGATCAAAGGAAGACGGACGAGAATGCGGTGAGACTAGCACGCTCGCCGCCATTCTGCCACTGAAGAATACGGGGATGAGGGTCTTTTGGTGTCCCATCCGAAGGTAGGTGCTGCTCCTCATTGACGTTTGACGGTCAGTCGAGAACGGCGCGTTTTCGTATAGAACGTAAATTCCAGATGTTCTTATCTTTATTTGTGGAAAACGCGTTTCACGAACTTGCGCATCACGAACGGATGAAGATTCTCGAGCCCGAGCTGTCGACAACGCCTTTTTTCTTCTTCATATCTTTATTTTAAAATGGAGAGGAAAATGACAATAAATAGACATTCCGTTTACACGGTATACAGCGATGCCCTTCAGTCGACCCTCCGCTTTTTCGAAGGCTTGGGACGGAGCGAAGGGTCAATCTCGCTTTCTGAGAGATTTCTGACCGAAAAAAGTCTTGCGGCACGTTGAGACGGCGTTCCTCCGCATTTCAGCCCACGGCGAGACAGTTCTGCTTTCAAACGATCTGCGCCAAGCATTTCCAAAGCCTCCACTGACTCAAATGAAGTTAAATCGAGACTACTACCCTCCACATCACAAATATCTGCCTTTTTCAATTCTTCGCTACTCGCAGCAATTTCTGCGGCAGGCTTCACATTTTGGAGCTCTTCCTTGCCCTTCACTGATAAAACGAGGCCACCTTGCCCGCAAAACCCAGAGCACGCGGAGATCCCATCTTCGCTGTGCAGAGCCGGCAACGTAGGGAACCTAAAGTCCCGCTCACCAAGATTAAGTCTCACCAGCTCTCCTTCCTCGATTGAAACTGATGGAAACGCAAATACCGACGATGAGCTTTCTTGACTGCCCTCGTCGAATAGAGGAATAGAAGAGCCGTTGTACTGCTCCAACAGGATTGGGCAGCCTTCGATGAAAAACTCGATCGTGCGGCGCTTTAAGTTCACGCGGCAGCCAACAACGACTTCGGACCCTAGAGACACTCCTGTGGGGAGCTTTACTTGGATATCAGCACCATGGCGGAAAATTTTTTGGCGGAACGGGTCGATTGCCCAGGAACCGATCGAATCGCCGACACCGTCATTGGTTTCTTCCTTGGGTTGAAACGCTGGGGTCGCAATACCTACCTGCACTGCGCCGCGTCGTGTCTCCAACTTGTCCGGGCTGGATAAGATCTCAGCTTCAAAGTACCAACACCCTTCGCTGACAGCAACCGTAGGGACTATTGCAGTAGCAAACGCGCTACGGCCTTCGATCTCTCCGGTATCTCCAACTCCAATATCCCCAGAAACGCACCGAATATACCTCTCTTCTGTGTCGTCCTCAAGCGCAGAAGTCGCATCGGCACTGTCGCTCTGTTGTGCCTGCAGCGCCAAGAGTTTGGAGCGCTCAAGCCCTTCTGCAATCGATTCGTCAAGGCTTTTTTGAACTTCGCGCAACTGTGTATTGTACTCACTCATCGTTGCAAGCTCTTTGCGCTTGGACTCGTCTCGCTTCTCCTCGGCAAGTTTTTTCTTCCCTTCCGGAGCCAACTCAGAATACCCGTGAGCATAGCGGCAATGCTTGCCACGCGGGCAGCCCCACCACGGAGGCGCGCCTTCAGGAACTTTGCTGCTATCCTTGTGGGTGCGCTCCCAGTCGATACACAAATACAGCTTTGGAGGAGTAAACCTCTTCTTCTTCGACTTTGCTCCTGCAGCCCATTCAGGCACCGCGAGGAACCAGTTGTGAATCCCTGAATCTGTGTTGACCATGCGCGATTGCTTAGGGTCCCAATTCTTCCCAACGTCTGCCGCCTGCTCGCGATCGGACCGCTCTTCCCGCCACACCCGAAGCCGGATCTCATTGTTTACATGCCGAAGCCGCCGACCATTCAGGTCCCTACATGCGCCAAAGTTCGTCGTATTCTTCCCACCCTTGTGCGCCGACGCTCTCAGCGCCGCCCCAAACCCTCCTTTTCCTCCGCGAAGGCCCCCATCGCTCAGCGCCAACTTTACTATCGCGCCAGGTTTCAACAGCTTTGTACATTCTGCGCCAGAAAACCGCTCTCCATCAACACGATCCACGACCAGCGTCCCAGCCGGGAAACCAAGTTTATCACTGACAAACGAAACAACGTCTTGCGAACAAACGCCGCTGCGATCGGAGCCATCCACGCACAACGATCTGCCTGCAAAGTACGCTATCACTTGCGCCATTGTCCCACGCCTAAGATATCACCACCAAGTCCAAGTCCACCAAGTCCACCAAGTCCACCAAGACCGCAAAGGTCGTTCAATCCTGTTCAATTTACCGCAGCAAAGAGAGGCTATCCGCGAGGCTAATGGAAAGCTAAACCTTCTTACTCACCGCAATAACATCCGCTTTTAAGGTCCGCGCGGACACTTTCCAGAATGCAGAAAGTACGTCCACGCTAGCGCACTACCTAACCAGCACGTACCACTCACTCTCCACAGAGGAAGTCTTACCGGCCATTTATACTCAAAAGCTAACAGTCCCTTGAAAAGGTGAGACCATCTCACTCTTGGTAATCAATACTTCACTACGCGTTTCAGGCGAATCTACATTAACACTGCACGATATCCGCTCGTCGTCATCTACTCTCTCGAGTAAGACTCTCCATAACACCAACTTCCTTGCAACCTACACCAACCTACTTTATCTTTCTCTCCTCTCTCCCAGAACGTCTTGTGAGAGAGAGACACAAGCGAACACAAACTCAGCACATCAGAGCACCGAGTACTGAGTACCCCTACGCGGACCCTTAGCCGCTCCGCTATCCCCACACACACATACACAATCACAAACACAAACACAGTCACACAAACACAAACGCAAAACGCACACCCTCAGGTGAGGAGTACGCGGGCTGGATCCATCCATCCATCCCATCCCTGTGCAAGAGAGAGAAAGAGAGAGAGAGAGAGATGTGCGCGAGCAGGTTGGCTGTACGCGGCGCGCGCGTGGCCGTCCAGCGTACGTGGGTCAGGAGGTACTCGGAGCGTAGCATGTCGGGTAAGCAGGTCGTGGAGGAGATCTTGGCCGCGGAAACGAATATGAATACGAAGACGAAGACAAAGACAGCAGCGGATAGCAGTGCGGGCTGGGGCGTCGTATTGGCCGCGGCTCTGGCCTCGTCCGGGTTGTACGGAGTAGGCAAATTGGCGGCGGATGGCGGCTGGCGTGAAATGGTGCCGGACGAGGCAGGCGCGAGGATTGTCGAGAGGATGCATGCTGCGGAAGCGGTCTTGATGGAGTTGGTGTCGTCCATTACGGGCGCGGCGTCTATGGATAATAAGAAAGGACAGGAAGCGGCCGGAGCGTCATCGCATGGCACGCTTCCGCCTGACTGCTCGCCGCAAAGCGCGGTGGTGTCGCCCCTGAAGGCGAATGGACTGTTCCTCACTATTCATCTGGAGAAACGCGCAGACCTGGCAAGCTGTGCAGCCGCAGTCTCTCACTCGGTTCTGGAGTATCTCCGGAGTGCCCAGAACGATGCCACAATCGCGGTGGGATTCAGCGAGCGAACAGTGGGGCGCCGTTCATGCACATATTCCTGCCGGAATTCCCCTTCACCCATTCGATTACAAAACTCGCAAAGGCAGCTCTGGGGAGCTCCCATCCACTGGTGGCGATATTTTCATCCACATGAAGAGTGACGGGCGTGGAGAGTGTTTTGCGGTCGCTCAGCGTGTGCTGGAGAGCATTCCTGTGGACGCCATATTCGATGCCGAGGACGTGTACGGCTTTCGCTATAAGAACGACCACGACCTCTTCGGCTACAAACTCCGGGGGACGTCGCACGATACAATCAAGGATCGCGTTGAGAACGCGGTGATCCCCACGACGGGAGGCAGCTATGCACTGTTGCAACAGTGGCGCCACCGTATCTACGCCTTCAAAAATCTCAGCGAGGAGGACCAGGACGCGGTGATAGGGAAGACCAAAGTTGGCAAGTATCTTGGAGGACATGCTGTGGACTTGGACAGCGAACCTGACAAGCTCGCATACGCTATCGATGACGGCCTCCCAGCGAATTCGCACGTTGCACGTATGATCAACGTCGACCCTCAGGGCAAGCGCCTCAGCGTCGTTCGTCAAAGTATGCCGTTCGGAAACCTCGCGCCCGGGCCCGTCGGAAAGGATAACATTCACGAGCCTGGCCTCATGTTTCTCGGCTACAGTAACGACCCACTTATCTTATCAATTATGTGTGATCGAATGGTCGGTGCACCTGTCAATGAGCGGAAGGCTCCAAGTGGGAACGCGGATAGCCTAATGAAATACAGCCAATGCTTGCGGGGACAGATGTTCTATATTCCATCCGCAAACCAGCTCGCTTCTTTGGCCGGCCTGTATCAGAAATGATCTCTGTAATGCCAACATTAGAGATACGTGACATGCACTTTCCCGCGGCGCCTGTTCAGCATGCTTATGTTCTTCAATCTTGAACCATCTTCTTGTCGTAGTATTTTCTACAACTACATTGCCTCCCATTATTCTCTCTCGCGGCAATGCGGTTGCCATCACTTCCTGGTCCCGCCCCCCGAGCATGGCGAGTCGCGGCCTTTTCCTATTGCGAAAGTGCGCAACGGGTACGAGAAGTTATTCTCTACTTTGTACCCCTTTCGACCTTTGCCATGTGGAACGCTTGGAAAACTATAAATAAAGCACACTACGTGAAGGGGGAGAAATTTGACATGTGAAATTGCAATTACTCGCTTCTTTTGTTCATGATGAGTTTGAGAGCTCTTGCTGGGCGATGGGCTGAGCTAGCTTTTTATCTCAAAATCAGTCTTTAAAAAATAGATTTGAAACACAAAACATAGAATAAAAACACGAGAATTTCAACCAAGCTTGTAGGTATCGTCTTCACTTTCATCAGGAGATTCTGAAACATCGTCCTGGGAACCTGAATCGGACAGGTCACCACCGAGCTCGGTCTCATCGCCATGTATTTGCTCCTTAATGAGCTGCAGTTGCTCCTTGGTGAGCACTTTTGTTGCCCCTTCCAAAAGCTTCGCGCTGGGGCCTTTGCCGACTGGCCACGGCGGGTGCGATGCGCGGGGCTGCAGTGCGGTCCGGTACACAACAGCCAACGAGACTGCTTCTCCGTCACTTAAATCTCCTTCGGAGACGTCGATCTCACCTTCAGAAAGCGAGCGGCTTGCTCCAGATGAGCCAGACTCTCCCGATTCATCGTCACTATCAGACCAATCCAGAAGCGTAGTGGTGAAAGCCGAAACAGGCTGCGGAGCTCTTTCTTCGGGGACAATAGGCTTTGCGAATAAAGTTTTTACTCCAACACTTCCGCTCTCGGAGCCAGCCGAGGTGTCTGCGAATTGCTTTTGAATCGGACGAATGGAATCTGACATTTCCTTGCCTTCCACCACCCCGTCTTGCTCGAGTTTCTCAAGAAACATAGAGTCTTCTAGCTGCACATCGTCATCGTTCATCTCCGCCGACTTTGACTCTGCGGGATGCTTCGCTTCTGCCTCGGACAAGTACTCTTGCTTGGACTCAAAGTCGCCCCCGTCGCCATCGGCGTCATCCTCCTCCTCCTCCTCCTCCTCCACTTCATGATGCACTGGATGCTCTTCTTTGGTCTCCTCATCTACTGGAGCTCTTGCTGCAGCGTCTTTTTGGGTAATTGCTTCCGTTGATTCAACTTCAGAACCAACCTGTGCATCCGTTTGAGTGCTGAGAGTGACCCTGTCGCGAGGAGCCTGTTGAAATTGCGCCTGAACCGTCGCGACGCTAGCAATAGAGTCTTTCATTAGCTCGTTGATCTTCTCAAGCGCAACGGAGAAAGTCTGCTCTTGCATAGATGCGATTTTCTCGATCATAAGTCCCATTTGGGCCGTGCGAGCTTCTTCGAGTTGCAGAATTTGCGCCCCTCTCTCTGTCATAGCCTGCTGCAAGGCTCCCAGATCCCTCTCTCGCGCACCGAGATGTTCAACGATAATTTGTCGCTCACGCGCAATTGATTTCTCCACAATCTCACTCTGCCGTCGATCGATGGTTTCCTCCAAAGCTTTGAGTTGCGCTTCCCTATGGTGTAAACTACGTTCGATTGATTCAGCTGCCAGACGAGATGACAAAGCGCTTGAAGCTGCAAGTTGCAAGGTGCGCTGCTCGGACTGATCCTCTTTTCCAGTCGTTTCGTTAATTTCTGGCTTGTCGTCTGATGACGGAACTTCTCCTGGCAGTGGCTCGTTGCTGTCTAATCTAAACTTATCCAGGTAAAATGCGGTCACAAGCTGCAAGATATTATCATCCGACCATGATCCATCGTTGCTCTCCGCAAACGCATCTGCGCCGGCGCTGGAACACCCATTTTTTGACGATATCACATCCTGTAAAACGTCGCGGGCCGAATCCAGTATCAAATCTTTGTCGACGACTTCCCCTTGATCAACAAACCATTGCACGATTCCACCATCTAAAACACCCGATGAAATCGATGCTTCTGGGTTTGCTTCTGCCAAGCCCAGGTTTTGGATCTCTTTATTCTGGTCTCGCACGAGGATTTCAGCCATAACTGCGCTCGATATATAGTCTACCACATCATCATAACCACTCACGGGCTGATCTCTTTTCGGAAGCGCGCTAATCGTCGGTACGTGTGCGTCCAAAAGTGAGTCGATTTCAGTCTTAACTCCTTTCCCTTCGTTTCCACGGAAATCGATCACGTGCTCGGGCTCCACCACACCAGGCGATTGCACGTCTCCTTCGCGTTTGGCCTTCGAATTTATAGTCTTTTGTACTAATCTCAAACTTGACAAGGCTTGTTTTACTACTCTCACAGCAGTCACCTCCCCTCGCAGCCCAGCAAGGTCCTTTCCTTTAAGCTGGGTGAAAATGCTATCTGCTGCGTTATCGACGAGAACCCTAAGTCTTACCGAATCCTTGTAAACGTCATCCGTCGACAAAACGCAATCTTCGGTACTCGAGTCCGCGAGTACAGCTTGTAGAAATGCCAGTGAAAATCCTGTGATAGTGTCGACATTTATTATTTTCTTCGCAACTTCCCGCGATAACTCGCTGCCATCGACTGTAGGTCCTGCCGCCTGCTGCAAGAGTGTAATCAGCCTCTCTTGCGCCTCAGCGCTCAAGTCGGGCACCTCTAATTTGCAAACTTCGCTTGCATGGGCAAATTTCTCGCGGGAGTAGTGCCCGGCGGCTTGGGTGGCATAGCCAGCATCCCCATGCAGTCTCTCGTAAACTGTATGAGCGAATTCGCAGAGAGTTCCAATCGTAGCTCGAATCGCCGCCTGCTCGGATCCCGAACAAGCACGACCTTTGCGCGCATAAAACTCGCATATTTCGTTTTCTAGCTCTGCGAGCTCAAGGTGACTCGACTTGCCAGGCGATACCTCACTGATTGCAAGACCTTGAATTGCACTCAGCTCAATAGCATTTGGTTGCTTGCCAACAGAAGCCACGAAAGCACTCTCGGAGGCCGCAAATGCAGTTGAGCATTTTTTCGCAAATGGTGCAGATGGCATTGAAACAAAAACAGCTTTTGCAGCCTGAACGGCATGTCCCAGCCCCGCTTGCCAAGATGGCTTTGTACATGCTTCCACCCCACTTTGGTGAAAAGCCACCAGCAAGGCGGACTTGAATCGCTCATCCGGGGGTCGTCCAAAAGCCACGATGGAGGCGCAGCAGATGATGCAAATTAAGAGACTTGCAGAAGCTTGTAGAACACCTTCCTCGAAAGGGTTTGCATCAAGCCCGAGGAGAACGAGCGACAAATCCTCCTCGTGCAGGTCTCCTCGCACTTGGGCCAATACAAGAGCTCGCGTCATGGCTTTGAGAATAGACTGTTGCACAACGTGTATTGTTTCTGTGAGAACTAAAGCGCCAACCTGTGCACACACACCAGACGTGCTCTCAGGTTCCTGGTGTCCGCCCTGCCGAAGAACACTGGCACAAGCCTTGATCGCGGCTCGGATCCCGCAAGTTAGAGGGGGTCCCTCGAAACTAATCAGCCCTTGCACTCGCTCCACGATAGAGGTTTGAAAACTTTCAGGCTGGATTCTTCCTCTTTGGGTTCGGCCTCCAGCGACTCTGATTTTTGTTCATCCAGACTCTGCTCTAAAGACTTTCTTTCCGTCTTTAACGGAGCAACGTACGAACTCGAAAGCGCCTCCGGACTTAACTCTTGCTCAATCTTTTTGTTGCCTTCCACTAGCACGCGAGGCGGCTGAGGGTGTAGTACAGTAACCGGGGCAATTTCGCTTGCTTCGAATGCTTCTTGCCCAGCTCTCCGCGAGTCCAAATTTGCGAGTAATGCATCAATGGAATCCAAAGATTCATCCGGGCCGCCTTCATTCTTTTCAGCTCCTGCGCCAGGCTGCTTTCTCTTTGAACGGTTCTTTTGCAAGACATTCTGCTTATCCGACGTAGCCGACGCCTTTGGCTTGCGGGTGCGATTCAGTGGCTCTTCGTAGTGAGGCCTCTTATTTTTGCCTTGTTGCAGCGTTCGACTAGATGCAAACTCTTCCTCAATAGCAGCGGTTTGCGGTCGCGCTTCGTTCGCTGCGCGGCGTGCCCTCTCTTCGAAACGCTTGGCAGCAACCAGCTCCTCTTGCTCCCTTTCCAAGGCATCACGAAGCACTGCCGGCATTTGTGGTTTTTCCATTTCCTTTTTGCGAGCAAGGTGCTCCGAGTACTTGGAGGGTGCCATCCACGGCGCAAGGTAGTGATCTGGCCCTTCTGCAGGTCTTCTTCGCTGCCCGACCTTGGTTCCGTCAGGCTTTTTCTTCCACTTCTCTTCGTATGCTCGCTCATATCGAAAGGTTTTATCGACATAGGTGCGAATCTGGGCGTCTACTGTTTTGATGCGGCTTTCCACTCGATTCTCGATGTCGAACGAATGAGGTTCATGGTCACCGTCACTGCCATCATGTAGCGCTGCGAGTTTTGCGTCCAGCCTGACTCTCGCTTCCTTAACCATCTGCGCCTCTGCCTGCAACAGATCCAGATCGAATGCAGGCGCAGGAGGTGGGAGCCATGAAGCTCTTTTCTGAGTATGGCCGTCTGATGGTGATAAGGTATTATATGGATCAAGCGTCGAGAGGAACCCCGCGGATGCTTGCGAGGCAACTGCATTCATATCTCTGTAGCTCTTCACCAAAGTCTGGATGCGTCTTTGGAGATCTCTGGAGGCCCGATTGGCGCCTGTTTCCATTTTGGAAATTGCGTTCGAGATCTCAGGCAGGCGGTCGAGAACACGCTCCGACTCACATTCCACTTGATTCAGACTAGAGCGGATTAATGACGTAGACCTCAGTCTTTCGAAATCGTGACGCAGCGCCTCGAGTTCCTGGCTTAGCGATGGCGGCTCGTCCGAAAAAAGCACCTGCTTGTGGGCCTTCTTAATTGAGTTTTCAACTTCAGCTCCAACGCTGTAGTTTTCTGGGGAAACCTCTTGCAGACGCAAGTTTATATCGTGATTCTCCTTACCTCTCGCAACACGGTCCTCCCTCCGGCTGGCTCCGTGCAGTGGCTGTTTGACTTGTTTTGTTTGATTTCTGCTGCTTGTCTCCTTCCTGCCCCCCTGTCTCGCAGGCTTTGTTTCCATCGTGCTTCGCGTCGCGGGCTTTCGCTCCTCCCTCACATTGATCTTCGTTGCCTTCCCAGTCGGCGGCCTCATAATCCGATTTGATCCAGGCGGAGCATCAGCCCCAACCCGTTGCTTTGTCGCTACCTGCGCCTTCACGTCCCGTCTCCCAGTGCCTTTAACTGGCGCATTGGCCCTCCCACTTCCGCTCGCACCGGTTGCCTGATCGCTGTTTCGAGTCTTGTTCACCGCATTATCTCCACGAGCAGTTCGTTTTTCTGCATCCTTCCGTCCGCGTTCACGTTCGCGTTCTGCGCTTTGAATTTGTGCGCTCTTGGTAAGCGCCACTTCCCTGGCACGCAATTCCATAACGTCCATCTCCCGCAGTAAGTTCTGGCTCGCGCTTTCAATCCTCGAAAGCTCTGACGCCAAACCTGGTGGCAGTGCACTCGCGAGCTCTCTCTCCCACGTTCCAGCGGCCACCGGCCTAATGTCCACGCTCAGAGGGCTCTCTTCCATCTTCACTCTCTCTCTGTCTCTTTCTCTCTCTCTCTCTTTCTCTCTTTCTCGTTCTCTCTCTCTCTCTCTCTCTCTCTCTCTTCTCTCTCTTTCTCTCTCTTTCTCTTTCTCTTTCTCTTTTTCTTTCTCTTTCACTCTTTCTCTTTTTCTTTCTCTCTTTCTCTCTCGCCGTGAAAGCGCGCAACCTCTCCTTCGACTGCACGGATTGACCGAACCAAAAGACCTGCCGCCCAGATCCCCACAGCTGACACAGCTGACAGGTCGGTTTGTTGAGGGACCCTGTGGGGACGCCAACTGCGGGAGGTGGGCCCGAGTTCCCGAGTACCGTACCCGAGTACCTTTCCTGTCTTTGTGAGTGAGTGAGTGAGTGAGTGAGTGAGTGAAAGCTCTTCTTCACAGTTGTAAGTTTGACATTTTTTTTAACTTTGGTCTGTATTTGTTCCTTCTTGTTCTCCTTTGTTCTTTCAGAACTACGGTACTCTACTAGTACGTGGTAGTCTCTATTGAACTCGGCACTACTCTTGTTGAGGAACGCAACTCTGCGCCCGAACGCTACCACATTCACTATCTATCCTGCAAATTAGCAATACTTATGCTTCGGTCAACGCTTATGGGTAAGGTGTGCGCTTCGTCCTCACAATGCTATATTTGTGGTGTCTATTAGTTACTAGTAGTGACTTCAGGAACCCATGTGCGCAACTAAGTTCTTAGCGAGAAGGAACTAACAGAACTAACTCACTCCCAGAACTCCCAGAATTCACAATGTCTCACCACTTTCAAAAGTCACTTTCCCTTTCTTTCACGTCCTTCACAGCCTTCCCAGTCAGTTGTGAATCTCTTGCGAATCTCCTGTGAATCTCAGAAGCTGGGCTTTTATTCCCCGACAGGATCGAAAGACAGGGATAGACAGGGAACATGTCGGGCGAGACGGAGAAGAGGGGCATCTCGCTCATGGAGTGGGAGGGCTCCGACAGTGAGAGCGAAGACGAGGACGGGGGGCTGGACGAGCTCCTGGGACTACGCTGGACGGCTGCGGGGACACCGGGAGTTGCCGGAACTGTGGGAACTGTGGGCGTTGCTGGAACTGTGGGAACTGTGGGAACTGTGGGAGGTGCGGCGAGCGATCGCACTTGTGCGGTCGGAAGCGGGAAGGACGAGGAGGAAGGCAAGAACAAGAGTGGCAAGGAGGAGCGAGCAGAGGAGAGCGAAGTGCAGATTGTGGAAGGAGCACAGGTGAAAGTGGAGAAGGTCAAGAGGAACGGGAAGAGGGCGGCGAAGAAAAGAGCGAGGTTGGAGATGGTTCACAGAATGGAGCTGTTGTGCATGCTTGCAAGGGCGATGCGCTGGAATATCGCGATCGATGGTGACAAAGTGCTGGCCGAGGCGAGGCGGCTCATGCCGGAACCGTTTTGGAAGTTGGAGACGAAGAGGCGAGTCACTGCGCTTCTGTCCTGGTTCTCGCATACATTCAGGGTGACAGAGAAGCGTGCTGACACTCTTGAGGAAGTTTTTGCAACCAGGGAAGGAACTCAGATCCAGCTCGTGCAGGTTCTCGTGGCTTTGGCCAGGTCAGTGGGAAACGGGGCGAGGCTAGTTGCGGGATTTTCACCAAAGCCTCGGGTGGTCTCCGGCTCGAAGCCGAGCGCTAAAAGGCAAAAGGCGTCTGCAAATCCAACATTTCGGGTATGGGCACAGTTATGGATTTCTGGGAGTGACTTGCAGGCCGCATCTGGAACTAAGGAATCCGACCCTATTTTGCTCAAGGACAATGAGCAGGACGCAGAGGAGTTTCTCGGCGAATGGATAAGTGTCGAACCAACGTCCAAATCGGTGGAAGATAGTTCATTCAAATTTGACGCAACCGTCCCTTACGTGGTCGCGCTTGGGCCTGGCAATTTCGCACTTGACGTCACATGCAGGTTCGCTGCGCAATGGACCAAGACAGCCCATGCGAGGCACTCTGAAAAGGACGGTTGGTGGGAGGTTTGTACACTCCCTGCCCTCCAGCACCAGGGCCGTGAGTCCATGAAGCGCTGCACTGTTCTTGACAAGCCGCAGCTCGTCAGCCTTTCGTTTCCGTATCAACCTGCGATGATCGAACGGGAGAAAGCGGAGCTCATAAAAATCTCTTCATTGGAAGCAATGCCAACGAACGTTGAGGACTTTAAGAGGCACAAAAGCTTGATTTTAGACAAGCAGCTTGGTCGAAACCAAGGCTTGATCCCTGGGTCGACCGCGATGGGCTACTTTAAAGGTTCGGCTGTGTATCAGCGGGCGGATGTCAGCGAGCTTCGTGCCAAATCGCAGTGGATGCGCGTTGGACGACAAGTTCTGGCAAAAGAGCTCGACCACCCTGCGAAGCTCATCGAGCCTCTCAGACGGCATCGGACGTTTGCGCAAGAAACAAAAGTTCTTGATGGCGCCGCGGCCGCCCAGGAAGCTCCGGTGGCCTCTGTGGAAGTTGCTGATTCCAGACTTGCTGCAGTTCCGCAAGTGCAGCTTGGAGCTGAGGAAGATGATGAGGAAGAGGAGACCAATGAGGAGGATCTGATGAAAGGGAAAATAAAGCTTTATGGAGAATGGCAAACCAAAGAGTACGAGGCTCCAAGTTTAGGCCCAAATGGCGAGATACCGAAGAATAGCTACGGGAATGTGGAGATGTGGAGTGACGTCTGCTGCCCGATTGGAGCACGGCACCTGAAACAACCATACGTTGCGAAAGCGGCGCAGAAACTGGGGATAGACTATGGAGTTGCACTTACGGGGTTTGAAAATAGAGACGGGAGGCGCGTCCCAAAGTACGATGGAATCGTAGTTGCCGAGAAGAACGCTCAACTTATCATAGACGCTGCGCTAGGAATTGCTCAAGAGCGCTTAGAGAAACAAATACAAAAGAAGCACCTGATTGTCGTGGGCAACTGGCGTCGCTTCGTAAAAGGTATTCTTATTCAATCACGCATTCAGCAACAATACCAGCCTTCTGCGCAAACCCAAAAGGCTTCACCGGAAGAATCGGAGCTCGCAAGAGCGATCCACAACGCTGGAAATAATCCTCCAGGTGTAGTGGGGAGACACCAGACTTGTGATCATCAATTTGTTAGCACTGGGCGTGAAACGGAGGAAGGTGTGGAAAAAAAATGTTCAAGTTGTGGCTTGGTCAAGTTTGTAGAGGAGCTATAATGCTCGTCGAGCACCCCGAGTTTCTTAGAGACAGACACCTTCCCAACTCAAATAAAATGCAATTCTGTCCTTTTTTTGTTTTGAGGCTTTTTGTGTAAAGCTTGCCAGAATGATATGCAAAATTATTAACATGTAACTTTTCTTAAAAATAATAACAGAAAAATGGGACATCAGAAGGCATTCGCACTGCGTCGAAGTTGGAGACACTCCGCACAAGCCTCTAAAGCCTGGCAAGAATTTTGGTGAGCAGCAAGGCACTTGATTTCGTATGGCACGATGCCCCCCTTTGAGGACACTTTCTCTGAGCACTCTGGGCACTGTCGAACGGAATTCGCACACGATTTGTGATAGACATCCGAGCACTCACAGGAAAAGCAGATAGAGGAGATCAATAATCTGCCAATTCTATCACTGCCGTTCGCCACAAATTTCATTTTGCAAGCAGCGCAACGTCTTGTGAGCGAATCAGACTTTTGATGCAAAACTTTGTCCATCAGCGAGTGTAAATAATTGCGGGGGTCCTCCCCGGTGTCATCCGGCTGTCGAAAGTTTCGAACCCACATGTCGTCAATGTAAGCGTCCCGACGAGCAAAATCTCCGTGCTCTTGCATCCACTTCTCATCGTTTGCAGCAGACACCCATTCGTAGATGGCAAGAAGAATCGAGGGACAGTCATTGAGGTCTTCGTAAAACTCCGGAGCGATCTCGCGAAGCTTTGGGTACATGACAGCAGGAATCATAGGAAAGTCGTGGTGCTCCACATGCCACAGTTCGCCAAAGTTGAGGACATGCCACAAACGGGAGCCGCTATAGGTCACTGTTGGCTGAGGCTGCTCCGTAAAAGCACTCTCCATGCAAAGCGCGCTTTCAAAGGAAGCATGAGATGCCAATTTTGGTTTTCGCATGGAATTTTGATGCTGTATCAACCAAAAGCCAAGGTAGGGGTGACAGAAAGCTCCGAGCGAGCAAGATGCCGATATCCACAGAAAAACAATCCCATGTAGACCTGCCAACCGCCAGCATAGCACATTCCCTAGCAGCATCATCCCCTCGTACTCAATTGCAAGCCTGTGCGCTTCGTCGAGAAGCACTTTTCTTACAAGAAACATTGGGAAGAGGAAGGTGGGCACAACTCCGCTCCACAAAAACCGCGCTATTCGATTGTTCGCAAGGTCAAGCGACCACTTGACCTCATTTTGCGCAGCCGTATACAAATCATCATGAAAGTACTCCGACCAGCGCAGTAGGGTAGCAGATGATGTCCAGAATTTGGGAAACCGAAGCACAACCGAGAATGAGGGCGGGGATTGCCACGGCTGAAACAAAATATCACCGTCTCGGTCCTACGAACCAAAAGGCACACTGAGGTCAGAAGCGGTGGAAGGGGACATCATTGAAAGGAAAAGGGCACAACTTACAGCATCGGACCCAGTATACGCATGGTGATATGCATGATAGCGTTGATAGTACATTGCCCATGGAAAATTACACAACGAGGAGGCCACTATCATAGCCAAGTAACTGGCATCTTGATGCCTGTACACATGACTGAGATCGTGGTTCAGAGCCTGGAACCCATAAGCCACCCATGACCCGACAGTGACAGCAACCACGAAAGTAGTCAGCCCACTTTGCATACGACCTAAAATATAAATTATGATGAAGTGGAGGCAGACGAGAGCAACCAAGAGAACCGCAAGCTTCGCCCCTGTACCGGGATTTCCAGAGTTCTCTTCCATGAGCTGGCGAATTTCTGGGTGGCAAGCAAGTATTCTTTTCCGTCTGGCTCTGTGCCAATCTGCAGTTGTGAACGTCACGGCCAAGTCTGGCAATGGCGGCAGGGCCACCGGGGCATCCGCCTCTTCCACTTTCTCTTCATTATACGAATCAAGATGCTTCTTCGCTGAAAGCATGTCGCTCTTTGCCAGTTGATCGGCGCCGATAATCACCATGACATAGGCTCGAATCTGATAAGCCCTGGCCAATTTAAAGTCGTCAATGCGAAGGTATCTGCTACATCGCATCAGCTGCTCAAAGCTTTGTAGGGTTGTCGTCAGCTGTCCGAGTCCCAGGCAGCTGTGCATCAACAAGCAGTATGCCGCTCCGCAGCAGACTGATACCCAGTCCGGCAAGCTCTCCCGCGCGTGGCCAGCGGCGCAGTGCGTACGCTCCAGACTCTCTAGCATCCCGATCGCCTCTTTCGCCACCAGCCTGGCGGTCTCGAAGCGCCCATCGTCCAGCAGCAGCAGCCCTTTCTCCAGCAGCACCGAGGACACCCTGCGACACTTGATGTATGCCACGTTCGCTCTGCTCGCGCGCTGGAAGTCCGACACCGAGAGTCCCAACGCGCACAGCGCTCCTTCGCTCACGCTACTCAGCGCGCTCAGTGAGTCGCCTTCTTCTGCGCCGCACTCCACTTTGCATCCCACTCCCGCGGACACCTGTCCCCCCGCGCTCTGAGCGTCCTCGCACACCATCCGCGCCTTCCGCTCTCTCTCTCTCTTTCTTTCTTTCTTTCTCACTCTCACTCTCACTCCAATCACTCCGATCTATCTATCGTAACTTTCACTCTCCTCTTCAGCGCGTACGCTTCCTGTGGGGCCACACAGCAGCAATACGCCACTGTTAAGCGCTTCGCTAGTCCTTGGTACTGAACAAGGCCGTTGCCATACGTGAGAGCCCGGGTCTTGTCGTGAGGGGACGGAAGGTCTTACCAGAGTCACTTAGGCTTCCGATTAAGAATATCTCGCGGTCAAACGAATCGAAACCCCCAAAGCAGGTAGCTTCAGGGTCCTAGTCGAAGGTGATATGGGTAGCGGTAATGTGGTGTGTTATGGGTGGGTCATTCATGTGAATAGGTAAGAGTCATTATATGCGACTGTAGGTGTGGGCGGTATGTATCGCTACTGCTACCGGGTAGAAGAGACTACGGCTTGCAATAAGCTGCTCGCTTTGGAGAATAGAGGCGGCTAAGAGCGAAGGAAACTCGAAGGACGTTGGAAATGGAGACCAAAGGTGCAAAGCCTTTCGCTGCACGATTAAGATGTAATTCGGTCAATCCGCTTGTTTGGAGTGTGGAGGGGGCTGTGATGTGTCTTTGAGGTGAGGTAGGTAGGTAGTTTACCCGTGATGAAGAAGAAGAGAAACACGAGGATGTGGTGCCAGCGCTACACTTCCATTCCGCATTTTGTTGGCGAGTTTACATAGATCCATCCGCGTGCTGGCTCTCTGCTTTCTAGAGAACTCAATGACACACTCACATTTCTGTTTCACCCGGCAACTTGTTTTGTGTTTCCGTGTCAGGAATCAATTGTTCGTGCATCCCACGAATTGCGTCTCAGGTTCGCCAAAAGTATTTTCGATTGAAAGTCATTCTGCACAGTACACCTTTTGGTTTAATCCAAAATCATTTAAACATAGGATCTCGGAAAAAGCTTTGGAACTCGATTGGCTCAATCAATAAATAATACAGAAGCCGTGGAAGCCGCGCGTTAGGGTCTCTCTCTGGTTTCAATTCGCTGTTCTTAAGAAGGTACACTATGGTGGTCTGCCCGACTGCAGTATGGAAATCCCATTTGTTTGCCCTCTCTTCACAATCGCAAGGTGATGAAGATAGCGAAACATACCCAAAATCAAGCCCTTTTTCTTAAAAGATGAAAAAATATTAAATCGCGGTGGCCACACAAGGCGACACGATCGCAACTTCCACCTAGAGAGGCGGAACTCCATCATAAGGGTAAGCTTTGATGCAGTACACTTCATAAACAGTATTGGTCAAAGAGCGGTTAAGCATGCACAAGCAGATATCGAGCCCCTCGCCTCTGCATGGGGCGAAAAAGTCTTTTGATCTACATATGAGCTGGAAGATTGACTGGAACGCAAAGGCTGAACAGAGCGCAATTGCACTGGTGAACACGACCCCTCGAGGCCTGCTTCGCCAAGCTCGCAATAAGCTAAAACCTTGCCTCTGCTCCATATGGACGCAGATTGTGTCAACAATTCCCTCGGAAACAAATTGGAGCAGACCCCAGGATAGAATAGTTGACATGTCAACCGAATTGCTGCTTTCCAAGGCCTCGCGATACCACGGCAAAGGAGCATACAGTGGCCGAGAGGAGTAGACTAGCAGAGTGGCCGTCACAACTACAATACTCGAATACTCGCAGACCATGTCAATCATAATTAGCATTTCGTAAAATCCATTCTCCCTCTTCAGCATTTCTGCAGTCATCCCCTCTTCGCCCGAGAAGCTGTCACTTCCGACAGGCCTGATTGCAATGGTGGACTTTGATTTTCCCATTATGCGCCTCAAAAATTGATCGCGTTTTCTCAAAGATACCCTCGTTGCAATCTCGAGAACCGCTTGATACGCAGCGAGTGAGATCAAAAAGTATGGATCTGGAGAAACAGAAATTTCGAACCGGAAGAACAGAGAGGTTGCCAGTTGAAACCAAAAGTAGAAGCCCCAGATGTAATGGGGTTGAGGATCGATACCGCTCCCGGCATTAGATTTGAAGAGAAGAAGGCTCCTCGAACACCATAGAGAGGCATATCTCATAAGCTCCCTCGCGAGCGGATAGATGATGCCAAATTTAAACAATGTTGTAGTTGTGTCTTCGCCAGGAAGTAGGATTCTCATAGTGGTCACGCATGCCACCGCCGACACCATCACAAATGATTGAACCACGCACAAACCCGGGAGGCGGCTGTCCCTGGGCAATGTCAACTTGAAAATAAAGCCAAAACTTAGCGGCACAAAACCTGCCCAGTACGTGCGATAAAATGAGTTTCCCATGTATGTCCCGACATAGGCCTGCAAGCAACAATAGACGAAGCTCAACACAAGAGCCAAACGCCAGGGAAATGCTTTTCCCAGATAAAGCATTGTGATCATCGGCGTGATTAAGTACATGGGGAGAATCCCCAAGGGTAAATCTGCAAGATCATTCTTCGTTCTTCTCTCGAACGAGTCTTGCACGACGGAGAGCGACCTGAGATCTGAGAAACTTGCATTGAAGAGAGCGCTGTTCTTGGAAAACTGGTGTTGAAAGACGCTGTCCCAAGCCAAGATTACAACAGGGGCGAGTGAGATGTAAACGGCGCTCACGAACACCTCCCCGGAAGTTTTCAAACCCACACGTAGGCTGCGGACCCAGTAATCACTCAGGACCAAGGGCTGGCTTGCGACAGGGCCAACACGGCCTCTGGTCTCATTGGAGGACGGGGCAGTGGAGGCGGGGTGTGTGCCCATCCTCTTGCGCTTGCCGGAAGCTGTTTCACACTCGCAGACCGCGTCATATGCAAACTACTCTCATTCTTTTTGTGGCTCTCCAATCGTGGCTCGAAAGTTCATCGGCCATCGTACCCAGCTACCGGAACAAGAGTAGTACCTCACCTTGCCGACTTGGCATGCCTTGACTGAGAGCACGGTTTACAAGTTTCGCGAATTCTACTTCTTCACCCAGTTGCCCTTATTGTGTTAGGTTAGGTTAGGGGTATTCGGTATTCTCGAGTGGTGCTGACCAGCTCGTGCCGCTACAGGTATTCACGACTACTCCTATTCCGTTGACTGGCCACGCACGATCAAAGTCGAACCAGTCAGTGTGAGGGAAGCTCGGATTCCCAAAGAGATTCCCGAAGGTGACTGAGAGATGAGAGAGAGATGGGTCCAAGTCCGGTTTTCAAAACTTTTAGTCCAAGTCCGAGTCCGACTCGAACTTACTTCGAAAGTGTGGACGCGAACGGATCGTACTATAGTATATGGTATGAGGCTTTTATGAGTTGAAGTGCAAACTCGACGTAACGGTAATGATTGATTGCCCCGAGTGTAAAAGGTCGTGCAGCTCAGTGGCGATTTCTGAGCGCAGTACGATAGCAACACTGAGAGAGGCTCGGCATTGTAAGACCCGGGTGGCATGTTGTGCGACTTCATGGATTTTAATAGGGAGGAGTTTTGCTATCTATCGTTTGCGTGTCATGGTTTGAGATCACCTTTTCAGAACATGTTTCGAGGATGAAAGCAGAGGCTATTGTCAAAGATTATGGATGCTCTATGGCGCAAGTCCTGTCGAATTTTTGAGAGTATGTAAACAGAACAATTCAGGGATCGACAGCGTACTTCCTTGCGTGCTGTTGGACATTGCAGAACTTTCGAGGCAATCACAGATATAAAATCCCACGGAATCGCTACACTCCAAAGTGAACTCCAAGCTATTCTCCGCTAAGATCGTCACGATGCAAGAGCTTACAAATAAGACGGTGACGGCGAGAACCAAAAACCACTTTGCGCCACGAGGCCGCTCTTCGAGCGCTCTGACAATGTCAATTCCGTCCCTTTGCTCGTAGTAGATACAGAAACTATCCACCAAAAATTCACTCAGTATCTGAGTCATACCCCATGCCAAAATACCCCAAGAAGAAATCGGTGCAAAGTCTTCATTGAGAAGCTGGATATACCAAGGGAAGCTGGCTACCAAGGCATAATTTTGGAGTAGACTTAAAATCAGTGTCACAGCTAGAATTCCTGTGTACTCACAAATCATATCCGCGAGGATGACATTGGCAAAATATTGGTTCTCAAGAAATGTCGCAATATGGTCACCACTTTCGTGATGCTTGGCGATCACCGATTGAAGAGGTTGCGGTGCCGGGGCAACAGATTGTCTATGATTTGCCCGATTGGTTCTAAACAACCTTGATAAAATCTTGTCCCTGCGCCGCATCGTTGTCCTCAAAACGACCTCCAACACAGTCTGATGTATGGTCAAGAGAGTAAGAACAGCTGGGTCTGGCTTGGATGATTGCTCAAACCTGAAAAACAATGCACTCGAAAGTTGAAACCAGACGTAAAATGCCCAGCAATAAAAGCCATTTGGACGTATCCCCTTTCCTGCACTCTCCTGGTCGACGATTAGGCTACGCGATGAAACCATCGCGCAATAACGCATGGCTTCTCGGACTACAGGATAAATCAAGCCATACTTGAGAAGAATCCAATATGAGTCGTCCCTCGATATGGTTTGCAGAATTCTAATGACCCCGGCGCTTCCGATCATAACAATAGTCTGCAACAGGAGCATTTTGGGCAATCGGCTATCCCTTGGAAGGGCGATTGCAAACAGAAGAGCACAAAGTGGGGTCGGAAGAGCCACACTGAAGTAGTCCACCTCTTCGTTCTCAATCCATCCTTGTGAAATAGCAGCGTCGAGAGCATTGATAAGGACCAAAACTAAAACCAAGACAATAGTTCCCGAGAGGGTGCCCAAGTACAGCTTGCAAACCAAGGGGGTAAATATATAAAGAAGAACATTGTTGACGAGGAATTGTCCCAATACTTCCCCAATACTTTTCGCCTCGCTTGACGGGTGCACGAAAAAATCTTTCCCAGCAAATAGATCTACTTCCGTGGCATCGAATTTGACGCTAGTAGATTCATCCTGAACAAGGTGAACACCTATGAATGCACCGATCAACGATACGATCGACAGCACAGCTGAGTATTTGAGAACCTGAAAAGTGGCGATGATGCTTGTCTGCGAAGCCTCTTGAGCGCTCTTGACCGATGCCGAGCTACGCACACGCTCAGCTATCCCTTGGCCAACGAGGCCCATCCGAGCCTTTCTTTGCTATCGCTTCGAGAGCGATGGCCAGACGCGCAACCTGCGAATACTTTCTCGTGCGCTACACCACCGATTCTCGCCCTTGCGGCCCGAATCCCGCCACACCTCATTCCCTCGCACTGCTGACTGCAAAGGATACCCGTATGAGTGCCGCAGCGAGTGGCGATATAAAGACAAGCAAAACACCAAGAGCTCCCCTTTCAAGTTTGCACAACTGGTGACTTGAGCCCAGGTAGCTCTTGACTCTTGATTCTTGACTTTTGGCGTTTGCACACAGCTTCGGCTTTAAAGAGCATTACATTGACCGACTGGGTGAGTACCAGCACAGTAGCCTCATTATCACTTTTCCGGTACCGGCTTTTTTGTCACGACGTCGACCTCACAGATCATTGTCGAACTTTCTGCGAGGTCTGAAAGCACTTTCAGGTAGCCCATCTGTTCATCCAATCTGTTCGAAAGTTAAAAAAGCAGCTGTCATGAGCCACAATGTCTTGTGCAGGGAGATACCGAGCCACGTTTGCTGAGTCGCGTCTCATCAGTAGCGCTCACTACCCATCATACCCAGCTTTTGCAAAGCCTTGAGCCAGAAGTATAATCATACCAGGAAACGCCGTTGCATGTGACAGATACTTATAGCATCAACTTGAATCATCTTTGGTTTGCTCGCAACCTCCGCCTCTGCACGGAGGCCGGATCACCACATCAGGGTGTTTCTTACCCCAGCAAATGCAAGGGCAACTGTCAAAACCCACAAGGCTTTGACGTCGATTCCCGTTGACAGGTGTCGCGCCACAAGACACTTCATCGCCAACTACATCCGACCTAAATCTGCAAGTCGAGCAAGTAATGGAGAGGGTGCCCTTGTTGCCTTCCACTCTTTCCTCATTGGACGTCACACCACAGGAAATATGCAACGATTCAGCACGACCTCTGCGCTAGTTAGATGTCGAGATGCATCGAAGTGCGGAGCATTAGAAAAGCTTTGCTTCGTGCAGCTTACAGCAAAAGCATTCCAGAGCCAAAATTCTCCTAGCAGCATTCATTTGGGGGGGGTCCTCTCCTCAGCACAGGCAGCAGCAACCTCTAACACAGCGCGCATCGCGCAGCCGCGGGGATTTGAGTTCGAAAGGAAGCTGGCATTCTTCTACTGCCCTCGAAGTCAGAAGACACAACCCCGGGTTGTACACATTCCTATTTCACAGTCTTCGCCACCATCGCATGCATACTAGCATCCAAACTGCTGCACGAGACCGCGCCGATTGGTTTCGTGGTCCATATCGTGCTATTCGACCACCTTTTCCATTCGTGCCATCATGAGGTGGTATGGCGCACACAACACCTGGGTAGTTTATTTTACTTGTGTTGTTTGTTTTACTTGTGAGGTTTCCTTCTCTTTGTCCCAACTCTCGAGTCCGAGTCGCACTCACTCATTCATCCATCCACAACTTTTTAGCTTCTTCGCTCAACTATGCTAAATAATGCTCATTGTAACTTGATGCTTGAAAAGCTGTGCTGACAAATGCTCGCAGTCGTTAGTAGCTCATTACACAGAGACGTAGTACACCTTGGAGAAAAAGTACCGGTACCGGTAACATGAGCCTAGCCTCTTCCAGTCCGCACAGTAGTATAGGAATCTGTGCCGTTCTACAGAGAGAGTCGTTAAACATTGAACTTGAAGTTGGACTTGTATTTGTTGCAGCTTGAACGCGCGAACGGGTTGACTGTGAATGTGTTGATGGTTTACAAACCTCATTTTTTGATTGAATTGAATTCGAAAAGTGACTTGTACAAAGACACGGTGCATATCTGTCTGGCTTGCTTTTGCTGGCTTGTTTTGTTGTCGTAGAGAATAAACCAATCAAAACAGCACATGGTCATCGCGACCCGCACAGACAGACTCCTCGCTCCGCGCCTATCGACGGCTTAGAAGCTAGCAAGCGACAGTAAGCTTACTGACCGTGAAAAGAAACGCCCGCGCCACTTCTCTCTCTCTGTCTCTCTCTCTCTATCTCTCTCTCTCTCTCCCTCTTTCACACTCTTTGTCTTTCACTCACTCTTCTCTCTTGCAGCGCAAGTGTCAGTGCATGTGAGCAAGCTGTGCGTGGCTCTCGCTGCGAGTTGTGAAGCGGGAGAGGCAGGGCAGGAGGGAGCGGGGAAGGGAGAGGCAGAGGCAAAGGCAAAGGCAGCATTTGAGAGAGGCTCAAGTCAGCAAAGATGGGCGGTGGCTTGAGCTCGCACCCGCGCCCGAACTCGGCCAAGATGCTGAGTTCGCGGTCGAGCTCAGAGAGAGAGCTGAGCCTTAACAAGCAGGTTGAGTCGAACTTGGACGAGGACGTGACCGTCAAGTCACCTCGGGAGCCGTACAAGCCGGAAAGTGAGCTGGAAAGGAAGGTGGTGGCGACTCTGCGAGCGATGAATAAGGAAAAGCTCGCAAATGGAACTGGAAATCGCTCAGTAATGAACAGAGTAAGTTTATTGTGCCGGTCAGAGGATACGATGAGTCTCGGGAGGAGAGTCTGAAGCTAAACTGAACTCTTGCTTGACGTGCGTCTCAGGTCCTCTTGAATTTCCCTAAAATGCAGGTCACATTCACAGAGTTGCACGACCTATTTCTCGAGACAGACACAGATCGCTCGGGCTCGCTTGAAATTGAGGAATTGTAAGTGTGTGATGTGATACTATGCACGGGCAAAAAAGTACTTATCGAGACGAGCTGACACACATAATTTATGAAATTGTGCAGGCACGTACTCATGCAAAAGTTGAACCCTGATATCACTATGGAAGTTGTCAAGGAGATTTTCCAAGAAGCCGATGTTTTCACGGATGGCAAGATCAACTTCAAGGAGTTCCTTACCTGCCTCGCCCTCGGGTACCTTTTGAAGCTAATTCCCGACCTCGATGCGCAGGAGTCAAAGCGACCATTACAGATACCAAAACAAACGATAGTGACCCCGCGGAATGAGGCTGCTGAAGCTGGTGTGACATCTCTTGCTATGGGAGCGTCTGGAGCTTTTGGATCCACCAAGTCTACAGCAATCGAGTCGACCAATTCGAAACCAGAGCCAAGTGCTGCCAGCACATCCGAAAGCTCTGCCGCGGAGAAAACGCCAGAGGCTGACGCTGCTAGCAACACCGCAGATGCCTCCGCGGGTGGAGAGAGTTCTGCATCTAAAGAAGCGGAGGCAGCAGCCGGTTCCGAGACATTGAAGAACGGTTCTCCAGATGATCCAGCAGGCACAGCGAGCGATGCAAGCAAGAACGAAGAGCCTGCAAAGGTACCGCAAATCGCTACTGAGAAGGCAGCCGAAGGCGCAGTTGCGCGAGAGTCTAGTAGATCTGCTCGCAAAAAATCACCCCGTCGGCAACGCGTGTTTACTGATGTTAAGGGTGTCCGCAGAGTCTTTGAGCTCGCCACAGAACTCTACCTCGCTTTTGACAGTAGCTGTACCGGGACCATTACCTTTCATGAGATGGAGCGGGTCATTAACTCAACGACGGGGGAGAGCGAGATGACGAAGAATACCAAGGAGGTTCGCAAGAGAAGGAATTCGCTTGGAAATCACGCAACTGTTTCCAGCGCCGCGGCTGTGCATTCAAATCCAGGCGCAACGCAAAATACCAACTCATCACCAATGGCTGACCTTCTCTCTCGCGACCGCTGGAAGGAACTTGACTGGGATTCTGACGGTTTTATCACATATCAAGAATTTCTTTGCACCTATGTCAAATGGATAGCAAGTCTCGGTGACAGCTCGATCCTTGACTCAGATGACGAGGAGTAAAGTGACGACAGGGGAAACAGGCTCTCATTTTAACCTCAGCGCCCCAATGCCAGCAACGGTTAGGTCCTCGAAACCTGAGCCGACCTCGACATTTTAGCGGGCCCATTTGTAATTTATCCAACTAAGTTCCAACAACCTATGTGTGTCTCTCCTTCTCGTGGTAATCCTATGGCCCTCGACCCACATGGTTGGGCCACGGCTTCTGCACTCCAAGTCCGAGAGTCTTTCCATTTTGCATTGGATCTGTTGAGAGATGTGTCGCGACTCAGCGCATGGCACTCACGACTAGCTACATAGAGTGAGTGCCCAGCATCTCCCAAATCCCAGCTTACTCGTCGCTATGTCGTTAAACTACATCTATCCGAAAAACGTCTGAAGTTCACTGTCTCAAGTTGCTTAGAAATCACAGTTTATAAACACCGTACCGGGACTCGAGAACTGCGAGTATCGTTGAAAACGAAACCAAGACAATGGCAAATGCTAACTCGATCTTCCTCTCGAATCACTCACATTAATTCGCTCGCACACGTCCCGGCCATGGCTCAAATTCATTTGTTTGAAAGTCAGGCAAGGAAACAAATAGCGTTCGACTATTATACCGTACCAGGTACTCATTCAACTCCCTGATTGACAACGCGAGTATACCAGACAGGCGTTAGTAACTTACGTTTGAAACCAACTGCAGGCACCGTTTCTGCAACTCGCGCTGGCGGCGCCACTCTAAGAATTGAAAAAGTTCACAGCAGTTTGTCAGTTCCACCAAGCGAGCTCGATCGTTCGATCGTTCGATAGATAGATAGATAGATAGATAGAGAGAGAGCGAGCAGCCTTGCACTCGGCAGAGGTGGACTTGGTGGAAATGGGGTCACGTAGACTGGCGCGGAATCCAGACTTCTTTGGCGGAGGGTCGAATGCTGGGCCGGATGTGGTTGTTGTTGGCGCGGGCCCACCGGCGAGGGTCCCCGCCACGAGTGATGGCGCGACAGCCGGCTCAGGAGGCCAGGCTTCGATGAAGGCGAGGCTGAAGAGCGCGAGGAACACGGGGACGTTGGACCTGTCGGGATTTGGACTGGACCACGTGGGACGGGACTTCTTGAACGATGCGCAGTCAGGGGTCGCGGGAGATGAGCAGTGGTGGGAGGTCGTGAATCTCAGTCAGTTGCGGTTTTCGAACAATGTCATCAGCGGCATCGACGACGATGCGTTTGAAGACGTGCGAGAGACGCTGGAGGTGATGCTCTTGGATAACAACAAGATAGGGTCTTTCCCGGTTGCGCTGGAGTCTCTGGATCAGCTCAAGAAGCTTATCATGTCGAATAATCCGATCCCGCAGCTTCCTGAACAAATGTATCTGCCAAATCTTTCGATGCTGGTTTTGTCTCATACCTTGCTTGACGCTTTGCCTGATTGTATTGCGGAACTTTCAAACCTTCGAATTCTTGAGGTCGGGGATTGTAGAATTTGCCGCTTTGCGCGCCGTCTTCCGCGACATCTAGAGAAACTGGTGGCGAATCAAAATCAGCTGACCTACCTTGAAGAAGGAGTCTTCGCAGGGTGTCCAGAACTCAAGTCACTGGATCTCTCAAACAACCAGCTCGAGAGCCTCCCCAAGTCATTTCGTTCCCTTCCGTCTCTTGAGATCGCAGACCTTCGCTACAATAAGATTGCCTCACTTGTGGACGCCCTTCCTGAAAGTGAGACTTTCGATCAGCTCTTGGTCGGTTTCAACTCACTTTTGAGTCTCGAGGGAATTGGCCTTCTGAGGGTTCCCAATATCTCTGTGATTGATGCACGCGAGAACAAGGTTGCCTCGCTTCCGGTCGACGATCTTTACGCTTGCACAAAGCTCAAAGTTCTCGAGCTGAGCAACAACAATTTGCCCGATTTGACAGCTGGACTAGGGTACATCAAGTCGCTTCAGGGCCTCTTCGTCTTAGGCAACCCTTTGAGAGGAATTCGCTATTCCATCTTGCAGTCAGGAACCGAGAAGCTGAAGGCCTATCTTCGCACGCGAGGCCCTTGTCCCGACACAATATTAGGCCAGGAAATGGAGGATCAATGCGGAGTATCTGTGAAGGATCCGTATCAAAATCTTCTTCGCGGAAACGATTTGTTACGAGATGCAACTGCAGCAGGTCGCCAATCAGGCTCGTACAATTTCTCACAGGCTTTGTCTCATGACAGCAGCGGGGAAAATCTTGTACTGCTGCTTGACGGCATTTCAAGGTACACCGAGGACGATCGCATGGGCAACATTCCGCCTCCCAAACCTGTACTTGCTCTCGACCTTTCTATGAACATGTACACAGGCTTTCCCATTGTGCTCTCTGTACGCCAGTTTCCAAACCTGGAAACGCTGTTGAGTTTAAAGCTTGACGGAAACGGTTTGCGTGAAGTCAGTGCTGAGCAGCTGCGAGCACTCCCAAATCTTCAGGAGCTTTCGGTTCGGAATAACCAGCTGGAATGGTTTTTACCGAGTCTTAACACCCCATCGCGACCTCTCTTTCCGTTGATGAAAAAGCTCGACTTGAGACAGAACGCTCTATCTGCGATTCCATCGGCGCTGAGTATTCACTTTCCGATGCTGGAGGAGTTGTTGCTCGGCTACAACCAAATAGAGCGCGACGACCCTGAGCTGGTGTACCTCGAACAGCTCCAGGTCTTGGATATGTCCAACTGTAAACTGCGAAGCTTTCCAGCAATGATCATGGGCCGCAACAAACTTGATTACATCAATCTGGAGAACAATGCCATCTCCAGGCTTGATCCTCAAGTAGCTCTCAAGCCAACTCTGCGGACACTGCTCATTTCTGGAAATCCCCAGCGAAGTGTGCGTCCTCACATTGTCGCTGAGGGGAGCGCTGCAGTTCTTTCCTACCTTCGGGATCGCTGCACTGAGACTGAGTACGTCGAGCCGCCAAGTGCTGGGCGGTACACGCCTCGTGAAGAGGAACAAGGGGAGGAAAAGGGAGGCTTCGAGGGGAGCGGATTTTCAGCTCGCCAAGAGGAATTTCAAAATCACTATGCCCAGCAAAATTACGGAGCCCAGTTTGAAGGCAATTCTCCGTCCTTCGATTCTGCGCGAGACGAGAACGACAGGAGATTCCAGCACAGCCAGCCCGAGCACCACGCACCTGCGGCCAAGGGCGTCTCTGCAGAAGAGATGATCGCGCTGAAGAAGAAAATCTCCGAACTGGAGTCAAAGCTGGAGAACGACTTTTCTCTTAGCAGTGCTCAGCGCTATGCGCTCAAAAAGAACCTTGCTAAAGAGCGATCGGTATTGATCCGTCTTGAGCGAGCTGCCAACTGACCATGAAACGAAGGCCGCATCCGCATGCCTGTTCCAATTATGCACCCTAGACTTATTCCTCCCCTCCCTTTCTGGCAAAAGGAAACGAGCACGAAAGGAAAAGAAACTTCAACCTGCTTCGAGGATATCATTCCTCGCGCACTCTAAGTTTAATCAAACCTCCTTCATCTGATCCCTTCAGATTCTCCCATCGCCCGTTGCTTGCTCCAGACATTACCTCTCACTCTCTGTCGCACACTGCAATGGACAGTTGCCCAACTCCACGTTTGCTTGGCAGATCCAGTTCCAAATCCAGATGCAAACTGCGTTCCCATCTGTCTGCAAGAGAATATGAACCTCGTATTGCTTCCATTCCGATTGTGCCTCCATTCGCCTTTAACAAAAAGATGCATTTCCACCGGACACCATTCCAACACCCAACCTCACTTTCAGAACAGATCTTTTCGAAATCAGAATTCAGAATTCGCTGTCACACAAGTCACACACGTCCTTTTTAATTAAGACAGTACTGTAGCACCATGGTAGTGAATGGTACTCGTAGCTACCTAGCAGAACTTCCAAATTTGCATAGCTACTGCGTCGCCGTAGCGTATTAGTAACATGCAACCTACTTGGTTACAAGCTTACAGACGATACAGACAAAACAGACTGAAAGATCGCGGCGTTCGAGACGGGTTGTTGTGAGATGTTGTGAGGACTGTAAGAACTGTGAGAACTGTGAGGACGGCGGACTTGCGAGTCTAAAAAAGTGTACTCTGTGAGTGAGCCAGTGGTAGAGAGAGAGAGAGAGAGAGAGAGAGAGAAGGCGAAAGGGAAGGAAGGGTATCGAGCAGAGGGTGAAAGTGGTGGTTTGTTGGGGAGGAATGTCATCTTATGCAACGGTGGCGACCTGCTCGCTGGACCAGTGGGCGCTGGACTTTACAGGAAACCTTGCGCGGACTCGCAGGTCCATAGAGATTGCCAAGGAGAAAGGAGCAAAGTACCGCGTTGGCCCTGAGCTGGAGCTGAGCGGGTATGGCTGCGAGGACCATTTCCATGAGATTGACACGTTCCAGCACTCTGCGGAGGCTCTTGCCGAGCTGCTCAAGAGCGGCGTGATGGAGGGGATCCTGTGCGATATTGGCATGCCGATGCTTCATAATTCGGTGCCTTACAACTGCAGGGTGATGTGCCTGGGATCTAAAATTCTGTGCATCCGGCCGAAGCTGTTTCTTGCCGACGACGGCAACTACCGCGAGCCGCGATGGTTTACTCGCTGGGAGCGGCTGGGCCAGGTGGATGAACATAAACTGGTAAATAGCCTCCGTGAGGTTACCGGGCAGACAAGTGTTCCGTTCGGCGATTGCGCGATTGACCTGAATGATACCAAGCTTGCGTCGGAAACCTGTGAGGAGCTGTTTACTCCAGATAGCCCGCATATCGCGCTGGGGCTCGCTGGCGTAGAGCTTCTCGGTAATGGCTCAGGGAGTCATCACGAGCTGCGCAAGCTCAACACGAGGGTAGACCTTATGCGCAGCGCAACCGAGAAGAGCGGAGGTTGCTATTTGTACGCAAATCAAATGGGCTGTGACGGCGGGCGATTGCTCTTTGACGGCTGTGCCATGATTGCGGTAAACGGTAAAATCGTGGCGCAAGGAAAGCAGTTTTCTCTCGCAGATGTGGAAGTAGTGACCGCAACCATAGACCTGCAAGAGATTCGGTCCTACCGTATCTCAAAAGCAAGCAGGGGTGTCCAAGCCTCGCAGATCAAGCCCATGTTTGTTGTGAAGGTCGACTTTAGTGTGTGCCATGATGTGGATTACGCAGATGTATCGCAGCCCATCCCGGTGAGATACCATGCCCCTGAGGAGGAGATCGCGTATGGGCCGGCGTGCTGGATGTGGGATTACCTGCGAAGATCTGGATCCTCGGGATTCTTCCTTCCACTCTCTGGTGGCGCTGACTCGTCCTCCACTGCCGCAATCGTTGGCTCCATGTGTCAAATGGTCGTTCGGGAATGCCAGCGTGGCAATGACGCAGTTCTTGCGGACGCAAAGAGGATCACTGGCCACAAACCAGATTCGTCGTACGTGCCAACGGATCCGAAGGAATTTGCGAGTCGCATTTTTCACTCGGCTTACCTTGGAACTAAAAATAGCTCTGAAGGCACCAAAAACTTTGCTCAGGGACTTGCAGATGCCATTGGGAGTTATCATCTGACCGTCAACATCGATTCCGTGATCTCCGCAATATTCAACCTGTTTGTCTTAGTAACCGGCAAGACCCCTCAATTTCGCGTCCACGGGGGATCCCACTCAGAGAACCTCGCGCTTCAAAACATCCAGGCGAGGTTCCGAATGCTTTTTAGCTACTTTCTGGCTCAGTTGCTACCGTGGGTACGTGGGAATCCTGGATGGCTTTTGGTGCTCGGTTCCGGAAATGTCGATGAAGGGCTACGTGGATATCTTACCAAATACGACTGCTCCTCAGCCGATTTAAATCCAATTGGAGGAATCAGTAAAGTCGACCTGAAGCGATTCCTGTACTGGGCGTCGACACCTGAAGGTCTTGCGTACCCCATCTTGAAGGAGATCTCCGACGCCCCGCCCACCGCAGAGCTGGAGCCAATCACAGAAAATTACACCCAGACTGATGAGCAGGACATGGGCATGACCTATCAGGAGCTGAGCACGTTTGGCAGATTGCGCAAGATCTCAAGGTGCGGACCTGTTTCCATGTTCAAGCGTCTTGTTGTGCAGTGGCCCCATTTGTCTGCAAAGGAGGTGGCTGTCAAGGTGAAGCATTTCTTCCGGTCTTATGCCCAAAACCGTCACAAGGCCACTACTTTAACGCCGGCGGTTCACTGCGAGTCCTACGGAGTGGATGATAACCGCTTTGACTTGCGCCCGATTTTCATTGATTCGAGCTGGCCGTGGCAGTTCAAACAAATCGATGCGTTGGCGGAAAAGATTGACGCCTCCCGCTCTAAACAATAAGAACGAATTTGTCAATCCTCTTTCTTTCGTTTGCTTCGGTCAAATCCAAATTGGTGTCTTTTTGTGTGGTACCAGTGCTTAGATCAAATGAAGGATGACGAAGAAAAAATGATTATGTACACTTTTTTATTTGGAAGCAGGTTGCTCCAGTATCTCGTCGATAATCCGATTGACCGTCTGGAAGCTCCCATCGTTCATGATTAGGACGTCAAAAGCATCTTTGTATTCTTGCATTCGTTCGCCAATTTTGTGATTGAGCAGGCCAACCCTGAGTTCTCGTGCGCCGTGCTCGAACTCTTTGGAAAGTAAGCCATCGGACATGTGAACATCCCCGCATGAGTCCCCCACCAAGAGAACAGTTGCCTCGCCCTGATCGTCGCCCCACAGATGCCAAAGTTTCTCTCTTGCCTCTGGAGCAATGTTCGCGTACCTCTTATTCATCACATGGTAAGGTTCCCTGCCCGACATCTCAGCCTCGAATCCGACGAGCTCATCGTCGCCATTGAAGGCCATTCTATTCGAGACCACGAAAACATTGCTCCGGAGCTCACCAGCTTGACGCAAGACTTCCTCTAGGACGTCTGCGATCCCAGCAGAAAAGATGAGCAGCGGCACGTTGGCCTCTTCCAATTTTCGCATAAACTCTCGCACGCCGGGCCGAAGCTCGATGGCGGCCTGCTCAACGGCGAGCGACAAGTACTCTCTGCGCATGCCTGCGTTGACAAGCGCCAGATGCGACTGCTCCACCCATTCCACCATGTACTGCCTCTTCTCCTCGAGCGAAATGGAGCTGCTCACCTCTAGTGGAAAATACTTGTCCTGCAGCTCCGTCGCTTTCGCTCTAAACTCTGCGTCCATGGCGTCGCACTCCTCCACCACTCTGTGGCACGAGAACTCTCTTTCCAGCTGCCCGTCCTCTCCGTTCCTCCAGAACTTGGTCAACGTGTGATCAAAGTCCACCACCACGCGCAGATGCTTGGCACCTCCATTCCGCAGCGTGCGCATCTTGGCCGCGCGAGCCACGCCGCTCCACGTGCTCTGCCTGCGCACTCTTGCCATCATCGCGGCGCTGCCCCCCACAGCTACTGCCAGCGCGAGGATGCTTTCCCGCGACGAGAGCAACCCCATCTTCCCCCTTACTACCTTGCTTTCTTCCTTCTTTCCTCTCTCTCTCTCTCGCTGCCTCTCTGACTCTCTGCCTGCTTCACTTTTCGCGCACCGCAGGCGACCCGCGCGTATACCCAATAATGATTTCTATTAGCAGCTCCTAGTGCTGTGGGCCATGAATACCTGTGGGACTTGTGGAACTTGTGGGATTTGTGGGATGAATCAGATAAATCTTTCTCTGTCTTCCTTTGTTGAGATTTTTGTAAAAAAATGAGGGGAAGCGCTAGGGGGGGCTACTGTGCATGGCTAGTGTGCGTCATATGTACGAGGAGGAGACGGAAGAGTGGCGCATTGGCATCTATTGTTTATTCTGAATTCTGGTTTCGCAATTGCAGTCGTAGTTGTCGGTTTCAATCTGCGCACGATGGGCAATGGCAATCGAGCACCGTCGCGACCATGGTGTGCTGAAGAACGTTCGCCGACTGTCACAGCTGCAAGCACATTGTCTCGACTTCGACATCATTGCAATGAAAGAAAGAGCGAGGGAGAAGACCCTGCAACTACAAGAACCAAGTCTCCGGAACCGAACGAAGAACCGGTTCTCCACATCAACATTACCGCTAACTAATAGCAAATGCAATCTCCGAGGAAGGCTCCAAGGGACGCGTACTGAGTACGTACATACAGCCGTGCTTCTACTGTTCTTGTAATCAGCACAGTACAAGGGTCCGCGTTGGGAGAGGGAAGGAGTGGGTGTACGCGGAGAGGTGGATCCACTGTTAATTGCAGTAATAGTGCAGCGGTAGAGCCGTGGGGCTGGAGCGCAATACTGGGGCGGCCGTTAATCTGGCCTGTATTTCTTGGTTGTTTGAGAGTGAGATATTTTTATTTGCACGGACGGTCAAAACACTCAGTCTCTGCAGAGAAGCTGGTAACTTTATGGTTTCCCTGGCGCATGTGCACTTGTTGGCTGTCCTGGTCGTCTCGATCTTGAAGAAGGACTTTGATTTGGAGGGATAGATATTAGGTGTCAAAAGCAGCGCCCGTGGCGAAAAGTTGCAAAAGCGGGAAGAGGAGAAGAAGGCGGTCTTGTAGATTGCTGATTGCAGATTGCAGATTGCAGATTGCAGATGGGCGAGAGGGAACGGCTTTTGCTTGGCGGAGGAGCAAGCAGCGACTCAGGGTACATGAGCGTCGGAGGTGGGCCAGTCACTGACAGGGCCCATTCAGTGAGGCTTGCAGCGGCATACATTAAGGCGGCTGTATTCGACAGACGGATTGACCATCGGACAGAAGAATGGGCGCTGGACTTGGTACAGATCTATTATGAAAGCGCTGTGTTTAAGCTGATGGTGACGGTTGGGGTTTGGGGGTTTCTCATTTTGACCTTTCTCGAGGACCGAACCGGAACGGCGAATGACAATTACTTCTTCATGGAGGCAGCGTGTTGGGGGTGCCTATTCATCGGCTTCTTACTGAGGGTTGCGTTCACGAGCAGAAGCAGGCTCTTTAGAAGCAGGTTTGCGAAAGTGCACATCTTGGCGCTTATTGTGTCCCTAGTGGATTTGATCGTCAGCTGGTCCATCTCGTCAACCGGAACGCGGTACTTTCGATACGCGCGAGTCGTTCGGCCAATTCTTCAACTGGAGTACTATCAAGTAGTGCGCAGACGCGTGATTGACATTCTGCGAACAATGTATCGCGTCCGTGCTTCACTTCTCCTGCTCCTGTTTCATATCACCTTCTTTGCCGTCATTTCGATGTTCCTGTTCCACGGGTCCGAGGAAGGTAATGAGCACTTTTCCTCCATGTCGCAGAGCATGGTGAACCTCATAGTGTTGCTGAGCACTTGTAACTCACCAAAGGTCATGTTGCCTGCATTTCGCGACAACAAGCTATACTCGCTCTACTTTGTGTTGTACCTGCTCGTCTCAGTGTTCTTCATGCTCAATCTGGTGTTGGCTGTCGTCTACAATGAGCATCGCAGGCACCTGAAGCGTGAAGCACGGAGGCTAGCTATCAGAAAACGCGTTTGCTCCAGCGCAGCTTACAGGGTCCTGTTCCTCTATTCTAGATCGCTCGGTCCTCGCCGCGAGCGGACGGGAATGTCGTCTCGAGATGTCTATGAGCAAGGTCTGCCGTACGATTTGGTCAACGACTTGCTCATCAAGTTGGATATACCCCCTCGAGTTGCGCGTGCATACGCAAGCTTTCTGGACTCCGGTAGCTCAGAAACGCGAGGTTTCATCACTCGCGATGACTTTGAGGATGTTTTGGTGATTACTCACATGACGTCTCGATCGAACTTTGGCGCTGACCCAGCACAGCACGAAGTAGTCGAAGATGAAGACGAGGATTCGCTCATCGACGATAATGAGCTCTTGGCAACTGCCACGGAAGCTACCTATTTGCGAAGAGATATTGAAGAGCTGGAAAACTCACCACACACGCCACGATCATTCTCCTCGAGCGGAATATTAGAGGCCTCCTCGCAGAGCTTGTCACAGACTGTGCAAAGCCAGCGGCGTTCTAGTGTCGTACGCGGTCGCACAGCAACGCGCGGGATACCAGAAAGCGCTTCGGTGGCCTCATTTGGACACGAGTCTTACGTCGCTGAGCCGTTTCGCGATCGTTTCGACGCAGACCTGGACGGCGCTGATGCGTGTCCGACGTGTATTCCTGGATGCGGAAAAACGCGTTACACGCACGCCTCAGGGTTCAAGCGCCTCGCAATTCAAGCGGTAATGCACCACATATGGCTCGGGCAGAATTTCGGGTACGTCAAGACCCTGGACTTTTGCGTGAATTTTCTTCTCATCGTGTCAGGCCTGATCACCGTTATTCTCGTCTCGGTGGACCCGAAAGCCATCGTGGAGGATGACCCCCTTAGCTACGCCATCTTCAACTCTGTGTGCTCTGTGTTCTTTGCGGTGGAAATTATATTGAGAATTGAGGCCGCTGGTGTGAATCGATTCTTCCAATACGCTTGGAACATCTTCGAATTTACCATCGTCTTGTGTTCCTTCATGAGCACCATCTCGCACATTGTTCCAATTGGCTTTTTTGCCGAAAACCACCACTTGTTCTTGTTCATACGGAAGCTTCGTCTCCTTCGACTTCTTCGTTCGGTGCCTCAATTCCGGCTCCTGACGGAGATTATGGTGTACCTCGTTCCCGCTCTTTCAACCTTTGGTGTGGTCATTTTCATGTTCATGTACATGTATGCGATCATTGGTATGGGCCTTTTTGGCAAGATTACCAACCTCCCTGAAGACATGGTCGCTAGTACATTCAGAAGCTTTGCGGAGGCGCTTCTGACGATCTTTGAGCTAATGGTTGTGAACGATTGGAACGCAACAAGTAAGTTGACTCGACTCGCAACGTTACTTTGTGTATGAATGCGGATTCGTACGGAACTAACTCGACATGTTTATTTTTGGATCTGTCGCCATAGTGGCTGCCTACAAGGACGCGACTGGCTCCGAGCTTTCGCAGCTGTACTTTGTCGTTTGGTACTTTTTTGCGGTTATTGTCTTGCTCAACTCGGTTACATCTTTCGCTCTGGAAGCGCTAGATGTCCATATCACGCACTCGAAACTCCTTCAGAATGTGCAGGAGATCCGTCAGTCTCCAAAATTCACGGCGTCGCCGCCACGCGAGCGCGTGATGTCCATGCAGGAGTGCCGTAACAAGGAGTTGAAGCGAGGAATGTCTATTGTTCACCGCATGTCTACTGTGCAGAGGATTGGCGAAGTTGCAAACTCGCAGATCGCAGAAAGCAACATTGTCCGCCTTTTGCAGGAGGTGTTTGACGAAGAGGTGGACGAGCCCACCACTCTCGAGATCGATAACGAGCTCGTCAAATTAGGGCTCTCCCATTTGGTCGACTTTTGAGCACACCAGCGACACCAGCTGCGACGTTGCGTTCATTCATAGTCTGACAAGTCTGAGAACATAAATAAATACCTTGTCTGTTTTTTGAGCCATCCCCTTTCACAAAGTTCCCATCCATCCTGTCCCTTCTCGGCATTTCGGCGGAATTCTAAAGCCTAGCGCAGCTTATTACTCGGATCAAGGAGATTGATTCATCGTTGATGTATCACCTAGGGAATACTCGCCCAAGTTCCCTAGTCTACTAGTAAATTTTGGCTTTGGGATATTTTGGGATACACGAAAGAAAGTCGCGAGTCAAAGTTTGAGATTGTGAGCGAATGCGGGAACGAGAGATGGCGGCCAACCCGGAGAGTACACCCACGGCAGTGGAGAAGGACGTGCGTGCAAACGAGGAAGAACACTATCGCGAGGCGGCAAAGGTGTACCATGGGGCGTGGTTTTACGAGGAGGGAGGTGATTACGAGTCCTGGCAGCTGGACCTGGTGGCGGAAGCGCTCGGGAAGGATGCGGCGAGTGGAAATATACTGGACCTGGGAGGCGGGACCGGGAGATTCTCGCTCCTGTTGCACAAGCGACTCGACTGCAGCGGTTTGGCGATTTGCGTCGATCCTTCTCCGGAGATGCTCCGAATCGCTGAAAGCCAGGATAGTTCGAGGGTCTCCGTCAGGTGTAGCGGCGCTGAGGCTTTTGTCAGCCAGGAGGCAGCAGTTGGCGAAATGCAAGCCAGTGGAATTCTGCTGAAGGAGGTGATCCATCACATTCCAGAAGCAAAGAGGAATGCGTTTTTCCAGGACTGCAAGCGTGTCCTTCGGCCCGGTGCGGCGTGCGTGATTTTGACAAGACCTCAGGCCGAGATAGACTATCCGATGTTCCCTGCTGCCAAGAAAGTGTGGAGCGATAACCAACCTTCTGCCGAAGAGATCTGCTCGGCTCTGGGGAGCGCTGGATTTAACCAAGTGAACTGGAAGATATGTGCGTTTCCAGTTCGGATGCCAATGGAGCAGTGGATTGAAATGATTTCCAAACGTGTGTGGTCCACCTTCTCAGAAGCGCACTTTTCAGAAGACGAGATACAGCAAGGAATCCAGTACGTGCGTGAAAACAATCCTACCGATTCCGACGGCCACGTTCAATTCGAAGAGCGCGTCGTCATCATCCGCGCGTCCCAATAGTGCCACACACCACGAAAACTATCTTGTGGAGATCTTGTGAATCCTTTGACGAATAGCCATCGGATCGATCGCTCGCCATCAAATATAACAAACTTGCATCCACTTCACGTTTCCATCACCGAACCGTGGCCATCTTTCGTCAGCCACCGTATGCAGTTCTCAGTCAGCCCGATGCCATCCTACGCTCGTCCCAAACAATCTCGACAAACCTACTTCGATGTTGAATCCCTCATTCTAGTCGCCTCAGAAACAAACTGACCTCATTCACTGTCAGCACAGAACTTTGCTGGAACTTGGAGTCAATTCCATTTCCCCATTTCAATCCTTTTGAATACTGAATTCTGAACTTCCTTTCAACTAATTAGAGCCTAACTGCAAGTTAATGTTAGTGTAGCGTTAGTGTCGAGAGTAGTAAACACAAAACTAAAAGCGTTCCCCAACAGCACCCTCTTCCCTCCCATGTCCCACTTAACGCACACTACAGCCCTATTAGAGCTAATTCTCCCCAACAAAATTGTCTTCGTGCCATTACTCCCCGCTAGCGGTTACTCATAACCTGCTCCGCGTACAGTCCCCGTCCCACGTAAAGTGTCCCCGGCGTCAAAAGAACCGCCTGCCTCAGTCCGCCCTTCCTTTCGCCCTCACTGGTCCCGCGCGCCCTCCGTTCACCCCTCCCTCCGGGGTCCTCGGGGACGAGGCTCTAATCCCTCCTAGCGAGCGAGTCCCCACCACACCGTACCAAAGGGTCCGCGGCGCGCACCCCTTCCTCCTTCCTCCTTCCTCTTCCTTTTCCTTCCTTGTTTCCGGGCATGGACTCCCGCCGCGAGGTGTGGTACGTGGCCTCGGGCGGTGCGCGGCTGCGCGCGCAGAGCGGGACCAGCTACCATGCGTACCTAGAAGAATCGTCCCCGGCGTACGCGGCGTACGCCGGGGGGTGCGCGTGCGGGCGCGGCGGGGACTGCGACTGCGGCGCGCAGGTGGCGCTGGACGTGTCCCGCGTCCGCGCGGACGCTCTCGCCTGGGTAGGCGCCGGCGCATGGGCTCTCGGCGCCACGGAGCGCGTACTGCGGGGACTGATCCGCCGCGGACGGGTGGCGTACGCGCAGGGTGTGCACCACGCGTGCCTGCTGGCGGTGGCGGAGTTCGGCGAGGACGGGGAGGAGCGCGCGTTCTGGGTGATGTGCGCGCTGTGCGAGGAGGTGCTGGGAGGAGGAGGATCGGACGGATCGGACGGATCGGCCGGAGGCGGTTGGAGCCACGGGGACACGGCGGCGGTACGCGAGGACGTGCGCACGGTGGCGCTGTCGGTGGGCAGGCGCAAGTTCGAGGCGGTGGGCAACGTGGTGGACCGCGACGGCGTGGTGGAGCTGCTGTGCCTCAAGTGGCTGCTGCAACTGTGGGCGGACGAGGCCGTGCTGGCGGACGCGGCGGTGGCGAGGAGGATCTGGGACTGCGTGTTCTATACTGCGGCGGGATGCAGCGCGCGGGACAGCCCCGTGGACGTGCTGCGCGCTGCCTGCGCGGACGGGTGGGCGCCCAGACGCACGGACTTTCACCTGAGGCTGGCAGTTGCGCTGATCAGAGACACGCCAATCATCGACGCCGATGATGCGGTCGGCGTGATCGGCGGAAGCGCTCTCGCAAACGCTGAGATTACGGGGGTTGCGGAGGGTGCGGAGGTTGCGGAGGAAGGGGATGCGGTGTCGCCGTCGCTCCGGCCCACGGCGATCAAGAGGGCGAGCCAGCGAAAGTACCCGCGCGAAAGGAGCAGCACGCACACGAACCTTTACGAGGCGCATCGGGAGGCAGGCTTCCGCCGCAAGCACTCGCCGTCCTCACCCGGCATCTCGCCAGCTACGCTGCTGCGTCGAAAGGCGAGCCTGATGGAAATGGGCGCGCACGCGACGGGTCACGTGTACGAGACCATCCTTAATCGCGTGCGCAACATGAGCATGCGCAAGCTGGAAGAGCTCATCATCGTCACGGAGCATCTCACCCTGCTTCCCAACAACTCCAAGACCTTGGACTTTATAGAGGCAGAGGAGCGCGAGAAGGACCAGCTCAGGGACGAAGAGTCGAGGAGCACGATTGTGTATATTCAAAAACTGTACGCATCATATCAGAGCATCTCGCTCGGGTACGCCGAGTTCAAAAAACTCGCTCTGGAAGCCTGTCCGTCCTGGGGCTCTCGCGATGTCATGGAGGTGTTCTCCACGCTGGACGTCACACGTCAAGGCAATGTCGACGTGATGTATTTGCTGCAGCAACTTCCTGCGAGATTCTCAAACCGATCCATCTATGAGCTCGAAGCTTTGGCTACAGCCGTGTACACCTTCGCGGTTCAGCGAGATAAGACTGTACCGGGCACCGGAGCAGCCGCCTTTAAAAGAGAGGCCTTGAACGAGGAGGCGTGCTCGCCATGTAAATTGTCGTAGATACTCATACGTGCTTCATCAGTCAGTCGCCATGGCGAGGTGCAGCAACAACTTCCTGTAGAGGTAAATTATTTAACTTCATTAATTAAAATTGATTTTAAAAAAGAAATTACCAAAACAAACAAAACAAACCGTAATGTAAGTAACGGAACCAGAGGAAAATTCTCCAGTTGCCTTTGCCATGGTCCTTCGCCGCACGTCAACATCTTCCGTGACTGCACCTCCTGACAACGACAGATACATGCGTGATCACGTTACACATACACGCATATGACCAAAACGCAAGTGAATACATTCCTCTATTGGAAACGGTAATTGCAGAAAAAGAAAAATCAAGTTACACATTTTATCCCGCTTACACCTTGAGTACAACATCAGTGTATGTGGCGAGCATCTTGTTGACCGGACCTGAAGGCATGGCAGCTGCCATGCCGTACACTGGTGCATTGCCGCTCTTGTCAACTTTGCTTGGGTCGGCCATGCACTCGGCGGTGCACTCCTCCAGATCCTTGATGAAACGGTCAGCAGCGTTGACGACTGGCAGAGTGACGCAAATGTGAATGGAAGCTGGGCGCTGCAGGGAGTTGAGGGACCAGCCGCGCTTGTGCATCCTGTCACCGAGCGAGTAGATGTTGAAGTCGTCGGACGTAAATGCGACGATCATCACAATTGGATCTCCGCAGAGCTCAATGCCGTTGATGCGCTGCACAGCTGCCTTGATTTTGCGCTGTGTATCGATGATCTTCTTGGTGGCGTCCATGTAACCCTTTTCTCCCATGCAGAGCATGCTCGCCCAGCAAGCTGCAGAGAGGCCACCAGGGCGCGATCCAGCAATCGACGGGGTGACGTACAAACCACCTGGCCAGGAAGGGTAGGTGAAATACTGTTCACGGCGCAGCTCCGGGGTTCTGTAGAGCACCACCGACGTGCCCTTCACACTGTAACCGTACTTGTGAGTGTCGCAGGAGATGCTGGTGGCGCCGGGAAGCTTGGCGAACTCAAAGTTAACATTCTTAAGCTCCTCGTACCCGAGCTTCTTTGCAAAGGGAAGCACAAAGCCACCGAGGCACATGTCAATGTGAAGGCCGCAGCCGTGGTTCTTTGCTATCTTAGACAGCTCGTCAAGTGGGTCGATGATTCCGCTTGGATAGTTTGGCGCGGAAGAGTAGATCATGATGGTGTTCTCCGTGAGAGCTGCTTTAACTACGCGAGGGTCCACTTTCAAGGTGATAGGATCTACGGGTACAGAGATGAGCTTGATGCCCATCAACTCGCAAGCTTTATCGATGCCAGCGTGTGCTGTCATTGGGGCGACTACCTCAGGCTCAGTGATATCGTAGTGCTTGCGGTAGAATTCCTTGTGAGCGCGGGTTGCAAGGCAGATCGACTCCGTGCCTCCACCTATATAACAGTTACAAGCAAATCAGCGGCACGTTTACAACCCCCAAAGCAAAATGAACATGCTGTGACTTACTGCTCATGGTTCCGCAAACAGTGCTGAGACCACCGTTAAGCATGTTCGCAGTCATGGAGATGACCTCTGCTTCGAATTTCATGACACTCGGCCACCTGTGGAACGCAGAAACTCCCCTTGTAAGCAATCGTAACAACAGACTATGGCCGCTCTTCTATTTGCGCGCGCGAAACTTACACATCTGGATGAAGTGGATTTGTGATCGAAAACAATTTGAAAACCTCCGCTTGCATGTTCATATGCTTGTCCCCACCATGATACACGGCACCTGACACCCAGCCATCCTTCCACTTGCTTTCCTCCTTAGAGTACATAGCCTTCATGTCACTGAGAATTTCCGACTCAGAGACACCATTCTCAGGCAGCGTGAACAGCTGTTCTCGATTTGGATCTTTGATAGACTTCTCCAAATCAGCCTCCATTTTGCCAAACTCTTCGGCAATCTTGTCCTTTGCAACCGGAAGGTTCTCCAACATGGTCAAAGCGCGAGACCCCACCACATCCTTGACGCGCTTGACGGATAGGTGGCGGAATTCCCTGTACGTGGTAATGCCTTTCTTCACCAACGCGACGAACAAGTAGATTCCAATCACATCCGCCAGCAGCCTTGCGCTGGTAGACTGTCCCGTGAACAAACTAGCCACAATCTCCAGGATCGACCCATTGCGAGGGTGAGTCTTCAGCCTGTACAGCGCCACGGCCAGCGCGATCACTGGCAGCCGTTCCCTGCGCGTCAACCTCCCAAACACCTGCCCCATCGTGTCCAATTTCCCTAGCTTCCTTCGCCAGTCTTTATCCCGCCTCCAAGCTCCACAGACCTTCCCGCTCGACCAGAGTTCTTGCTCCTGCTTTTGAGAATTGCCGTCCTCTTGGATTCCCTTGGTCTTTTTTGCTTTCGTTGCCGTCTCACCATCCTCCCGCCGACTCCTAATATAAAAACTATCAAGCTATAGGACCTACCTCGGCGACGTCTAAATTAGACCCAGTGACTTGGGAGAAAGAGAGGTAAGTTAATCTTTGTGTGAGATGATTCTCAGTACTCACACAGCAGTCGAAGTTATTTCGAGAAGTGACAGACTCAGAAAGACTCTCTCTCAAGAAAGAAAGGGTTGATCAACAACAGTACTCTGGTACTCACATGTCAGTAAGATGTGTAAGACGGGGCCACGTGGACTCTCTCTCACACCCAGTTAACAGTGGCCTATTACCTACTACACCCAGCGCACAGCGCCCCTACTGTCGTGCTATCAACAGCCCTAGTACCCTCACCACAACACTCACTCTGCTGCAAGGAAAACTCTGGCTTACCACGAAAGCGCAAGGCTTGGAATTGTACTCCTATGGAAACCGATAGATGTGGTTAGCCTCGAGTAGGGTCCGGCGGCAGTACTAGAAGCCAGAATCACCTGGGCCGTAAGCGGAGCGGTAGGAAATTGCTAAGGAAGACGCATGAGATGGTGAGCTCGAGAACGGGTCAACAAATGTCAACAGCAACGATGACGGAAAAGAAAGAAAGAAAGAAAGAGCATCATGATGGCAGCGGCAGGATGGATGAATGCGGATGTGAAAAGATGAAAGGATGGCTGTGGATAGTTAGAGATGGAATCCCTGGAGAATTGCACTCAACGACGCAAAGGCACTGGCGAGTTATGACGGTACTCAGTACCGCAGGTATAACTTGAAGAACAAAGTACATGCATGGCGCGATGGGTGCGATGGGTGCGGCCAATTTCTCGCGCTGTCCCAGATCGGCGAATCCTGCAGGCGACATGAGTCTCAAGCGCCAATTGTTGCGATTTGTTGACGCACGTGGTTGGATGCACTGGCACTGGCATGACACAAGGGTAACTAAAGGACGGAGTCAACTCGAGCGACTCGAAGATTTTAAGGAACGGTTTCGTGGAGTCCAGACTTCGGAAGGCTCGTAACTGTACAGAGAGGAGAAAGATTTACGAAAGTTTCCTTCCGGTTTTCACGAATGCGTTTACAAATCATTTCTTTCATTCTCCAACGACGCGAGCCTGCTCTGTCTGCGATCAGAGCACCTCAGGTATGATTTTTTCCAAAGTCTTGTCGCACCTCACGGAGTCTTGTACAGCCGAGAATCCCAGCAGCCCATGGGAAACTGCCACCCCCTGCTCCACCTCTTCTTACGCGACCTGAGGAGCCGAAAAGTTGTGCAATGCAAAGGTTGGGTTGAAGGAAATCTTCGAGTAAAAGGTGCTACAGAGAACAGAAGGAACAAAAGTGTACAACGAGGTATTGTGATGTATTGTGAGAGCGACCAGAGTGACAGTGCGTCAGGATTTTGAAGTTTACAAATGGATGTTCATGACTTTAAAACTGTAAATTCGATCGACGACATGGAAGTCGATCAGCACTCGTTGCCAGCGTGTTGTGCCCGAAGCCGGGACAGTATTCGCTGGTACTACATGGAAAACAAGAGTCAGATGATGCGATGACCTGAATTCTGAATTCTGGCAATATGTCGGTTCAACGTGGAGAACCAAGAGACTAGACTGGTTGTTCTACTTGTGCTTCTCCGGGAAAGTTCGCTTGCCTTTCGGAAACTCCTTGTCAATCACATCTTTGCCCTTGGGGTAATTGAAATGGTCAATCTTGAAATTGGTCGGCGCACTTGGCTTGGCGACATTGTCCTCGCTCATCATCTTTGCAAAGAATCCGTGCGGCGTGCTCTCAATCTTGCCGGTGGCCCACATCTCTACGCTTAGTGTTTCCCTTGGGGCTTGCGCGCATGAGAGGTCGCGCTGCCCCGATCCAGGAATCATTCTGCGCTCGGCCTCGGTCTTGCTGATAATACGCTTCGTTGGGTCATCCAGCTTTCCGACGCTGGCACGAACCCCATTCCTGTTGAGTACGAAAGGGTCATATGAGCTGGCAATTACAATGTCCAGGAACAAGCTGTCCTTCTCGTTTGTTTCTCGAAGGAATTTCTCGTACTCCTTGGCTCGAATCTTGCGGAGCTTTTCTGAGCTCTTCTCCGCGTTGTGCTGCACCGTGGACCTTATCTTCTCGAATACGTTGTCGTTCCACTCTTGGTACCGCGAGAGCCTCTTTCGATACTCCATTTCGTCGTGGAGCTCAAGCATTTCGTCCACCTGTCGCACAAACGCCTCTCCCTCCGAAATCGAGTTGCACATGTTTTCAAATCGCTTCTCCTTCTCTTGCCGGATATACTCAAGCCTCTCCCGCACGTGCCTCTCGGACTCTTCCTGCTGCTTATTCAACCGCTGCCAATACGCTTTGTTTCTCTGAATTTTCATCTGTTCGCTCTTGTCCAGCTCCTTGCCCCTCTTTCCACGGCTCGCTCTGCTTTTCGCGTGCTCGGACAGTGACCGCTCGATATCGCCCTCCTCCTTCGAAGCGTTCAGCACATCTTCAAGCAGCGCGTGTGAATACACCTTGCACCTGCTCATCTTGAACCCTTTTTCCTCTTACTCCCTTCCCCGTTTGCCCTCTTTCGCTCTCCTGCTCCTATGCTCGCTTGCACAAGTCTGCTTGCTCTTCGGGAAACGGCCAGAGTGCCTCCGTCCGCCGTGCAGAGCCTCTCGAGGTCTCCTTCCCGCTCTGTCCTTGTGGCCCTTCTATCAAGATGTAATTCGCTCTCTTTGTCTCTGTCTCTGTCTTTCTATCCACGCGTCTCCCATTCGCGTTCATGTATATGTTAGTTCGCATTCCCATTCACTTTCTTGTTCAAAAGTTTTTCCAAATTCCACTTTGCCTCGCGTTGTGCAGCGGAAACTGCCTAGACTTTGGCCTAGCCACCAGGTAACGAGCGTAACGAATGTAATGCATAGTCCTGTCGGTGCTATTGGTTTGCTAAGCGTTAGTATAGGAGTGGTGTGCAGAATTTTTTTTTCTTTCAAAGTTTGGAGTTGGGTGAACGGATCATTTTGCGGGGATTGAGTTAGAGAAAATAGAGCCCGCTTTGCGTGGCCTTGGCGTGTTTTGGATTGTAGACTGTGATCGGTGGTGGAGTATGAATGTACCCCGATCTCGAGTGAGTGGACAGTGATTTAATTGATTGAATGATTGATTGATTGAATGAATGAATGATCCGAATGGGGCTCACTGTCAACTGTGTCTGACTGTGAAAGTGATCGTGATTCTGACTCTGATTGTGCAAGTTGGAGCGTACTCCTGTAGGTAGGTAGCTCCCAAGTTGGTCTTTGTGCTTCTTTGGAATGCTCCTGCGAAAGGGCAAAGACTGAGAGCAGCGTCACGAAGGTCGAGGCGGAAGAGCGCAGCGTTTTGCACCTGTGTGAGCCTGCATTGGGAGGACTCGAGGCGCCGCGAGCATTCGTTCGACAAAGCGCAACGATGGAGACCAAAGAAAGACATTGTGCCTCCCGATCGGTGTTGCTCGAAGCCAAGATGAGCGAGGCTCTGGACGAATGCAAGTCCTCCGAGGCCTTGGCGAAGGGCGAGTTTGTAGAACTGCGAGCTGATGTAAACCGAACGCGAAAGGCTGCAAGGGCGGCTTTCAACGATGAGGACTTTGTCAAAGCAATTCACTTGTATACGGACTGCATTGATTTGCTTCAAGACGCAATGGCCAACGAGAGTGACGAGCAGTATGAAGAGACGGCGAGATGGACCTCCAGCCTATTAATACGTCGCGCTTGCGCCTTTCAGCGCGTTGGGAACACCTATAAAAGCATCAAAGACGCGAGCGATGCATTGAAGCTAGACCCCACCTCACAAAAGGCTTACTTGATCAAAGGCGTAGGGCTGATGGAAACAGAGCAGCTCGCGCAGGCATCTGAATGCTTTTTGCAAGGGTTGGAGCGTCACCCAAACAATGAAGAGCTGAAGCTCGGTTTTTTTGAGAGCATCAATGGTGTGAAAAAGTACCGTCACAAACATGCAAACAGGGGCTCGGAGTCCGTCGCGATCGAAGACGTGGTTTCGCACCGTCTCACGAGGACTGCTGGAGAGGTCGACACACAAGCTCTTGAAGATTTGGAAACAGTCAACTTTGACATCTCGGACGTCCTACGGGAGGAGCTTAAGGTGTGGAGAAAGCTTTCCCCGGACACTCGGTTATTCGATAAAGAGAGAGAGAAAGAGGCGATCGTAAGCTTTCTCCTTAAGAACAGGGCGGAGCTCTTCGGCGCATTTGCGTCTAGTCTGAGTATTCCCTCCCGTGAAGAGGCGGTCCCATCACAGGCTTATCGTCGCAACAAGCTCCATCGCAAGAAGAGTCCAGGCTCGCCAAAAAGTCCGAAGAGCCCCAAGTCTCCAGAGGAGCAGACGCCATCTAGGACAGAGACACTGATCGCAGAATTCGAAGACCAGGTTATTAGTGACTCCTGTGCAGTAGAGCCGCTAGGAACATGGGCAAGAATGACTGAAGACCAGTTTTGGAGCTTTCTTCTCGACTACGAACTATTGACAGCAGATTTCGGCGAAAAAGAATTTCAGGCTGTTTGGAACATTATCTCTGGATCCTCTGCGCCATCCCCTCGGAGCCCGGAACTAGAGGAGGAACCCTTGCACCAGCATCTTCTTCACAAACCAAAAGATTGTTGTAACATTCTGTTTCCAAAGTTTTTGGAAGGATTAACTCGGCTCATCGCGGAACGATATCAGCCTTCAGCAAAATATCAAGCAGTTGACAGCGTGAACCACTATTCGTCGACTAGCTCTTCCTTGATTTCGCTCTCAGAGCGTGTTTTCTATGGCTTCCACAAGCACGTGATTCGTGCAAAAGCAACACAGTCACAGGACAGCGCTGATGCAGATTTAAAGCAGCAACAAAAGGCAGCCAAACTCTCGCAAAACATTAGAGCGGCAAACGCATACACGAAAGACCTTCGCAATTTCCTCTTGCGGTCAAAAAAGGTTTCTCACGTTCGCCAACTCTACGAAAACCGGCTCCGCAGGATTTTCGACTTTTTCAAAAGGCCCGCGCTTCAAGAGATCAGTGTTCCAGAGATTATCAACTTACTCTCCACTGTCGGATACATCGACCGTTATAATGACCGACTCGACGATGTGCTTGGAACCATCGTAGCAGTCACAAATTTCATCGGGGACCACAAGGTGCAGCTCGTCTCATTCGAGGAATTCTATCAGATCTTGTTGTGGTGCTGCGAGCTCAAGACTCGCGACGGCATCGTGCCGTTTCACCACCGTTTCGAGCTCTTCATCGTCAACGACATTCTCCGGCCCGCCCAGTCAAAAACTGACATCGGCAATCTCTTCTCCTAGACTGCACTTGCCCGACTTCAACCAGACGCATTCCAACGTCAAAACTTTTTCTAAAACAGCCAACAACCTCCCCAAGCATCCACCGTCCTCCATGCCCTCAACAACTCGAATCCTTCGGCCAAGGTCATGATTATTGAGAACGAAAGATATTGTTCATTGCAGACTGTAGTTTTCAACACCACAACACTCGCACCCGCGTGAAACTCCTTGGTCCGTGTTTCGAGACGCGCGGTTCACTCGCTTGGCATTGGAAATCAAACAAAGCTACCCGCTCCACGAGCAAAGCATCTCCATGATCGTGATGACCTATCATCTGTATGTCGGTATGTCAGTGTAATTTCGAGAAAGCTACACGAGTCTCTACGTATACGTGTATTAGTCCTTGTGCGTCGCAGTCCGCACATTCATGGTGTCTTGTGAGGGTGCGGTGAGTTGCGCAATCCGCGGCGCAAGCACGTGTGGCGCAGGCCGTGAGAAGGAGGGCGAGCAAAGTCAGGAAAGATCTCACACAAGAGCGAGCGTTCTTCTGTCGCCGGAAGTGGAGGTGTTGAAAGGAACAAGAAAGAGTCGGGAGGTAGGGAGAGAGAGAGAGAGAGATGGTGGACTTTGGGGCGCTGGTTGCCGGCGGTAAGTTGTGAGAGATGACGGATATGCCCGCCCATACGCGTAAGCGAGGTATGGCGAGTAGGTGGCTCGAGCTGCGATTGGGCTGACTGTGCTTCTCTTCGTTGGTCGGATTGTGGGTCCACATGGTGATGAATTTGTGGTGGCTCAGGAGCCGCGGGACTTGCGGTGGATGTGAGCTTGTTTCCGATCGATACCGTCAAGACCAGGATGCAGGCGCCGGCAGGGTTCTGGAAGAGCGGAGGCTTTAGCGGGATCTACAGGGGGCTGGGAAGCGCTGCGATCGGGTCCGTGCCCGGCGCATCTTTGTTCTTCGGCACTTATGAGAACGTGAAGCCTATGGTAGGGGAAATGCTTGGCGAGAACTCTTCCTATACACACATGTTGGCGGCCTCGATGGGAGAAATTGCAGCCTGCCTTGTTCGCGTACCAACGGAGAACGTAAAGCAAAACCTCCAGGCGGGAATTTACGAGTCCAATGGAGCGGCGATTCGAGCGATTGTTGCTGAAAATGGATACCTAGGTTTTTTTAAAGGGTATGCCACCACCGTGATGAGAGAGATTCCTTTTTCGATGATCCAGTTCCCTATCTGGGAAGCCTTGAAATCAAGAATCGCGCAAGCCCATGCAGACGGAGTCGCGCGGCCATGGGAATCTGCGGCTGCAGGTTCATTTTCTGGCGCGTTTGCAGCAGCTGTCACCACCCCTCTCGATGTTGCAAAGACGAGGCTAATGATCCGAAATACCCACGGAGAGCCGTACAAAGGCATGCTGTCCACCCTGCAAAGAGTTGCTACAGAAGAAGGCCCTTCTGCGCTCTTCAAAGGTGTCGGTCCAAGAACCATGTGGATCGGAATTGGGGGGTTTGTTTATTTTGGTGTCTACGAGGAAGCGAGAAGTATTTTGGGCAAGAGATGACGCACTGTAGTCTCTCCTAGCCTGCACAAATAGATGACCGTGCTTCTATCCTTTCTTTACCAATGCAAATGGTGGGCAGTGGCTCGAACACCTTCCCTTTTCTGTATGCGACTCGCCAATCTGCTGCAGAGCGAAATAGTCGACTAGCTTTCAAGATTATGAGGGTTTTTTTTTAACTTAATTTTTGTAAGAGAAGGTAAAAAAAGAGAACGGGACAACTGTTATTTTCGAATGCACAGCCAAGCAGACGAGCCAGAACAAAAGGCGTTGCGTCTTTACGTGGTCATGCAAGAACGGGAAGCATGAATGCTCGCTTTGTGTGGACTTGTTCGCTTGAACATCACTTGAACGACTCAGCCGTGCACACAATGGTGGCGAAGATCGAGAAGATTAAGAGAGCCCAAGCAGAGATAATTCTGGCGTCCCAGCGGGGCGGCTTTGTGAATCCCTCGGGACTGCGGATCTTGATATAGAAGGTCGCGGGAAAAACAAAGGCCAGGAGCATACATACCGTACTTCCTGTAAATCTCCAAACGGTTGCAACTCCGGGGATGAAGACCATGCTAAGAGCAGAAAAGACAAGAATAAACGATGTTGAGACAATGTGCTCAATCCATTCTGTAGAGCACATGCTCATGTGATGTGACAGAATCTCCTGCTCTCGTCTCTCCTGCATGCGCAGGTGAGGCGTCCTAAAGTCCGGACTGTTTTCTGACCTGTCAATTGGAATGATCTCCTCTCCCTCTTCACCTAGCAGGGCTACCGAATGATCTTGACCATTTGAGACTGGAATAGGTGGGAGAGCCCGGTTCTCCTCGATTCCGAGGTCGTCATCCTGCATTCTGGTGTAGTTCTCTGCCCCGTGCGCGTTGATTGAAGCGCTGCGTTGCGGTGTGGTCTTGCCAAAGAGCTCGTGAAGCAAACGCAGTAGTGTTTCGCGGCACGGCAGAATTAGGAGCGGGTAACTCAGAAGAATGGTCAGAAGAAAACCAAATCGACCAACGTTGATGAGTGGATCGTTCCATGGGAACGCGTTCAGAATATCGTCAGGTACTCCGTTTTTACAAGTTTCTGGAGCATCATGCGGGCAAATGAAGTCAAATGCATAGAGATAACCCGACAGACTCACTACGAGATAGAAACACATGGCGCAAGTGATCGTGTAGAAGACAACTTGGTCCAGACGAATCCGAGTTGGTTTGCGGAGACCAACATGTACAGGTAACAAATTGAAGTGTGCCATGAAACTCAGCTGCATGAACGGGAGAGCCGTGAATGTATCGTCAAGGCTGAAAGAGGCCCATGTGAGATCAGATGAGTGGGTTCGGATATAATGAGCGTGGCCAGCCGTGCGATAAACAATCGCAATACTCAAAACTCCAAGCGCGACCAGCGACACCAGGCTAGTAAAGCGAAGCGAATGCAAGGATGTTGCAAAGCAGAGTGGGACGACAGGAGCAGCGCAGCACAGCGCAATGATATTGCGGGTTCCCTGCTCGGACTCGGGCTTGTCAAACAGCAGCCATTCCACTAGTGGCGAGGCCAAATCTCGCGCTAGGATGAGATAAGCCACTGAGGCCAGGAACGTCATCATGGTGAGCAGTGCCATCGTCACATACTTGATGCGAGGTCCAAACGCTTTCTCCCCGCACTCCTCGTAATTCTGCGCACCGGTTCTCCTCGAACAGCTCAGCAGCAGCCTCATCGAGTATCCGCTCAGCAAGCCGCTTCCAATGAGGTACAAAACTCCCAGCACGATGCCTGTTTTCTTGATTGCATATGGTAGCGAGAGGCACCCACCCCCAACAAGAGTCGCCACGAGGCTAAACACTGAGCTGCTCCGCGACGTCTTCCTGCTCGGATGATCCATCGCAGGTTCCAGGATCGCCGAGTGATCATGAGACCCAAGCGACCCGAGGGATCCAGTTGACGCCGTGCGCTCCATCCTCTCTCTCTCAATTTCTTCTCTCTCTCTCTCTCTTCTCTCTCTCGCCGCTTTTTATTTCTTCAATTTCTCAGCACTGCCGTCGCTCACTGTCTCCAACAGGACCTGAGCCCACTCCGCCGTCGAGCCAAACGCAACCGAGGATTCTAAGGTCACGCACAACGTCAACTACAAGACAGTCTCTGCACCGACCACCATGACCGTCCCTTCTGCTCCCACTGTCTGCTCCCTGCGCACGCCCTGCCGCTGCCTTCGCTCCTCCGTCTGGCGATACTCACAATACTCACAGTCAGTACACCTATCGGTGGATCTCTCGCTACTCAGGGCCTCACGTGAGAGATCGTGAGAGTCACAAAAGTGAGAATTGTGAGCTCGCAAGACTTGTACTCCTGCGTAACTGCAGTGTACTCGAGCTCCACCTAAGGTTAGCAAGAAAAGAGAGAAGCGTTTCATTCACTTTACTTTTGGCTACTTTGCCTCTGCAGCGAGCTTACTCTGGTGCTGGTCAGTCTTAAAGTGCAGGTGGCGTCGATTGAGAGTGATTGATTCAACAACGCACGAACGCACGGCGTTTTCACAGCAGGGCTCCATGAGAAAGCAGAATGATTGATTCAGAAGACAGCAGAAATGCACAACACAGAACTCAATGTCAAATTAGTCAGTTTGTCTTTGAGAGCATCTTCATCTGAGGCTTCCAAGTGGCATCCTGACCTTTGTCAAAAGTCAAAATGATTGATCGGATAGACAAACTAACAACGTAATGAGCCAATGCCTACTCGCTGGTCATCCGATTGCCTATGGGACCAGGAGGGCCAACCATTCCGGCCGAGGTGCAGACACCGGCGGGAGGAGGAAGAGGAAAAGGCCGATGTGAGGGGCACCGGCTTTCGCTTCCGAGGCTTAAGCTTACAAGGAGCAAGGAGCAAGGGCAATTTGCCGAGAGCACAAATCGCACAATAACGCACGCTAAGTACAGCGCAAGTCGCTTTCGGGAAGGCGGAGTGCCACCGTAGTATCCAGAAGCGGACGTTAGACCTGAACAACGCCTGACCCCAGAGCACTCGGGAAGCCAGGCCGACCCGCAAAAGTCTGGGCCATAGCTGGCTTTAAAGCGCGGCTCGAAATGAATATGAATAGGGACACAGGTGACACGGCGGAGAGGCGGCGGCGGCGGCTAGCAAGGTTTGCAGAGCACCATCAACTAGAGCATAAGGGCACTCGAGGGGACACGGGACCTTCCAGGAAGCGTCAGCGGGTTCTGGAGGACGGCTCGAAGGCAATAATTGGGACCTGTACCGACTTGGAAAAGAAATATTTGCGCTTGTCTGGGGAGACAGATCCACGGACGGTGCGCCCTGTCAAAGTCCTGAAGAAGGCTCTTGAGTGGGTGAAGGATCGCTGGAGGCGGGACAAGGACTACGTGTTTGCCTGCGAGCAGCTCAAGAGCATTCGGCAAGACTTGACGGTACAGCGATGTGAGGATGTCCCCAAATTTCTGTTGTTCACTATCAGAGCGTACGAGACACATGCAAGAATAGCTTTGGACCAGGGAGACATGGACGAATTTCAGCAGTGCAACACAGTTTTGCTAAGTTTATTTCAGAAAAGTCTTTCACCGGGGACCCCTCACGCAGAGGATTGTTTGCGTTTCCAAGATGAGTTCACAAGCTACGTGATGTTGTGCGCTTTGCTGAATGACAAACCTCTAATCATCAATCAAAACGCAGAAGAGTTCCTGGAGCCCGGCCCAGCGGTATTTTTCGCTGAGAAGTGCATTAAAGCTTATAATTTAGGCGACTTCGTGTCCTTTAGACGACTATGCCTTGCAAGCAGCGTACCATACATGCAAGCGACTTTACTCGATCACGTTCTCCAGGACGCTCGCTTAAAAGCGTTTGCTGCTACAAAGACGGCCTTCCGTGACCCGAAATTCCCCCTCTCAGATCTTCAGCGGATGCTGTCATTTAGCGACCCTGCAAACCGCAAAAAGGGAGATATGCGCACCTTCCTCCGTCAGCAAAATGCCGTTCTAGATGCCGCCAAAAGACATCTTGTCCTTAGCTCGAGTCAGGCTTCATCGCCCGGCAATGCAAGGAGAAAGCGTTAATTCTCTACTAAAGCTAGCCTTCGCGAAGGGCACAAGAGGAAGGGCTCCGATCAGAGTTTACATTTCCAAGTTCGGTATCGGAGTTATTGTCAAGTTATTTCATTTTTTCTATTACAATCGAATTTAGAAACATAGTTTTGCTCAAGTCCGTCTCATCTCGCTTGCTCAATTTCCCACCCACCCTTTCACATTTCCTGACTTACCAGAATTACGCAAAGGTGTACTACTAAATAGGCTAGGACTCCTCCGACAACAGTACTAGCTCACTAGCTCCTTGCTTAAGAGTAGTGGGATTTAGTGGGACCGTGGCAAACATTGCGTTCCTCAGACGGCACCCTCCCCACTCAACCGTCAGGAGAATCTCCTTCCTCTTTCCCCAAGTCGCCGGCTTCCCTCAGCAGCGAGAGGGTCCTCGCGTTGGGTTCCGCAGAAAGCAGAAGGAACGGGACCTACAGCTTGCCGCTAGCTGCGGCTACGGACTGTCCGCTCTCACGAGAAGCTCTGATACAGAGAATCCCCGGCCGGCGTGGGCCACTGGGGTCGATCATCTATCTCTCCAACCTCCCAACATCATCAACGCACGTTTGCGGAGCTCAAGGAAGAACGAGGAAGAACAAGGAATTCGGTTCGCTTGGCAAGTCAATCGCCTTGATAGACTCACGGCCTGAGGCCGGCGAAGACAAGTTGCAAAGGTTTTCGACTCTGCGCGACTGAGTGGCTCGGAGTCCTGCTCTAGTGTGCTAGTTCCCATCTCTCTTTGTTTCGCATTCCTCGTTTCACTTTGCCTCACGTGTCATCGCCGACATTGCGGGAAGAGAAACATTTACAAACAAACAAACAAACAAAAGGAAGAGTCAGAGAGAGATAGAGAGATACAGAGGAAATTGTCACGGAGCCATGTCAGGAGCAGGAGCATTAGAGCGCATGCAAGATGCGATTGAAGGGCTTGCCGGACATGCTCCGTTGAACGCAAACAACGTCAAGCACGCACTAGAGCTGGCGAGACACGCAGAGCCTTCTTTTCGTGAAGCGGCTCTGCGCAGATTGTGCGGCGCCACTGCGGAGGTGTGCGAGTTGCTGGACGGGTCGCTCGAGATGCAGAGGACGCTCGTTGCAACTCTCAGCGACGCGGCGGCGGCGGACGAGCTGCAGAGGAATAGATTCCTGGCGTGCATCGTCGTCGGCAGGGTAATGCATGTGGTAATGGATAGTGAAGCGATTGCGATGGCAACGAGGGTGTGCGCACCAGCTGCCTTTGACATGTTCTGTAAAGCATTCGAAAAACGCGATGGGGCACTCTGTGTGCTTGCAGTCTGCGCCTTTGCACCATTTCTGGAGACGACCCCGGAGAGTGTTGAGAGCGAGGCCCGGCTAGGCAAATTTAAGAAGGAGGCCTGCAACATCTTAAACTCAATGTGCGCCGGATTTGAGCAGAGTAAAGATCAAGACCTTCAAAAGGGTGTCGGAAACAACACTTCTATGCAACACCCTGCGCTGGTTGCTTGTATCTTGCGAAGCGTCCGGGAATACGTCATGGACTCCCCAAAGAGACGCAACCAGCTTATTGAGCCAATGCTGGCTTCTGTGCGTAAGCTCTTCGTCAGGCGTGGGACGAAAGGCTTAGAGAACCGAAAGTTACCTTCAACACTGCTTGAAGAAGCAAGCTGGTTCGTCTGCAAGTTTTGGGTCCAGCCTCAGGACACATTTATCAAGTCGCTGTCAAAAGGATTTGTTCAGCAACTCTTGATTAAATTCGGGCAACGAGCACCAAGTCAAACGACGGTGTCCGAAGACGCAGAACTGAAGGACCTTTTCTATCGCGCCAACATATTGAGAGAAAAGTTGATGAAAGATTCCGGCGCGTTCAAGTTCTCAGCACAGGTGCAGCAAGGTAAGAAAAAAAGGCTGGAAGCGCTGAATCTGCGCCTCGGACCAAGAGGCGGATACATCGTCAGAAAGTACCACTCACTTCAGAACAAACGTCGAGGCAGTCTGCATTCCGGGTCGGAGATGCTGCTGCAACAGGAGGAAGAAGAAGATGACGAAGAGATTCTACCTCAAGAACTCGATGCCAAGCTCACTTTTAATATTACCCGGCAGCTTATTGTCTTCTCGGGTCAGGAAACAAGTATTACGGTGCATCTCACGAATCGCTCCTCAGTGTCGCCAGAAGTCTTTTCGATTCAAACTCATCCTGCAGAGTTCTTTTTTGCAATTCCAGCTTATGGAGTTATTCAACCGGATTCTTCTCTCCCCATTCATATTAGGTTTGTGCCACAGATGCGGCGCAAAGGCTTGACTTGCACACGGCTGAACGGATTTTTACGGGTGCGAAGTGTGGACGGCCTTCCCGGTGAGAGGGTAGGACTCTCCGCCTTTCATGGCCCGTTGCTGAAAATATTTGACAACCACATCGATTTTGGCTACTTTCCCTTTCTGCTCCGAGCGTCTCGCGGCCCGGGTGGGAAGACGGTACCATTTTTTATTTCAAACGAGTCGCCAGTGGCGTGCAATTGCAAACTTTCTTTTGCCAAGCCAAACTCGGCCTTTGCAGTCTGCAGACCGTATCATCTTATTTTACCTGGACAGCGATTGAAAATCGAGCTTTCCTTCAAGCCGACAGAGGCGAAAAAGTACGCCGACACTCTGCTAATCTCAGGCGTCGGTGGAGAGTTGCACAAGGTTTCTCTTCTTGGACATGGTGGGGAGCCATTATTCGTGCCGGAAAGTGTGGTAGACTTTTCACTATTACCCGGCCAAACTGGTACATGGCATCAGCGTGCGTTCCGGGTGGAGAATGTTGACGAAGGAAAGAGCCTTCCCGTCAGCTTTATTTCAAGCGATCCGAACCAACTGGTCGTGTCAAATATCGAGCTCGGGCCAAAGCAGTCCCAGACTGTGATGGTGCAAATTCGGCCGCAATTTCAGGGAGAGCTCAATCTGGACTTTGCAGTAGTAGCTCCGGACTCCCGCCCTTGTAAAGTGAAGATCACAGGCTTTGTGGGAAATCCGATCACGCTTCCTATCGCTCGCGACGTGTACTTGCCGGTGCAGACCACAGGAGTGCGACAAACCTTCCAGCTCCCACTCGTAAACTACACCAATCACCGCACAGAGTTCAATCTGGAGTCATTAGGCTCCACCGCATTTTCATTTGCGGTATGCAATCATGCACATCCGCATGGAGCTCCAGTCCAACAAAGCTCGTCTTTTGTTCTGGAGCCTTTTGAGACGGCGAAAGTGTTGGTCGGAGTACTGATAAATCAGCCTGGCCTCTTCCGAACTCCAGTTCGGATTGAGGTATACTTTCCAAACCGCCTTAGTCTGGGACCCTGGTACATCATGTGCCCGTGTGTTGGGAAGGCAATTAACGTGCCGGAGGAGCGGTCGAATCACAAAGCTATGCACTTTTCGGAGTTGTACAGACTAGTAGCGTTTCAGGCGGGGGATGAAGCTTCGGGGCAAAATGACAAGTTGTCCGCCTCCAACGAATTTGAGAGTGATAGTGACGATGCAGAAGAAGAAGAAAGCCAAGCAAATCATGGCGATAGCGAAAACCCACAAGACGTACACAATCCGACCTCCGAACAGGCTGGGCAGCCCACCCCGCTCAAGCTGAGCCAGGCTATGATAGCCATGTACGGTACAGGAAGCATTCACTCCCGTAGACAACCGGCAGTGGAAATTGAATTGAGAAACTGCACAGGGAGGCTTCAGGAATTTTTCATTCTGGTCTCTAAACCGTTCTACATGCTCAATTCCACTGGCGTGGATTGCTTACTTGACGCGCATGACACGATGACCTTGCAGCTTCGTATGGATCCTGCAGCTGGGGATTCAGCTGCTCCGTATGTCGGTTTCCTCTGCGTGTTGCAAAAGACAAAGTCTCGCCTCCATGGGTTCAGATTGGTCTGTTCAGCAAAGATAATCGGGTCCAGAAACACAATGGTGTCGGTCTCAGCAAACGATGGGCCAATTTGCATTCCAGGGAGCGTTGTAGACGCTACAGAGCAAAAATCTTTGTCGATACAGAATATCACGGATGAAAGCATGACAATCACCGCCAACATACAAGTCGCAAAAGCTTCCCCATTTGTCTTTGATTCAACGGAGTCTGTCACGGATCAATTTGAGCTACGGCCATGGGAAACGCATGTTCTGGCCATCCGTTTTAACCCCAAAGTTCAGGGAAAGTTTTCTGCACCGTTTCAGGTGTGCTACGCAGACCCTTACTCCAAGGAGGACGGCCCTACGGGCTCCGAAACAGGAAGTCACGTCGCACACTCTTGCATGCTCGAGGGCTCGGCGAGCAGCGTTGAGATTATTGACATTAACCCCGACGAAATTATTGACTACGGCGAGATATCAGTTGGACGTAGAATTTCGCACGAAATCGCTGTGGAAAACTTCTCGTTTCAAGATGTATCCGTAATGGGTGCTGCAAACGGCCCGTTCGTGCTGTGCGGTGACTCCAGATTCACCGTGCCGCGGGCAACCAAGTCATATGCAGCGAAGGGGGATGAAAAGGCGCTCTCGATCTCTATGGTGTCGAGCATGTCAAAAATGGACTTAATTCCGGGGAGAAACGACCTGCGTTGTATGCTCTTGGCCAAGAAGCCTGACAGTTGTCTCAGATTTGCGAGCTTTATTGTTGACAATGATTTCTCGCACACCAAAATCGTAGCTCTTCGTTCTCGGATTGGAGTCGCCAGATGCATTTCCAATTACGGATTCCCGTTCGAGACCATCGTGTCTCCGTCTGTGCTAATGGAGGGGGAAGAGGAGCTCGAGGTAGAGGACGATGCCGACCTCGGAATTATCTCCATGAGAGAGTCCGCGTCTGCCCTTAACAGCGGCATTATCGATTTTGCCGTGGTGCATACCGGTACTGTCGAGCTGCACACCAGAGAGCTCGTTGTCACCAACAATGGAAGCCGGTCCATTGTAATCACGAAAATCGAGTCCACATCCGCACAACTCAAATTCAAGGTGAAACCTGAACCCAGAGTTAGCGTCATAGGAATGGAGCAGGCTCAACTGGAACGCCATCTTGAATCAGTTCGTCAGGAGGCCATCGCGTTTGCTTCTGATCTCCAGGAGCCGCTCTCGGTATCACGAATGGACCCGCTCCTCATTTCTTCTCGCGAGGACGCCGACTTGTGCTTGGATTGGGATGAACTCGACTTTCAACTCTCAAAAGCTGTTGACGAGGCTTCTTCACTCCTGAAGAAGCAAACCTCCGAAGCAAACAAGCCCAGAAAACGACGAAGGTCTCAAGTCGGAAGAATTAACATTGAGTCATTGGACACACGATCCGCAATTAGCTCCAAAAATGAAGAAGCTGCACAGGCGATAGGGACACTTTCGGCGCTTATGCAAGAGCGTCAGGCACAGGCAGGTGTATGCTCGTTTCCGATACGCGTTGACGAAGGAAAGTCTCTACGAATGGATCTTGAACTGGACTATGACGAGGAAGAAGTTGGCGAGTTTTCGCAGGATCTGCAGATTCACTATGAAGATATTGGCGCGGTCCAGGACTCTGTCTTTGTATTTCGCATCATCGCCAAGTTTCAGCCCCCGCTAGAAGTGACGTGCCAAGAAGATGGTGTAAATTTTGGGATAGTAGGACTTGGAAATGTTTCTTCTTATATTGCTGAACTCAAGAATGTCGGTGTAGAGCCAATTCATTGGTCAATTGATTTGGATCAATACGGAGCACAGCCCGTGGAGGTTGAGGGTTTAGAAGGCGAGGAAAAGCGGAAACATAAAACAGGTGCATCCCTTGCACAAATGGAAGCTGCGGCCAGGGAGGCATTTTCTGTAATGCCTGCGAAAGGAAGTATCGAGCCCGGACGATCTGAGAAGGTAAAGTTTGTATTCTCTCCGTTAAAAAGCGCTTCCGACCTAGAGCTGTTCTGCAAGGCTGCTCTGATCACGAATGTATACTCGAGCGGAGGCGCGCCCCGCCCGTATCGCACGGAGTTTGATGTTGCTGGGAGAGCTGGACTCGCTCACGTTTTCGCTTCAGCGTTGCCCCGGAGAGAGCTCATTAAGGCAGTGGTGAGTGCAAATGATGCTGCAGAGGCTGGAAATCGCACGGAGAGTGTGCTGCTGAATTTTGGAGGAGTGAAAACAGGTAAAAACAAGACGTTGAACTTGTATTTATTCAATGAGGGAAACATGAATGCTACTTTTAAAGTGCAATGTGCCTCAAATAGGTTTGTTTTCGATCCGGCAGTCGGGGACATCGCTCCTGGAGCGGAGTTTCCAATCGCGGTGACGTTCTCCCCCAATTCGGACCGTACCTGTCGATCACGGGTAATTATCAAATGGGCTTCAGAGAGTGGGAACAGAGACGCTCAAAGGACCGACGAGGAGACACTCGACTGTATCTTAGGTGAGACGCTGGAGGCCGAGCTTAATGGCCATGGCGGCCAGCCCAGACTTGATGTGCGACAGTCTGAAGTCGACTTTGGTTGTGCCATTCTTCAGAGCGAGAACGAGGCCCCATTAACGATTCATAACACTGGAACCGCCGAAACGTTTGCTGCATTCAAACTGCCCACGAAGAGCGTATATGTCCGGAACTCCAAAGGTGACCTGATTGATAGTCTATCAATACCTTCCAAGTCTTCAGTCACAGTGAATCTAATCTTTCATCCCGAGAGCATCGAGGACTTTTTGGAGACGCTTATAGTTCACAGCCTGTACGAAGGGGAAGGAAAATTTCACGTGGAGGTGATGAGCACAGTGGGAATGCCCGAGCTTGCAGTGACCCCTGAACGCGCGCTAGACTATTTGAATTTTGACGTTGCTTTGATCAAACAGACGCACGTCCGAAGCTTTACAGTAACGAATATTGGCGACGTGGACTTGCCTTTTGAGTGTGCCTTTCTACAGCCGACCGAGGGAGCGAAGCAGCGTAAGAGTCGCAATCAGTACCCGTCCGCGGAGAGGCTAGGACATCGCCGCCAAAGCACCTCGGGCGCGGCGGGTGGCAGAGATTCATCAGCTCAATCTCGCGATCGGCCGTGGCTTGAGCTCTACAAGGTGCCAAATGACTTTGAAGTGTGCGATCCTGGAACGATTTCAGTAGAGCCCAAGAAGGGCGTTTTCAGCAAGGGTGCAATGGTTCATTTCACGATTAGTTTTGAGCCTGTGGAGCGCGAAAAAGAGAGCCGTGTGCTTCTGGTTTTGAGAAACAAGTTCAAATCCATATTCGCCGAAGTGCGCGGCATCGGAGGGGATCCGCTACTTGAGTTGGACTCCCCGCTTAAGGTAGTCGACTTTGGGCTATGTCAAAAGGGCCAAGAGTATCATAAGACAGTCAACGTGATGAATGCTGGCAACATAGGATACTCTTTCAGTGTGCTTCCTGATCCGAACGACGAAAATTTACGGTCAAGTATGCAACAGTTGGGGTGGAATGGGGACTATTCAAGGTTGTCATCTCTGGCTGCCGAAGACGAGAATGATCCAAAGGCACGGCAGGATATGGAAACCTTCTTCCGCGCTCTGTCGCGCTTTGGATTTTCCCTATCGTCGTCCAAATTTTGCGAAGCTTACTCGACCAGCCCAATAAAGGTGACCTTCAACCCTCCAAGGAACAATATTGTGGATGAGAGCAAGGATCAAGACACTGCCGAATGCAGAATCCACATCCGCCATGCCACCGGCTACGAGCAAATTACTTTAAGAGGCCGTATTGGGTACCCTCAGTTGCAAGTGTATGAAGTGGACGGAACTCCATTACTTGACTCAGAAATTGACTTGGGCACGTGTCCAATCAACCAAACTTTCAAACGCAGCTTTCTGCTCCACAATCCAGGCAAAATTCCAGCTATGTTCTTTGTAAAGCGAGATCTGCCTCAGGAATTATCACTTATCCCTATGGATGGGAAGGTTGCGCCTGGAGAATTCTTTCCTGTCGAGCTAACCTTTCAGCCCTTTATGAACTGTGAAACAATTTGTAAAGCGACTGTCGTTTACAACAACAACAGCTCCCTTTCACTTGGCCTGCGCGGCGTCGGAGGCAGCGGGGTGCTAGAGCCAGAGTTTTTGTCGGAGCGCGATAAGCGCCTTCAAGGGCTTGACTTTCAATTAGTAGCAACTGGAATTCCTGTGGAGAAGCGTGTATTGGTACACAATCGTGGGCAGGTCCCACTGAACCTCATCGCGGAGACGTCTGCTTCGCACTACACCTTGCAAAAGATCCTTGAGAGTAGTATACATGAGGCTGTGCCGGGATACAATAACAAGCTCTTCACCTACCTTCCCGGAAACGACAATGCCTCTGTCAATAACAGTTCTATGCGACGAAGAGGTGATAAAAACAGCAGCATGAAAGTCACTCGCAAACAAAAGTTGCAGAGGAGGATGAGCAAGCGAGAAGTGAGCATTGATCACCGACGCTGGGAAACCGCCGAGAGCCCAGTTGTTGAGTGTACCCTGCAGCCCAATCACTTTGCAGTTCTGCAAGTTGTGCTGGTCGCCGAGAAGGAGACTATGTACACAAGCTTGTTGAAATTGAGAAGCGAGTTTGACTCGATCTCTATTCCCCTTCGCGCGAGAGGAGGAATCGTTCGCGTGAGGCATAGCGGGAATCTGGACTTTGGAAATATTGCGTGTGATCATACCTATACTCGGAAGATTCAGCTCTTCAATGTCGGTTCGATTCCAACTGGAGTGGAGTTGTACTGGAAGATGCCCTTCGGATCGCGAGAGGCAAGCGAAATTGCCCAGTCTGCGGATATTACAGGTACCGTCCTTCTGAGAGGAACCTCCACACATCTCGGCCGAGTGCGGTTATGGCACTGGGCAATCGAGAATATCGTGAATGCGGTTCGCGCCGAGCGAGCTGCCTTAGAGAACGCAAAGAAGAAGGGTAAATCTATGTCCCTGAAGGACCAGCGCGCTCAAGCAAGCTTCAATCAAAAGCATCGCTCCTTCGCTGAAGTGGATTCGGACGAGGAAGAATCCGAGAGCTCCAATGCTGTTGAAGGGCTTAAAGCTGTGGGTGACCTTGTTGGATCGAGAGTAAATAAAATCATTGAGCGCTTCAACAAGTACCAAGAGGAGCAAGATAGGCTGCAAGAAGTCAACATGGAGCGCATTGTGAAAAAGGAAACTACTCGCAAATCTGTTTTGCGGGTGAATCGTCTGCAGAGTTTCATTCAGGTCCAAAAGCCAGGACAACGCCCTGGAAATCCTGTTATTCAGAACATCCAAGAGCAAAACGAAGCTGAACTTGAAGAGAGCGGATTCTCTATTCCGCATCTGCATGTTACGCCCCGGGAAGGAACCTTGTCACAGCGACTGAGCATGGATCTTACGGTCTCCTTTAATTGCTCAAAGACGGGAAAATTTTCTGCTATCCTGGTGGTGGCGTGCTCCCTTCCTGGTGTTCCTCTATATGAGATTCCTGTCACTGCAGAGGCCCAGGAGGTGCTTGTCGTGGTAGACGACAATAGCACGATTAATTTTGGTCGTCAGGCGCTCGGTGAGTACAAGGCAATATCGAGGACGTTCACCAACAAAGGAACCATGCCGGCGACATTCCGAATTCGAAACATGAATGCCGACCTCAGTGTGGAGCCATCAGACGGAGTGTTGAATCCCGGGGATTCGGTGTCCATCGATTTCGTGTACACACCAACTTCTGAAAGTCTGTGCGCTTACCCAGTGTACTTTGAAACGGATTGCACTGCTCCATTGATTCTAGACATTTATGCTGGCGGAGGAAATCCCGAGCTAGATCTGGACCATCATGATAGATTTGACTTTGGCCGTTGCATGGTTGGAAAGTCCATCCCCAAGCAGCTCCGAATTGGGAATTCCGGAAATGCAATTCTTTCCATCACTGGCTTTCAGTTCCACGACAACCGCACGAAGTCCCCTTTCGAGAAGGGCGAGTCATGGCCCCACACTCTGGACTCGCAAGATCCGCTGCGAATCGCTCCAGCAGAGAGCTACTACCTGCCGCTTGTTTTTCATCCCAGCGGCGAGGAGGCTTATGAGTGCGGTTTTACAATTGTCACGACGGTTGGCTCTTTTACCCTTAAATTGACAGGTCTTGGGCGGGAAGCAGTTCTGAGTTTGTCCGTAAACAGGGTCGACTTTGTAGACTGTATCGTCGGAAACGCGTACCAAAACTGCTTTGAAGTTTCCAACGCAGGGGATTTGAACTACCCTTTGGAGGCACAGTTGGTGTCTTTCAGCCAACAGGGTGCAAAATCGGAACCCGGCAAGGACAAGTGGAACATTCTTAGCGACCTGAAAGTGGAGCCAAAGGCTGCGAATATAGCTCCGTTCGAGAAGCAAGTCATTACTGTGACGTACATTCCCACAAGACCGGTCATGGAGAAACTTGGGCAGGTGAGGATATCACTTACTTCGATCTACTCGAACTTTGAGATCCCGCTGCGCTTAGTGTCGGGCACAGCAGACCTGCATATCGATCCACCAGAGTTTGATTTTGGTCACTTTGAGAAAATGAAGCCTGCCGAGAAACTGGTCACTCTCACAAATACTGGTTCAATGTCTTTTGGATTTCGAATCAAGAGGGCAAGCGCGGGACCATTCCCCTTCCGACTGTCACGCTGGGAAGCCGTTCTTGGCCCTGGCGACTCGGTCGAAATTGCGTGCATTTACTTGCACCGTCCTGCTCAGCAGGCCGCAGCTGCAGCGGAGAATGACGGTGTATCCCAGGATCTTTCCGGGGATTTTTGTGAAGAATTGTTGATAGAGACAGACTTGGTGGGCTCGCTTATTCTGATGAATGTGAAGGGCTTGTGTGACTCGTCGGAGTTGGACTTTGATGAGCTGAGCCAGATCAAGCTTGGTAATTGTACCGTTGGCGAGCAGGTGTCGAAAACAGTGACCGTCACCAATAAGGGGGGCTACCCAGCAGAAGTGCGTTTGTCTCCAAGCTACCCTCTCAAGATCTCTTCCAAATTACTCGTCATTGAGGGTCACAGCTCCGCCTCCTTTTCTGTACAGTGGAGGCCAATGGGAAGCTATGAGCTTCGGTCGGCCATTAAGGTGCAGTCGAATGTGGGGTCTTTCGAGGCAACGGTCAGCGGTGTTGGAGTGTATCCAAGATTCAAGCTGGATGGCAATAGGATTGATTTCGGTGTCTGTGCCATTGGGTGCGAGTATGAGCGTCAATTTACGCTTCGGAACTGTGGAAAAGTAGAGATGGACTGGTCGATTCCGGCTTTAGCAAACGGTTACTCGGTGTCCAAAATGAGCGGGACGCTGGGAGTTCGCTCAGAGGAGACGCTCACCGTCACGTTTAAGCCCCTGGACCTTGGTCGCTACCCGGGCGATTTCATAGTGGAGTCTCGGGGAAGATACAAAATTGTCAGTGTAGTGGGAGCAGGCGGTCACTTCCAACTCGACATGGAGCCAAAAGTGGACCTTCTGGACCTCGGCTCTGTCCCCTGCAGAACTGCAACTAGTTTGAAATTGCAACTGCGAAACACTGGCGCAGTGAAGGCCTGCATCGGTTGGCGCTCAGGAACTTCGACCAAATCGGGATCCAAGGCGTCTCTGCATATCGTATCGCCACGAATTCTACACCGAGACGGAAAGGTAGCCGTGTCTCCCAACGACTGCCTCGAAGTCATACTAGCCGTCCGCCCAGGACGCAAGCCAGACCCATTTGAGCTTCGGGGCGAGTTTTTTTGCCAAGAGAGCTCATTCCCAGTTGTTCTAACAGGGCAGGGTTATGTGATCGACTTGAGGCCTGAAACTCGTAATTTTCTTGCCGCCGAATCGTTGCAAGGGCTCGCCATGCCCAACCCGCTGACTCTAGACGACTCACCTGATCCAATGGAGGCTGCAGAGAGTCACTTGGAAAAGACTGAAAGGCACAACCCGACTTTGAAGCATGTCCTTGCACTGCAATGTGCAGCGGATAAGACAGAGGAATTCTTGCGACAACTCATAGCCCCGGTGCGTATTGAAGACCCTTCTTTGCAGTACCTCTTGCTGCCTCCGGTCCCATTTCTCAGGGGTGTGCCAGGCATGGACGAGCTAGGAGACCAGGTGGGCCCGATCTTGGACTTGCCAGAGCGGAAGGAGACCAGGCAAGGTTGGGGGCCAGTGTGACGCCAGTTCATTCATTTGCTCTGAGCAAATAATAGACCCTGCAAATATGTAAATTTTGAATTTGTAAAATCGATGTTTGTTTTAAATAAGCCAGCCGTATTGTTTCTCGCTGTTTTTGGTCAATCGACTATGTGGGTTGTTGAGACATGGGATAAATGAAAGGTAGTCTACTTTGCATCATGCGCGCTCTCGGCTTGAAAGAGCACAAAGCAATCGCGTTAGGTATCATCTTCCTTACTCCCACTCGCTATCCTCGCTTCCGGCAATGTTGGGCCGCCTCTCCTTGATTTTCTCCTTGAAACTCTCGAAAAGAGATTCGCTTGGGCTAGACGGTTGCTTATGTTCTTTAGAGTCGTCCGTCTCCTCCACCTTTTTCAAATTTTTCCTCGCTTCTCCAGACTTGATGGCGGAGAGGAATGGTGCCACTCTCCCAGGCTGTTCTTTAGGGACAGGTTTTGGCTTGTTCTTCGAAACAGATTGTTTCGCTGTCTCCTGTCCGGCGTCGGTTGTCTCGGACTTTGGCGAGCTTGCGGAAGATTCGTTATCAGCACGCTTTTTCTGCTCTGCTTCAGCGCGCTCGTATGCTTCACGTTGTAATTTTAAAAGCTCGATCTTAAACTTCTCGTCTGATTGTTCCAAGAAAGCAACTGGTGCATACCCTGACAACCCATCCATGGTTTCGATCTGAATCCATCCTTCCACTGGCGCAGATATAGTGCGCACGATCTGGTCCTTTTCTACCGACACTTCTGATTCGCTCTCTGCTTTGAATTGCTCGAGCACCTTGCAAACTTGGCCACACTTGACGTCGCCTTCGAAAGACTTTTCTTGGGCAGCGGAGAACTTCTCCTCCTCTTTAAGTGCATCTACATCCACGTTCTCCTCTTCTGCAGGGGTGCGTTCTACAGCACCGCCCTCCAAGCCGGTCACGTAGCCAACAAGTGCCGCGAAACTTGAAAAGGGGAGAACCTTGAGCATGTAGACAATACCTTCGAGGGACTCTTGCCAATCATGGTGATAGCGTTGTGAAGTTTTCAAAGGTCCGAGCACCAGAGCTAGATACAAAACAAACCACCCGATGAACACCGTTGGCAAAGTGGAATTTTGAATGGTCCAGTTTCTTCGCCCAGGGTTCTGATCGTCATGCGGATCGTTGCACTCGAACCGCAAGAAGAAAGCGGCAGAGGTAAACGCAAAGACCGAGTTCCACACCACGTACCACTCGCCGGAGACGAGCATACAATTAGTGACCTGGCGCTCTCGAATCCAGAAATGAAAGATGGTGGCTGTTGTCCAAGACATGTAGAGAACCGCCAGCAATACTGGAAGAAAGACAAACTCCCAGTCTGACCGAGTCGGCATAAATTTGGGCCAAGGCAAGCGAAAAAGTCTGATGAAGATCGCGAAGACCATCACGACAAAGAGAGGGAGCACCGAGATAAACGGTCCGGCCCGAACGAACAGCGCATACGTCAACGGGCGAAACATGCGGTCAATCGTCATTCTCTGCTTCGACTCCACCTCCTTCTGCAGCACCTTACCCAGCGTGTTGTTCCTGATCCAGTGTTCCGCTCCGGCGATGTCGTCCCTCTCCATCATAATTTTACACTGCTCTCGTGCCTCCATCTTGGCTGCCGTCACAGCCTTGTGCGTGGTCTCCAGCATCGCCGGTGCCCTGAACACGTAAGAAGCTACTCCCAGAAGCATGAACCCTACCAGCACCCCGACGGTCACCACCAAGTGCAGCTTCTTCTTCCTCACCAGCGCCTCCGATCCCAGTCGCATAAGCACCTTGGTCTGTCTGTGTTTGTTCTTCACATCTTCGCGCGTGCGTCTCCGCAGCAAAGCTCTGGCGTTGAAGATCACAGCCGTGGCCAATATCAGCCCCACGAAGGGCTCCACCTCCTTCCACGCTACGCCTGCAGTCACCACCATTTCGAAGAGGGAAAGATCCAACCAAACGGATCACTCCTTCACGTTCGTTCAAAGCCTTTCTCGACTTTCTCGATCCAGCTAATCCAGCTCCACGCGCCAGTCCGTCCCTGAGAGATCCTACCGTATCCTCCGTGTGCGATCAGCGCGCGTTATTCGGAACTTACTTATTCGATTAGCGATTGTGGTGGGAGGTACTCGCAAGGGTACTCGAGGACGCTCTGTTCCAATTCAGGATTTGCTTTTTCTGAATCTGAAATAATTAATTCTGTTCTGCGCTTGTTCCGGGTATGCTAGGGTTATCACTAGCCAATGATAGCATTGCATCCAGGATTTTAGGAGAGCTTTCTCACAGGTGACAGAGTGTCACTTGCTAAGAGTCCTTCGAACTACTAGGTGATCATGTAAGTAGGAGTGCCAGAGCGTGTACTATTGGAACCTCATTAGCGGTTCAAGTAAAAGTCTTCAGATTCCGAGACTGTGCAGGCTGAGCTAGACAAAAGTGTAGGAACATGCGAGGTACTGTAGAAACTTCCATACCCATCGTGTGAGTCCTCAGCTTTCTTTCATTGGATGATTTGATCAAATTCAGAAAACAGTTTTTGTCTTTTGATGATGAACTTTGAATTAATAACTTGATTGATTTGGAGAAAGAATTAGTAACGATTCAAGAATCTAACTGTTTGTGCAACGAAAGTGGCAGGAGTAGAAGCGCGCAGCGTTAGAAAGAGCTAAGGCAATTCTGCGACGAGATCTTCCTTGCGGCCGCCTTCAAGTTTCGCCGCGCGAAAACGGCAATTCTGCGACGAGATCTTCCTTGCGGCCGCCTTCAAGTTTCGCCGCGCGAAAACGGCCAAAGAACCCGTCAGGAACCAGGTTTAATTAGTCGGTTCCCCATCGAACTGAACAGAACAGTGTCAACTCTTCCGCTTCACCGAATAAAACGATGTAGGCTAAGCAATCACCTCTGTTTCGCAGGTGTTGCTTGTTTACTTTTCGAGTGAACAGAGTGAACAAGCCTTCTACTAGCTAGAGGCTAGACAAGAGCTTGTTGAACGTGTTCTGGTAACAGAGTGCTCGCTTGAACGAAGCCATTCTGCCACCTGACACAGTGCGCCAAGTCTTTTCAAACGCCCAACGACGACAAAGGGAAAAAAAAAAGGGTGAACACAAAGGACCAGTGAGGACAGCATCAAAGTCCTTCAAAATCCGGCCCGAGACTTATTTCCCGTGCTGCGCGAACGGGAGGGACGAAGGAAGCCAGAAGCGGCGTGCTTGTGCGAATTTCGTGGAGTTGGCGGCACGAGTCAGTCAGAATTCGGAAGGTTGTGCATGGCCTGGTGAGCTCGATCTATGAACTCGTGAAAAGACGTTGAAGCGGACCACATTGTTGGGAGATAGAGGAGCCTCGAGGAACGGGACTGTCGGTAGGGAGAATGGCATTACAGCGCATGGATGAAGGGGATAGTTTGCCCGAGTACAGTCCTGCTCAAAATGCGTACGTGAAGCTTCGGCGCAGAGTGGGTAAAGTAGGGGTTGATGCGGTGCTCTTGGACTTTTTAAGGTTTGGGATCGTTTGGAGCGACCTGGACAGCACGGATGAGAACGAGCTTCAGGTGCTGAGAAGCCTGCTTTTAGAGCCCGTATCGGAAGTACACCTGGCCTGCGGGCTTCGACGAGGCGGGAGGTTTCGAGGACATGGTCGGACCAGTGGCGTTGGAACTCCGCTGGTTTTGGAGCGCATGGAGAATCTTTCTCTTGCGAAAGCGCTTCGAGCGCCGCTGGAGGACCCCAGTCGTATTCTCGTTAGAATCGAACTGAATGGGATTCGTCTCAGGGCCGAAAGCTGCGCAGTGCTTGGCAGGGGACTTGCAAAGACAGGGCACCTTCAATTTCTATCTCTGGCGAATGGGCAGATTGGAGATGAAGGGCTGGCGAAGCTGGCACGTGGGCTTCAGCAAAATGCGACAATTCAGGACTTAGTCCTGCGTCGCTGTCTCTTGAGCGATGCTTCAGGGCCTCACTTGGCCAAGATTCTAAGTCGTCATGCGCAGAGGAGGGATGATCTCAAGTGGGCCACCTCTTTGCGCAGAGACACAAGCATGCTCACGCTTGACTCTCAGCTCACGCCGCTGGAAGTCAATGACGTGGCTCTCCAGGGGCTCTTGGTGCTTGATCTATCTGAGAATTTACTTGGGGATAGAACTGCAGAGCTGATTTCTCGAGTTCTTACTGCAGATTGCTGGCTTGGCGGACTTAACCTTCGATACAATGCATTCTCAGAAGCGGGGGTGCGGGTTCTTGCGCGACACTTGGAAGAGTCTAACGAATCTCTTGCGATTCTGGACCTTAGGGACGCTGCAAATGAAGATGATGTAAAAACACTTCGAGCCGTTGAAGAGCTGGACGCCTTTATGAGACAGAGAAGCGAACTTACGACTGCTGGATTGATGAAAAGGTACATGCCAGAAACTTCCGAGGAGTTTTGCCTCCCAATTCTTTCGCCTCATGCAGAATTCAGGGCTGCTCAGAGCCAGTCTGACAGTGTTCAGTATGCCTCGTGCGTCATAGCATCGGCGATTCTCCGCTGGGAAAGCGGGCATCAGCTCAGCAGCTCCGTAGCAGGCATTGTGGCGACCTTGGCGACCTCAAACACCATGTACGTGAACATAGAAATGAACACAGTTCAGGAGTCTACAAACTCCACCGAGCTGGACAAGGGGTGGCGCCCAGAAAGGAGAAGGCGTGGAGCTCAAACGAAAGAAGGCGAGGGAATCCGAAAGACTAGTAACTCTGATGACAACAACACGCACAGCTCCTCCGCAGTGCTGATTCCGCGCACCGTGAGGAATCCGACGCACAGCAAGAGGGCGATGCCAAAGCAGCAGTCCAGGGAGAGCAAGAAAGGAATTTCGCATGGATCGAGGAAGAGAAGGACGAAGCCTTCGAAGCAAAAGGTTGCTCAGAGATCAAACGTTGGTGCGCACGTTAAATCCGATGAGATTGCTAGTGTGTTCAAAAATGAATTGGCAAAAGTCATCGAGTCCTATGGGGTCGAAATGTCACAAAATCCGAGCGATGCTCTTGCATCCACGCCGAGCGGCAAGAATTCTTCTCTCCGCGTGCTTGAGGAGAGTGTGAAGCAGCTAAATCGAGTCTTGGACCAAATGAGTCCGCCTTCTGGCAGCCCTATAGCCGAGCACTTCCAATTCGATGGCGAGGGCGATGATAACTCTTTCTCCCGAGAGGAAGACGAGCTCTTGGAGGAGGAGGATGTCACTGACAAGATCGCAACCCGACTTGCACAAATGTGGAACCAAGAGCAGTCGCCATCTCGTGATGATGTCTACTTGGCCTGACAAGCAAATCGACAAAATAATATTTTTGGGAGAGAATTAAGTGTGAGAAACATGGTGCTTACTGAAGAGCTAGTTGCGGGGGTTGTGCACTCCCAGTGACGCTAACACGCGTTTGGTTCGATGGTTCTACCTTTGTGAAACGGTATTTTGACAAGCTTCTCTGCTGAGCAGGTGTTACAAAAGGCGCATTCCAGAACACAATCAAGAGAGATTTCGTGATTCTCGTGACCACGAGACTTCCTATGCAGAGCGTGTATCCAGTTGGGTTGTAGATTAACGTTGAGGTGCACAGCAGAGTGCCAACCATTTGTATGGCTTGCGTCATAAAGTACAAATGAAAGAACACCGATGTCCGGAAAACGATGGACTCAAAGACACGGGCGTTAGGCGCTGAAGTGGAAATGTCCCTAAACATGTACTGCATGGATCGCATAACCTGGAAAAAATTATATCCGAATGTCAATGTGAAAATCAGCTGAATGAATGTCGACAATCCAGCATACAGGAAAGCAACTGAGGGGTACAAGGCAAGGTATGTGGCAAAGATGACACTCGACACAATGTCGAATGCGACGCAAAGCAGGGCAAAGGTAGTCCAGTTCTTTTTGCGCCTTGAGATAAAGCTGAATAGAGAGTTTGCCGGGAGCTTTAACATTGTCTTCAGAACCTCTGTCACCAAATACAAAACAAGGGTGAGTACCCCGAGTGCGGAGCCTTGCAGAAAGTGAAAGCACGCCCTTGTCATCGCTCCACTGAAAGCCCCTGTGCTGCCAAATCCATCCAAGTGAAGGATCAGGGCTATAATCATCAAAACTGGGCATTCAATCATCAACACGATCACGGGGATCGGAAACCTTGACCTTGAGCGATTGTTGTGCAACCGAACATACGCAAAAATCCCGGCACAAAACGATCCCAGGAACGACATCGCAGGAAGAAAGTATCGCAGTATTCCTCCGTAAACTTTACTGTCAAAGAGGTCGAGCCAAGGGTTGGCATCCACCTGGACCAGCGCTGCGGCTTCATTGTTGCTGTTTTGGAGATAGTTAATAAGCAGTTCAGCAGCGCCCCCATTCGAGACATGAAAGTAACCACCCGTTGAAGAAGAGGTTGGGTAAAGCGCTTTGACCTCCGCAAATTTGTTTCCATTGTGCATGTTTGCTGCATATCCAGGCACGATGTTCGACCCGTCCACCCATGCCGTCAAAGCTCCTAGCTCAAGGTAAACTTTCAAGGGCTTGCTAGGATTGGTGTATGTGTAGCAGGGAAGCGCAGCCACCTCCAAGACCATGACGTTCTCGAACTCGGCACGCAACGAGGCAATCGTACCCGCGTCGAAAGCGTCGCATATCTCCGCCTGTTTCTCTTCCGAAAGGATTCGAATTGTAAGATTCATTGCCGAAGATGTTTGCATGCCAAAGTCCCTATAATAGCTCGTGATTTCACTAAATATTTCCCCCGCAACCTCGTTCGGCGAAGTGACCACGACCGAGGCAGACACAGGCTGCAGAAGAGCCAAGACAAGTAGGATCACGCATTGCCGCATCGCTGCCGTCGCAGAACAAGCTCGTGCCGCCATGGCGACAAGAGCGGTGTCCGCGACTTACTGCAGAACACGCAAAGTCCAGGCGCTGAAGGCTTCGGATGAACGAACCATCAGCTTTGTGCATTGACGTGGGAGTGTCCGATATCCGTACCGTGCAATTCCGAATCAAAAAGTTCGCTAGAGCACGAAAGCAACTGGTACATACTCGCTTCAACTGATGCGAGCAGAGCCACAAGTGCCCTTTATATGATCGCAACCAGATACTGCTCTAGGCCAAGCTCATTACCTGTGCGCTCACAGCAGTCTTGTGATGATCGAACTTTCATTTTACTGAGCATGTCGTAAGTGCAACTAAGTATTCGCATCTTCATATCGTTTCCGACCTCCCGCATTAAATTCCGTTCTTTACATGTCTTGCGTGCCATTGCCTCTGTCTCTCCACGTCCTTTTCCTAAACTTACTGTTGCTTCGCAGTAAAGTCAGGTCGACTACTTTTGGGGAATCCTTTCTCACGCTGTCGCCACTCCATTGCGCTAAGGTAAGCTCCTCCCTATTCCAAGCGCCGCCATTAGTTTCGTTCCTTGTCGGTCCAATAATTGACTTTGCTTTCAAGTAGCGACCTGAGTTCACAGACCCTGGAGAGTTGGCTCTGCCGGAAAGGTCCAATCAACCTCTACGACCACCGAATCCGATTCCAGACATCACGATCACGTTCACGCTCACCGTGGATGATGATCATCATGTCGATCATCACTGTCGATCACTGGCACCATTATATTTCAACGGCTCTGTGGAGCTACTGCGTCAGTACGTTTGCACTAGCTAGAGCTAGAGTTCGCGAGAGTGCAAGAGTGCAAATGTGCAAATCCTCTCTCAGTATTGGCGCCATTGCCGATCGCGCTGATGGTCATCTGCCAATGGTTCAATAGTTGTTGTTGTCGTCGTCTGCGCCACTTTGCTTCGTGCACGCTTTCTTTAGCGAGGTGGCGCGTCTTGGGCCGTGGAGGTGATCGAAAACGGCTACCGGCCAGTGAGGTCCCACTGTTCTTTATATACCGTGATGGGCGTCTAATTTGCCGAGCGTTGGGCTTACAAACAGCGCAGTTGCCGCGCAGCAGTGTACCAGCGTCTAACAGCTTGCTCTGCACTGCTTTGGTTGCACAAGTTGTTGACCACCCGTCATCATCAAGTTCCTTGTTATATATGTGAAATTTAGGGGTGAAGACAGTCTGGAAAATCTAGCGTTTTGGGTGGTGCTTGAGCCTTGAGTGTATCACGCTCTCGCCAATCAATTCGCATTATGATTAATTATATCCGTTATCCACAGCCGCGACTCGGAGAATCACTGCAGAGCAGACGACTGTTCAGTCAGACAAGACCTCGCTCGCGATTGTAAAGTAATCAAGTGACGGTGGCAAAGCGATCAGGTTCACATTATAACTATTCTTCTCAGGGCTGAAAGCAGTCCAAAACCCAATACGTCTCGAGCGGTGATTTGCTCGTTTGTGCTCTTGCGTATTCTAGTCTAGACAGGGTGTAAGGTCTCTGACTTGCTTTTTTGAAGTTAAAAAAAAAGAGGAAATCGTTGACAAAACTGGGAGGCTCAATTCTGAGCCCGCGCGTTGCAGAAATTAATTTTTGAGAGATATAAAGTTTTCTTGTGTGTTTGTTGCGCATGAGTATGAAATTAGTCTTCGTAGATGATTGCCAGCTCAAGAATTCCTTTGAGTGTACGAAATGCTTGCTCGATGATTGGCTGAAACTTGTACAATCCTGCAGCCTCTGTAGGATGCGCGAGGGCCAAGAGTGCGTTAAGAGTTTTCTTGTCAATGACATCTCCTAGCACAGCAAGGATTCCTTCCTTGATCTGTTCCTTCGTCAGGCATGTGGAGCCATTCTTATCAAGCTTCTGGAACTCTTCAAGGAGCTCAGCTTCCAAAGAATCTCTGTCTTTGCCAAAGACCACTCCCCAGCCTTCGCTGGCATGCAAGTTCTGCATGATCTCCTTCTTTTCTGCTATCCGCTCACGGTAGTTTTGACAAGCGTGAATCATAAAGCTGGCCCGGGGAGCAAACGCGAGGTAGTCGACCATCTCGGTATCATCCTCTTGGGCTTCACTTAGAATAGAGCAAATTTGCACCAACGACATGCCGAGATCGGCCTTGAACAAGATTTGTTGAATTTGTTCGATGGAGAGTTTGCCGCTATTCTCCGGATCGTTCTCCACAAAAAGCTTGATGATGAGCTCTTGGAGGTCCTTCTCGTCTTGAGACGGAGCAAGCCACTCTGCCGCTGTCAGTTCTACCAGAAGTTTCATACACAGTGGCTTAAACGCCTCGTAGTCGATCTAAAAAACAACGCGGTTTGCCGTGTTAGCTTGAGAAAAACCTGGAAAAATTTGCGCCCGGCATCAAAAACTTACCAAGCCTTCTTCGTTTGCATAGGTTTCAAACATAAGAAGATTGACCTCTTTTCTGGTCATTCCAATGCGAATATCTCCCAAGCAGCGCTCGAACTCCTCGAGATCAAGCGCACCAGATCCATCTTTGTCAGCTTCCTTGAAGATGTCCGAAAGAATCTCTTCGAGCTCCTCCTTTGGCATTCCGTGCAAAATGTGTTGCTGGGCATCCATCATAGCACTGAAATCACGCGATGCACGACGTTCATCTGGTTAGCGAGGCAGTCTCATTGTTGGATCAATGTCTTGTCTACTTACCGGTTCTTTTGGGACTCGTTCTCCTTCAGCTTTTCCTTCGCCACAATTGTTTCAATGATCGAGACTGCCACTGGAATAAATTCTGCGTATGAGATCTCCCCATTCCCATCGCAGTCGGCTTCAGCAAGAATTCGCCGAACGTCATTCGTTTTAAGCCCAAGCTTTCTCCCAAGTTTATGGAACACCGCCTTGAACTCGTGGCGATCAAGTGTTCTATTCCCGTCCACATCCTGCTCCTTGAATAGGCCATGGATGAGCTCTTCAATTTCCTCTGGTGCCATGTCACTGAGCTGGAAAAGCTCCTCGCCATCATCGACCAGTGTCTCCGTGGCACCGTGGTTGTCCACGCTCTTCTTCAGTTTGGCCTCGAAGAACCCCATGGCAAAATTCTCGATATCATCCGGCTGCTGCCTCAAAATCTCTCTCGTGAGCTCTTTCAGCACCTCCGGCAGCACCTCCGGCAGGTCAAACTCCTTCGCATACGTTGACGGAACCGCCGTACTCATCTTCCCTCCTCCCTCTTCTTCGCACACGCACAAGCACACGCAAGCACGCCACTTCCCGCGTCCTCTCGGCGACCTCAACGCAAACGCTGCGACTCTATGGAGGACTGACCGAACGGTGGAGCGATAATAAGACTTTGCTCACTCTGTCTGTCTGTCTGTCTGTCTCTCGTTGAACAGCGAAGAAGAGCTTGACGTGCATTTCTTTCCATTTGCGATGCAAGTTATATATGTTGCGAGATTGGTTGACTGACTAATGGCCACTTACTTGCCCACGTACACATTCGTGGAGAGCCTAAATCGGGCGTTGCTAGCCTGCGCGTTCTGGTGCGAAGTCGTCCAGGCACGAGCTTGGGATTTGCGTGTGTCCGTGCCGTTGTCTCTGATACCAGACAAGGCGCAGTGGGAGAAAATGTACGGAAAGGGTAAGAGATGTGTAGAGTATAGAGTAGTGTTCTGTGGAGTTACCAACTCGTAACGGACAAGAAGCACAACGAACAGCAGTTGCTCTTTCAGTGTTGAGTTCGTTGTTCCTTGCACTACTTTCGCGATCAAACAAACAAACAAACAAAAAGGGCTTAGATTCGAGAAAGATAAAACAAATCTCGGTCTAATAGTTTCAAGTTGTCAGTTGCCAGGTTCATATGCGGAAAGGTACTGTTTGGCGATGGTTGAAGGAATATTGATTCGCAAAAGTTGGAGTGTAAACGCAAGCCACGAAAATAATTTGGAGGCATCAGAGCTTTGCGACGAGAACAATGCAAGAATGTCGTCGGTATCGCATGGATTGACCATGAATGCAGAAGAGAAGGGTTTCAAAGGGTGTTCTGCGATCCCTATTAGTCGAGAGAGAGGATGCCAAGCAGGCGCAAATCCGTGCACCCGATCAATGCCCCAAGCTTGTCTCGGCGTTCCAGACTCGACAGTAAAGTACAATGTGGGGAGCAAGAAGATCTCATGCAACCGCACGCACGCGTCTATAAAAACAATTTCTGGCGGCTCCGTCGCGCCACTGTCAGCACACGAAAGACAACCAAGCCCGGGCTCTTCCATTTCTTCAAGCCACGCAGGAGTTGCTGCAGCCGTATCGTCCTGGCAAACCTCAGGACAGATCTCCGTCATGAGCGCCCCTTGGAGATACGTCTCACTCGACACCTGCTTGACAGACCAAACACCAAGCACTTCAGCTTGAGCAGCCATCTTGACAAAACTGGAGCAAGCCTCATCCCAGTTCTTCACGGCCATGGTGGCGAGTCCGTTAAACTTGCACCGGTGTTGTTGGGCGGTGGGGTCTCAGGGATAGAGGCTATACGATGGAAATCGCTCTCTTGTGGTGGAAAGCCACGAGAAGAAGGGTCTATTCTCGACGCTGGAGAACAGTCAGAGTCCTCCTCAAGCTCCACGAGATCAACGATCCTGACCTTCTTCGGTGGTCGAGTCACGAACACGACCGAGTCGGCGTCGTTATCGTCTCCGCCCTTGTCATCCTCCGATCTTCCGTCGCAAGCAGTTTGGAGGCGCTTTCTCGTCGGACTCGCGGGCAACTCAGGCGAGAAAATATCAAGACTGGAAGCGCCACTGTCCCCGCTCGAGGAGGCAGATGAGTGAGAACGTTCTAATGCTTTGCTACTAGAATTTTCGATATGCAAAACCATAGACTCGTCTTCAGACAGTGTTTTCAAGAACTTCGTCACTCGAGGATGAATGAGCATGCAACCAGGATCGAAATGGGTGAGCCGAAGGCCGTCTGCGGACTTTGCTCTGGATAGAGCAGTATACAGCTGACCGTACTCAAAAATGTGCGAAGTGTCTACAAGAACAGAATCAAACTCCATCCCCTGAGCTTTGTGAACTGTGCTCGCGTAGGCTAGGCGGAGAGGAATCTGAAAACGTTGTCCAATTGCCTCACCATCCCTCATGAAAGAACAAGAATGGCGGTGCACAATGGCTCTCCTTGGACTGCTGTGTGGGGGGTAAAACTCCACTTCGGGAACCCTCTCGCCCTCGGAGTGGATAAAGCCTTTCACCAAACCCTGGACGCCGTTAACAAGCCCAGCCGCTCGATCGATGGTGGCAACCAAAATGACCTTGGCCTCTTCAAGCAGACTCAGCTTTCGAGGGACGCGGGTGTATTTGCTTGCGTCTTCCAGAAGGATAGAGTCCTCAGCAATGTATTCCACTACTTCATTGTCTGGGCGGGACATTGCAAGGTTTTCAATTTCCTCATGGTTGACTGCTGACACCTCGCGGTTGGTGCCGCAGATCCGGATGCCCCAATCTGTCACTGACGATAGCTTCGACTCGGACACGCAGTGCTTGTTGAACCACCGCACAGCCTCGTCACTCGGATGCCCGATTCTGATCTCTGCCAAGTACTTCACAAGCTCGGCATCGCTATTTGAACTTGACACACGATGAATACGGTCAAGCACGACGCTTTGACCATTTGTTCCATCGAACAATCGAGACCATACGTTGGCTTCAAAAGCAAATAGTTTGCCCTTCTCTACGGGCTTGAGCTTTCCAAATTAAAATGATGAGCCGTGAGTTTCCGATCCATGAACGCGCGGCAACTATGTTTGAACGAAGCTTACCTGAGCGAAATCTCCCGCCAAGATCACCTGGATTCCGCTAAACGGCTTGGATTTGAGGGCTGCAGGACGTGTCTTCAGCGCAAGATACTCCAAGACGTCCAACAGATCACCGTCCAACTGAGATATTTCATCAATGACAAGTACTTTACAGTTCCTCCACCGCCGATGTGCTTTCACATCTCCACAAACCGTCCGGCGCAGGTCTTCCCTGGACCCTCGACCGAGGCCAATGCCTGCAAAGCTATGCAACGTACTTCCGCCCACATTAAGAGCCGCAAGCCACGTCGGAGCACACACAAATACTTTGGACGCCCCATACTTATTCGTTGCCTGCTTGATAATCTGCCGAAGTACATGAGACTTTCCCGTCCCGGCAGCGCCAGTCAAGAACAGATGCTGGCCAGCACCCTGCGACAATCGACAATCGACATTCGGCATCAGAACCCACAATGTCCATCTCTCCGTCTCCGTCTCACACTGCACACTGCACACTCCGCGCGCACTTCCCTCATCCCGCTATTCACTATTTCGAATTACTTTCGCTCTCCTCGCTCTTTCCTGTCCCGCCCAACTTACTGCCACTCGGAGTGCCAGGTCTTGTACCTTGTCCGCGTCCCCCATGGCCCTCAACTATGCTTGGCCGTGAGACGAGTACTCTGCGCTTTCTCAGCCTTCTCAGCTCTTCCGCCTGCCTTCATGCAGTTCCAGTGGCCTTCTCTCTCTCTCTCTCTCTCTCTCTCTCTCCAACTTGCCTCCTTCTGCCAACTCGAGTACCCCCGTTCAAAAAGACCTACGACTGTTTATGAGGAAAATAGAAGAATTGCACAGTATTACTGGCACCTGTAGAAGGTTCTTGGGTTCTCGGGTTCTTGGGTTCTTGGTTCTCGAGTGGGTTCTCAGTGTATGGTGTAGGGGTGAAATCGTGAATCTCTTCAAGGGGGCATGCGCTATTGGAACCTTTTGGCGCAAAAGTTTGTGTACTAATCAGAATTCGCTGATCTTTCCGAGTATGTGGCTCTGTCTCTGTTCCACGCATACATGTATATGTATATAGTTTTATGCGCTGATGACATTCACGAATTCAACTTTTTAAAGAATAATAAAGATAATGGAAGGGACATGCCGTGAACGGAAAGGTGAAAAGGAAGCTGGAGGGAAGATGTGAAGAGGCCAGAGGGTGCGGAAAGGAATCGCGGTAAAACATATTTTTCATCCTACAAACCAGATGTGATTCGCAGATTTTATAGAGGAGTCCACACTTTAGACGGCGGATAGTGGTCAACTTGGGAGGCTAGCTGCGTTTTTGAGTTTGGTGGCTGCCGTCATACACCTTGATGCAATCGACGCTGCAACAGAGCTTGCCATCAAAGGTGACAAAGTCAGCCTTCTCTCGGGGAGATGAGCCACACACGACGCACTTGATACAACGCATGTGGTACACGCTGTCGCGCACGGTGATTCGGCTCTGCGAGTCGACTGGCTCTTCACAGATGCTACACACCTTTACATCCTTGGTTCTCAGGTTTTCCGCGATGTAACTCCGGCCCTTTCTGTCAAGCTCGGGTACGTCCTTTAGATTTCTACCTGGGCGGAAGACGTTCTCAGCATCCACGGTGTAGTCGCCTTCCCAAAACTTGTCGAGAAGCTCGATCTCCTCGTTGTCGTGCATACCTTCGAAGAATACCTCAGGCTTAAATTTTATCTCGCCCGCCTTTTTCAGGTTCTGGAGGATGCGATTGAGATTTGCAATCTGACCTTCCGTGAATTTAAACAAGTCTCCAAACGTGCACGAGGAGCCCTCCTTCGCACACCCTCTCAACGCCGCTCGCGTGTTCTCCAAATCCCTCTTCAGTCCGCCAGCAAAGTTATACTTTTTCCTGTCGCTAAACTCGGATATTTTGGCCGCCATCATCTTTGGGTCGGTCGCGTCTGCTGCAGCTTTCTCGAAAGCGGCAATCCTATTCCTGAGCGCGCTAGGTTTCGGCTCCTCCATGTCTTCATCTTGGCTCTTTTGCGAGCCTGAACTCAGTGCTTTGCTCAACCTCGCAGAGAGCCGCTTCGCCATGGTCGCGCTTCCCTCTCTCTTTCTGCGTGTGTCTCTCTCTCACTCCCTCTTGGATGAAAAAGGTCTCGGCAGCTTGGCGAGCGTCCCACGTGCACGTCCTCGGTGCACAAGTAGGTGTGCACGCGACAATTGGCCCGATAAGAGTTGCTATAGCGAAAGGTAGTAGTGGCGAGTAATTATGTCACTGTGAGTTCGTTCGTCATGCGTTATTCAAGTTTCGCTCTGCCGTGCCCAGACAACTAGGAGAACAGAGCAAATTCAATGAGTTTCAATTCAATGAACATGAACAGAGATTTCAAAATTCAGATTGATGCCCGTTTAAAGATTCTAACTGATGTGAGAGCGAAGAAAAAGGTGGTGTTCGAATTGTTGTTTTCAGATGGTTGCAATGCAAGATATTGGAAGAACAGCTATGATGAACGCAGTGGAAGAGTTTTGCTTAGATGTTGGATTTGCCGAGCTCGTCAGCACGGTTCTTGCAACTTGTGACAGCATTCATAACGGTCGCGCGGAATCCGCCGCGTTCGAGAGCCTCAACAGCGGTGATGGTAGTTCCTCCAGCGGAACAGACCTGGTCTTTCAAGACCCCTGGGTGCTCACCGGTTTCCAAAACCATCTGTGCTGCGCCCTTGACAGTCTGAGCTGCGAGCTGCATGGCAACATCGCGGGTAAGTCCGGCGCGGACGCCACCATCTGCAAGAGCTTCGATGAGGATAAAGATGTAAGCTGGGCCAGATCCGGAAACTCCAGTGACCGCGTTAAGATCCTTCTCCTGCACCTGGATGCCAAGTCCAACTGCGTTGAGGATTTTGCCTACAAAGTTGAGATCCTCTTTGGTTGCGTGCGTTCCAGCTACATAGCCGGATGCACTCTCACCAACGCTGCAAGGGGTGTTTGGCATAACGCGAACGACCTTGGCCTTCTCCGGAAGCTTTGACTCGATGCTCTGGATGGTCACTCCAGCGGCGATGGAAACAATGAGCTTGTTGCTTGTCACGTTTGCCTTGATATCGTCCAGAACAATTGGGATGATGTGCGGCTTGACGGACAAGAAGATGACATCACTCTTCTCCACAACCTCCTTGCTTGTTTCGTAAGCCACGGCGCCGAGCTCCGTTAGTCTCTTCCTGCTAGCCTCAGAGATGTCAGTTCCGCAGCAGTTCTTTGCTGGAACGATGCCAGCAGCCGAAATGCCCTTGATGAGCGCAGACGCCATCATGCCCGCTCCAATAAACCCGAGGACTGGACCTTCCGTCATTGTTCTCGCACTTTTCTCCTTCTTTTCACAACCTCCTGCGATGCTGCCTCCTTTGCAAACAAACGATCGTTCTTTCTTTCTGATGCTCTTGTAGCCTCAGGGACTCTGACTTGCTCCACCTTCGTCTCTCTTCCACGTTTTGGGCCTGCACGTCTGTGACAATCTTTCAACCAGAAACATCCAATCCAATCCATCACAAGTGTCTTCCCACTTTCTCGCTAGTTCCCTCCTATTGCAGTCTTACCACCTCTGTAACCCACTGTAATAGCAGGGCTCTAGCGCCCTCAACGACATCCACTACGCCGCTATTGGTACCTCTATACCTCTCTGCGTAGAGGGCACTTAACGCGTGTGATAGACGCCAAGTAGGAGTGCGTGCCAGTAGGAGGATACCGGTTAGGTGGTCCTAGGCACAATTGTCTCCCAGTGGTCCTGGAGTGATCGTGGAGGCTTCGCGTAGGACCAGAGTAGGAGTGCCCACGTTGTCCTATGGTAGTCTTAACGACTCACTTGCACCGCGACGCAAGGTCTCAAACCGGATTTCGTCTGCAACATCACTGGCTGAGCGGAAGTCGGGGCTTCCAGATTCATCGACGGACATCGCCGCCGGAATATTTCGTCCGCCTTTCTCCTTCCCTTTCCTCTGGTATCTCATGTACAGTCTCGTGGTCTTGTATCCTGCGCCACACCACTGGACTCTGTGCCCGTGTTCTGGTATTTTTCATTGCGGAACGCAATCTAAGGTACGGTTTCCACCAAGGATACCAAGATATACAAAGGATTACCAAGGGCTACTCTATGCTACCGGGTGCTAATGAACTGCTATGCAAGCCAGGTCTGGCTCCCGCAGAAATCTGCGAGGTGCAGAGCGTCCCAGGTGACCCAGGTGGCTTATGCGTTACAATAATAGTAAATGATAGTGCTGGATCCAAGTGTTCATGCGCTTCTTTCGTTTTCGTGTGTGTGGTCGAGAAGAAAGAAAGAGCGAGCGAGGCGTCGGCTTCGCACATTATTGCGTTGTTGCGTGGGACGGGTCAACTACTGAGTGCGAGTACCGGACCCCAGCTTTGTGTTTGCACAATTGGAGCGCGTCGCTTGAGGGCAGAGGGATTGTAGACTGCAGAGTCTGCAGAGCCAGGTTGCAGGTTTCGTTTTCGTTCTGGAGGCAGAGGAGTTGGAACCAGCCCGGAAAGAGTGGGCGGGTTCCAAAATATAAACGATGTTATTGCTGCTTCCTTGCGGGGCCCTCAGCAACTGTGTGCAATGCCTCGATGCCGCGGACCTGCGCGCGCTGAGATCCACGTGCGTGGCACTTCGGTATGTGGCAGAAAAATTAGCGAGACTGGCATCGGCAAGGTATCACGTGGCAACATGGCCTGGTGAGCCCCGAAAGCAGCCGCTGGCAACTCCGTGCGAACGTTGGGCGGCACCAGCGCCGTTCGGGCAGGTGGAGTTGACAGTGCTTTGGCAATTAGCGGTCACGGACTCTAAGATGACGTGCTGGAAGCGCGGGCTGGAGGCTGGGCCTGTGGTGTTGGATTCGTTGGTCGAACAGCTTTTGCCCCCCGAGTTTACACGTATTGTTGCGCAGATTTCAGCCAACGGAGTTGCTCGAAGCTGCGGGCCTGAACGCCGCGATTTGGCTTGTCGCATTCTGGGGTCCCGGCGGCCGCTGTACTTTGGGCCAGGCAAGCTTGCGAAACACAAGGTTCGTGCCTACCACCCCAATTTGGCAATTCGTTGTCTTCTAGCTCTGCAAACCGGCTGCGAAAAGACGGATGGCGGTGCAGATAGTTACGAAGACGACCCAGACGAAGATGTGGACGACGAAGATTCTAGTGAGGCTCCTGACACCGCATTTGCGCCATCTGAAAACGAACTCTTATACCTGGGAATGGTTCTCAACGGGAGCGGCAGTGAAACATTTTACAACTTTAAGCAAGACTCGCTCAACGGCATCGTAAACGCCGTAGAGGATCAGTTCAAGTTTTGCAGCAAGCTCTTGCGGTTCTCGCCTTCTCCTGAGCTTGATCATGTTGGCATGGCAGAGACAGTGGCAGCAGCTTCAGGGAATCGGTGGATCACTCCTGATAAAGCTCGCGATCTGTACGTAAACGGATTTTGTGTGGTGGACGGATTCGTCCCGCAAGAGCTTGTCAACTCCGTTTACGTTGAGTGCTTGCGATTTGTGGATTTGACGGCCAAATTCTTGGCACTCCCGAAAGAGCAATTGGACAGGCTGAATGAACCTCCATATTTTTTCATGGCCCGTGGGGATCCGCCTTCGGCTAGAGGTGACTGCCTATTGTGGCTGAATAAGGAGTCGTCTCCGGGAAACCTGGAGCCTTTTAAAAGTGGTAGGTTCTTTTGAGATGACAATACTTCACATGCGGAGGATTCTAAGGCGTGCTTTATGTGTCTAGTTTTGTCTTTGAGCTGTAAATTATATGAAGAAGTGGCTGGGATTGTCAAGCTTCAAGGGGGGAAGGAAGCGCAAATGGCGTACTATCCGCATCGAGGCGAGGGATACCGCCGTCACCGCGACTCAACGCCGGATGATGGATCACTCGTTTCTGACAACAGAAGAATCACGGCCATATCTTACTGTAACCCTTTCTGGAATAGTGCCCATGGTGGGTGTCTCCGGTTGTGGCTGAGCCATCTTCCGCACCAGCCTGTGGTAGAGATAGAGCCTTTGCCTGGACGGCTCTTGCTCTTCATGTCCGGCCTCCTGGATCATGAAGTGCGGCCGAGCTTTCATCCTCGTGTGGCAATAACCAATTGGTTCTGGTGAGCGACGCTGTGCGACGCCCTTAGAATTGTATTATTTAAAAGAGAGTGTGACCTTCTATCAGAGAATGCTGTTCTCCTGTGCAAAATGTTGGACGAAAAACTGTAATTTTTGAATTAAAATGTATGAATAATAAAATAAATATGGGTGCAGAGCACGCTTGAGAAATAACGGAACAATGAGGAAACGAAACTTGAGAAGAGAAGGAAGTACTCTCCAGTTAAAGGAAAGGGGCTTTTCCTTGCCATTAACGGCGTGGCTTCGCGTGAACGTATAGCCCGTCTGCTGGACCGAGCGTTCCAATATTGATGCTGATATCGAAAAGGCTTTTCTTCGATTTTGTCGGCTCTGCCAGAGAGAATTCAAAACGATGAAACAGAGCCGCAAGGATTAGTCGCGCCTCCATCATGGCAAACGGTCGCCCGATGCAACTCCGAGGACCAAATGTGAACGGGCAGTATCGGTACGACTCTGGGTTGTACGCCTTGTAGTTGGCCCCAAACCAGTCTTCTTCGGGCAACCACTTTCGGTCTGGATTGAACGCCAGGTAATCGGGACCCCAAAGTTCTTCGTTGTGATGCAAGTTCCATGCTGGAACTACGAAAGGCTGTCCTTTCGTCACCTTTACTTTTGTTCCGTTAGGGCCTTCGATCTCATCGTCGAATTGAACTTCACGAAACGTGCCGTTCGGAACAGAAGGCGCTAAGCGGAGAGTCTCATTGATGCATTTTTTAATGGTGGCAAGATCCTCCAAGTCAGCTAGGGTTGGCTTTTCCTTGCTCATGAACATGTCCGCCTCGAATTGAACCTTCTCTTGCCAGCCTGGGTTCGTGACCACAAAGTAAATAAAGTGCGTCATCAGGTTTGCTGTCGTGTCGTGCCCCGCAAAGAGGAACGTGGACGCATTGTCTCGCTTCACTTTGGAGTCCTCGGACACGTCTGAGATTCGGGCCATTAGCGGTCCGGAAACTGGACATCCTGTTTGTGGTGCGGCATCTGACGGTCCGACATGCACAGGGCAACCAGACTTGTCCTTCGAGCGCTCAACCACGCTGTTCGAGTAGCCGTGCACTACTCGTCGGGATTCGCTCCTGACTTTTGCAGCGTGGACCACGTCAGCAGAGAGCTTGAGAGAATTCTTGAACGCAAGTCGAAGGGGGGCGTTGGTCTCATCCATGTATGCTGGATCTTCTCCTAAGAGCGAGAGCTGCAGCTGAGCCATAGCTTCGTACAAGAGAAATTCATTAATTTCGACAGCTGCCTTACCGCCATCACACATCTTCATCAGTTTGTCATTGGCTGCAAATTCTGCGCGCGACTTGGAAATGTCGAAGATTTTCGATAGGCTTGCGACCGGCAAAAATGCCTCCGTGAGATGCTCTCTCTGCTGCTTCCAGGAATCGATGTCACGGGTTGCGAGAACTCCGTCGCCGAGAAACGCAATTCCATACGCATGTGCTTTTCTGACGTGGGTGTGAGCCATTCGCTGAGCGTCTTTCGGGTTGCACATTACAATCATCGCGTCCAAATAAGGCATGCTGCCCTTTGGAACGATGGACGTTGGGAAAGCGATGTTCGTCCCTGCGCCACCTGACTTGACAGCCCAGTCATACCAAAATTCGTGCAAGCGCCCGGACACAGACGCCCGGCTCACTGCCAGCAGCGCTCCCTCCTTGCCGAGCTCATGCGCTGGACCGGGTAGCTCGCGAAGGATTCGTTGCTGCTCGGCATTCTCCGTGCGGTCTTCCAGCATGGACATGACATCCTGAAGTCGCATGGACTGCGCCTGGCCGTCTCCGGTGGCCGCACCCGCGCACTCATTCCGCCCCAGCGCGCCGCCATTCTCGTCCACGGCGCCGCACAGGTGCTGTTGCAAAGTCTGAACCCTTCGCATTTCCTTGGCTTGCTTCCCACGTTCCCTTAAGATCCCACGATCCCACGTGCGCCGCACGTTGACTATTTACCTGCTCAAATTCTAAAATTCAACGTTGACTTTGGCCCTCCAAGTCCACAGAGCCGCACGCACTGCTTCTCCAACTCTACCGCAAGTCCTCGGCGTGTCCACGTCTTCGCGACTGGGAGACAGCTTCACGGTTGCAACACTGAGTACTGTACCCGTACTCTCTGCCAGGACAGTACGCACTGCCAATGTCAGTACCTGTCAAAATCTGGATGACGACTCGTGACGAAACGCGCTCCGTTGCTCCACTGCGTTCCAAAGCAGGAAACTTTTTAAGTTGAGAAACGACAAGTCTTCCTCAACTGACAGTGAGTGAAGTTAGGGAATGTCATGAGCCTCGATGATCCCGATGACCTGGCTCTGAGTTCCGGGTCTGTTTTAGTTGTTCACACATCAACAACGTCAACGTTGTTTTGTTTCCCCCAAGCCTTGGCCCACATCTCCATCTCCGAACACAAAACAAAGCGTCCAAGTGAGCCTACGGAAGCAGTAGAGCTGGTTGACCTTTTGCAAGATTGGTTTGAGAGACAGCAGCTCTTTCAACGTTTGACAACGACGATGATAAAGATAATCACAATGGCAGGCTTGATTGCGTTCGTCCCAGCTCTCTCTCTCTCTCTCTGGTTAACTTAGTTGATGTCTATCTTTTCTTTCTTTTCGGATCCCGTAATCTGCGCAGCATGAGGGGAAATCGCGTGGATAGTCTAACGATGTGTTTGATTCTGTGTTTGCGCAAAATGATGCTCGAAGGCGGCTACCCGCTACTATATAATTAGTACTGCAGGTAGCTACTTGGTAATGGATCTTGATCTCGAAAGCTCGCTGACCCTAAAGTAGAGCCTATTCTTACGACTGCAAAGGACTGCTTCATCGCGAGACTTGACTTTTCGGAAAAAGCTTGAAAGAGCAATTCCTTCCTTCCTTCCTTCCTTCTTCGAGCGATAGCCGTGCAATGCAATCGAAAGCGTTAGGATTCAATGATTTCTGCATTGATCAAGAGAACCGGCTCAGGTCGCGCGGAAGCGGCGCAAAAGCTACCCGAAGAGCGTGAAGAATGGCCAATGTTCTTGAGTATCAAGGTACTCGAGTACTACGTTCCTTTTTGCATTGTCAGTGTACCCGTTATGGCTCTGGCATTCGTGAAGCTGCCACGGTTAGAAGTATCTCGCTTTTTCAGAATTCAGAGCATGGAGAGGTACATTGCACAACTGCTCCACAGGCGCGGCACTTTTGCTCATGGCTGTTGTCGATCTACCGAAATCGTTTCACTGGCGAGCTGCTCCTGATGTCGATCACGCATCGATGACCAGTTTTACGTCTGAGGCCTTCGAATTAACATCGATAAACTTTCGTCGCTCGCTTTGTGTTAGTTTTTCTGAATTGGTCGACACCTCCCCATTTCAACTTTGGGTTCTTCCATCATCATCACTTTCTCCCCCAGTTAACGTTCATCCTGCGAGTGTCAACGTAAGCCAAATAGTTATCCACAGTGGCAGGCAAGCTCTGTGCCAGGAAACTATCACAGCCAAGTAGTAGGTCAAGAATGCCAAGAACCACGTCGGCGTTTCCGAACTGTCCACAAATGTGCGCCGACGTGAGCTCAAGATGTCTGCAATGGCACAGCCAAGTCGTAGCCAACCGGCAGAAAAATCACGAAAGGTTGCGCTTTTGCCGAATTGGGTGCGACGACGCACGCTCTATTATACAATAGCGAAGTCTCATTTCGTTCTCTTCACTCGTGCACGTGCCACCGAGTCCTGGTAATCGAGATTGCAGGGTCCGTGGCAAGTGACTCCGAGATACGCACGATATAGTAGTTGCATCAAATTTGATGCGTATGGATTTTCCTTCCTAAAGCATATGTATAGACGGGAAAACATCACTCCGGCCTCGACTGACCGACACTGTTTTTAAGATCAAGATGGATGCTCTGCCCCTATCATTTTATGTCTGAGAACGACGCGATCCTTTCTTTTAAAACATACTCTGTTTTACAAGAATTTTGTGGACGGATAGTAGTTGATGGTCACATGCTTCGTAGGTCAAAACTGACTGTGAATCAGGGAGCGAGCAAACACTGTGAACTCGACCGCTGGCGTGATCGTGCTTTGGACAGCGTTCCTCACGTCGCCCGCCTCAAGCGAGCTAGTTGCAGCTCTGAGAGCTTCACCACCATTGCGTTGCTCAATCGGCGGCTACGCGTTTGCAAACGGACAGGTGGGGGGCGTACTACAAGAGCACAAGGCCCAAATCCGCACTGAAATAGTGGCGGAGTTCAGAATCCCACGCGATTCGAGGTCAGGCTCACGCACACTTCTTTTTGGCGTGTCGATCACTTACTGTCCTTCGCAATGTGCCTTCTGGCTGTGCCTTTGCTGTTGAGTACTGAGTATCGCATCCACGTGTGTATGAGTGAATACCTGAATTACTTAAAAGCCAAATTTCCTCAAATCAGTCTCGCTGTCCAAGTGCGTCCAAGTCGTAAGCTTTCCGAGGTTCACTTCGTGTACAGCAAGTAACTAAGAGGAAGTTTACTACTAGTATTCCACGGAGATGGGCCGTGGCGTTGTCTCCGAAACGATCCAAGCGAATTCGACGTTTCCTACGTTTCCTCACCTTTCCTCATCTTCGTCAACTTCCTCGACGTTTTTGAAGTGTTGGACTGTGTGACGCTTTCACGGCACGTATGGGATGTATGGGAAGGCCCATGTTTTCGGCTAGCAGTCCCCGCCGTTGCATCGACTGCAACCAACCTCTTTTATATTTTCTTTCTGGGGACGTTTTCGGTGTTTTCGGGCTCGGAACATCTCGGAACGCTTGGCAGACTTGGAGATACTTGGCTTGTGAACGGTCCAATGCGCACTGTCGTTTTCAAGACTCCAACACGCCGTCCGTGCCACTCCCGATTTTAAAGAGACAATCGGCGCGAGTATACTTCTAAATAAAATGTATCAGAACAAAAGTTCAGAGTGGATAGGTAAGCTAGCGGCGGAACGAAGGTCAGCGAGAGCTGAGAGTACCTGGAGTACGAAGTACTTGCAGTTAGTTGGAGGAAATCCTCTCATCGCTTGTTGCAACTAGGTGCCTAATGCTCCCTTTGCCAATGGCGGGTAATGGCGGCCAGCATTTGCTGTGAATAAAAGAGACTTTTCCAAATATTTCACAAACCTCCACATCTTCATCGAGCGACAGCCTCCACGCTCACTTAGCATAAATTGCGACTGCGTTGACACCTGCACGATAACACGTATCAGACACCGACTCTTAACGGGTATATTAATGTACTGGTAACTGGCTCCTACGGTGCGGGCACGAGGTCTTACTGAATTCTGCAGCTCCCAGTCTCTAGCAGTCCCAGAGATCGCTCTATCAGGGCTATATGCGGGGTATACGTGGGCTGCACACTGTTACGATTTATTAAGCTTGGTCCTACCTCCTCACAGTCAGCAGGGCACCCACGAGAGATCCTTAGGATACCCTACCAGACCGGAGTACGTGAGCTGCGTAAGCAGCCATAGGAGCTTGATTTACAGAATCAGTAAGGAAGTGTGGAGACGGGGTAGGGTACCTTAGCGTTTCTGGGAGTCTGATTTCAAAAGTCAATTGAAGGAAGAGAAGACCAGACCCGGAACGCGGGAAGGCGAGTGCAGGCGCGGGGTGCATGTAGTGCATGAATTCGTGCATATTGTGCATATAATCGTGCATTTTGTGCATTTTGTGCATTTCGTGCATTTCGTGCATTTCGTGCATTTCGTGCATTTCGGACGACTGGGAGGTGGAAGGTGGTGTGAGGAAGGAAGAGAGGAATGGAGGTGGGGTGGGAAGGATGGCTTACGGTGGGGGTTCTGTTCGTGACGCTGGTGGTGCTGTTGAAGAACTGGATGCCAGTGGACATGACAATGGTACTGGCGCTGGTGACGCTGATGAGCGCGCAGGTGGTGACGGTGAAAGAGGGTCTGCAGGGTTTCTCCAACTCGTCGGTGCTCACGGTGGCTGTGCTGTATGTGGTGGCAGCGGGAATGAATGCCACTGGAGCGCTGGACTTTTACGTAGGTAAGGCGCTTGGGTTCCCAAAGACTATTTCCGAGGCGCAGCTACGCCTTCTGCTGCCAGTGGGGCTGGTCTCCGCGTTCTTGAATAACACGCCGGTGGTTGCCATGATGATCCCCGTTGTGCAAAGATGGGCTCGCAGGATCGATCAGCCCGTCTCGCAGCTCTTCATTCCGCTCAGCTTTGCTTCCATTCTTGGAGGTACCTGCACACTCATCGGAACGTCCACCAACCTCGTGGTGGCGGGCAAGTTTGAGGAAAGATACCCTGACAGCAGCATTGCCATCTTCGACATCACCGTGGTGGGTATTCCTGTGATGTGCACCGGGTTTGCGTACATTCTTCTGTTTGCACCAAAGCTGCTGCCCGGAGCCTCAGAGCTGCAGAAGCGCGCGAGTGTCAATGCGTCTTCGGAGCCGCTCATTTCGAGCAATCAGGCTCCTCAGGACAATCAAATCGGCAAAGATTTCACCGTGGCGTGTGTTGTGACCAGCCATTCCGTATGTGCAGGCAGCTCTATCTCGAGCGCAGGGTTGCGTGGCTTGGATGGGCTCTTCTTGGCAAGTGTGCAGAGAGACGGGCAAATTCATCCCGCAGTGGGACCAGAGTTCATTTTAAATGCAGGGGACGTACTCTACTTCACAGGAATGGTGGACAAATTCGACTCCTTTTGCCTTCGAAACGGATTTGAGATCCTTCCAATCGAAGAAGATATCATGGATCAAGTCGATATCTTGTTGAGTGAAGGCGGGGCATCATCGTCTTCTCCGAATGGCCTGGACCCTATTGAAGTGCCGCCGTCATTCAAGGCAGACGAAGGGGACAGCCCAAATCAAAATTCGCCTCGTGCAATCACAAGGAGGCCGCGATCAATTACATTTCGCGACCGAATTGTCAAGGTTCTCGTTCGTGACGGAAGCTCGCTCGCTGGCAAAACCCCAAAAGAAAGTCATTTCCGATCTAATTACAAGGCTGCAATTCTTTCGCTTTGTAGACACGGCGCAGAGGACGACGTGGTTCACAGTAACATTGGGCGGATCCAATTGCAAGTTGGAGATGTTCTTCTACTTTTAGCCGGTGATGATTTCGAATGGTCAGACGCAATCATCGCCCGGGATCTTAAAAAACTGCCGAACCGTCCAGAAACCAATAATTTCGAACGCGTTGTTCCTGAGCACCTCGTGAGCGAGACAGCGGCAAAATTTGAACGAGAGTTTCTCATCCCAATGAGGGTGTCATCCGAAGCCCGGTTGGTCGGAGCAAGACCCTTGACCGGAATGACCGTCGAAGATGCGGGACTTCGTGGTCTGCCAGGCGTCTTCTTGATCGCAATTCAGAGGAGTGATGATGAGGTAGAGCACGTTGTCGGCCCAGAAGCAGTGCTGCAGTCTGGTGATGTGCTATGGTTCGTCGGAGAGCGAGATGGGCTTTCAACTCTTCGCAGGGTTCCTGGCCTGGAGCCGATGGACGACCAGGCAAATAAGCTGAACGTCAGGCGGCTACAGCGACGACTTGTTGAGGCAGTGGTTTCTATGCGTTCCGACTTGCTTGGCAAGACCGTGCGAGAAGCGAGGTTTCGCACTCGATTCGACGCAGTGATCATTGCAGTGCATCGCCATGGAAGAAGAGTGCTCGCCAAAATCGGTGACATTGAATTTGAGCCGGGTGACGTTCTCGTGCTCGAGACAGGCCCCAATTTCCTCGCGCGATACAAGAATGACAGCAACTTTTTGCTGGTTGCAGAGATTGCTGACTCTGCCCCGCCCCACTTCGACAAATTTGCGATTACTGCCATATCAGCGATCGCCATGATTGTGGTCTCTCTCGTCGCGGAAGACTACATGAACTTGTTGCAAACTGCGGTGTTCGCTTCCGCTGTAATGATTGCTACACATTGCATCACCGCCACCTCCGCACGCGACTCCATCTCTTGGGACGTCATTGTTACAGTGGCTTGCGCATTTGGCCTTTCCCAGGCTCTGGAAAACACTGGCGTTGCTTCTGCGTTAGGGGAGTCCTTGGTCAACCTCGCAGATCTTACGCACACTGGGTTCTTCGGTGTCCTGATTAGTGTATACTTGGCAACCTTCCTCATTTCCCTCATTGTCGCAAACAACGCGGCTGCTCTTCTCATGTTTCCTATCGCGGCTCTGGCAGCCGAGAACTCTTGCCCGGCGGACAGGGACGAGGCCATCTGCATCAAGCAAACCATCTATGTTCTCATGTTTGCTGCATCTTCTTCTTTTGCGGTAAGTTTTTGCGGACACCTTCCTTGTATGCTAGTTAGTTGCCGTTTCTGACGATATCTCGCGTAAATGCTCAGACTCCTTACGGCTATCAAACGAATATGATGGTGATGGGCTGCGGAAATTACGTCTTCATGGACTTTGTGCGGTTTGGCGTCCCTTTGCAATTCTGGCAGCTCATTCTCAGCGTTGTTTTTGTGTTTTACATTGATTTTTGGTACATTGCCTTTTCGATCACCATCCCCGCATTCGTGGCACTGGCCATGTTCAAAGTTGGTTGCATAAGGGTTCCTGGGTCCAAGGCGAAGCGCAGAAGGAGCACAGTCGCCGAAAATATCAATGTGGAGCTCTCGCCGGCCTAAGCACTGAAGCTTCTCTAATTGGTTGGTTCCCTCCGCTAGTTTGATTCGCAAAATGTGTTCAAGTCGGAGAGATCCAAATAGTTTTTGTCTCGCTAAATTTGTTGGGTAGGTTGTTTGACATAGCAGTAAATAATTTTCACAATTGCCTCCTCTTCCTTCGTATTAATTTAGCTATTCGTTTGAAATATGTCATCGCAAGGACAGCAGCTCCGTTTGAAAGACGGCGATTCAGATTAAGACAAACAACCTTGCTCCACCCAGGAGACTGACGTCATGCCCATCCGTGGACACCTCGTTTTCACTGTCAAAGCTCTTTATTTAGACCTAGGGTCTTTTGCGCCAAGAGTCCGCCGAAATACAAGCAACAGGTTTTCACACGATCGTCTATGATCTGCTTTTCAAACTCAGCCACTAATGCCGGCTCTTCTTCATTGGAGGCAGCTTTAAGTTGTTCGAGACATTTCTTCGGATCGGCATTTCGCGGGACGAATAATGCAACATCTGGTGACGCACTCTTCGCCAGTAGAACAAGGTCTACGCCGGTGATGTACCCGCGCTCGTCAGTATCAGTTTCGACGCGAATAGATTCGAGATCGAAAGAGTCTGCGTTCTGATATTCTGGCCCGCCCCAAGGAGGAGAGAGAAAGATACAGTCAAAAGCGAGTGTTTGGCTAGTCGTTAACAGAGACTTCAGAAAAGCGATTCCATCGTCCTGAATGAACTCGATTCGCTCTGCAACATCGTAAATTGCGGCATTATTGCGTGCAATTTGAATGCGACTAGAGTCTATCTCCAGCATCGTTACACGCTCGCAAGAATATGCAAACTGGATTGCATTGCCGCCGCACCCTCCAAAGAGGTCGAGCACGGTGCCAGATCTGCATCGTTCGGCGATGTGCTCGGCAATTGTTTCTGGTGTAACACTATACCAGGACTCCTTGTCGAGCTGTATGCCATGGTCAAACTTTGAGAAGAGCCTGTAGCGCTGAGTAAAGTACTTGAATGGCACATCGGCGTACTCTGGCGGAGGCGGCCCAGTATGCTTTGGGGTAACACGTGGGGTCATGTACGCAGAGTACTTGGGCAGTTTGATTTGAGTCTGATATATTACGCCACTCGGCGTTTCCTCAACGCCATTGACCTGGAGCACTCCGAGCGCCGGGTCGGCCTCCTGCTTCTTCTTCTTCTTCTTCTTTTTCTGATTCTTTTTACCTTCCTTCTCGCTGTCCAGCTCCGCACTCTCTGACCCCTGTGTTCCAAAAAGCGCTGCGCACAAAAGCGCTCGCAGCTCTGCGTCTGGGCATTTGAGCGCGCCGGGCTCGTTGTACGGCTCGGCGAGTGTGGCAGCGCCGTCCATCAATTCCATCAATTCCAGCTCTCCCTCGCGCACCACCTTGCACGGCAGGTCCAGCTCCTGCATCTTGCGCATGGCGTCTCGCAGCAGCTCGCTCGACTCCGCACCACCATCATCAGTAGCACCAGTAGCACCAGGAGCGTCGCTGGCAACCTGCGCTTGCACGGCTGCCCACCACTCCACGAGCGGGTCGCCGTCTTGCGTGACCCAGAGCACCGATTCCGGGTCCACATCCGCGAGCTTGACCACCACGGCGCGCACGTACTCGTCGGCATCTGCATCCTGCTGCTCAAACTCCCACAGACCGCCCGCGGAGCTGTTCATCCACGGCAAAGGCCCCGCCCCGCCGCCATCCCACACTGCCGGCACCAACACAACCGCCAGCCCAGTCTGCTCGTCCGCGCTCCACGCCACGCCCCTCACCAGCGCCACCTTCTTCTCATTCCCATTCCCATTCTCATTCTCATCCTCATCCTCCTCCGCCGCCGCCGCCGCCGCCCGCTCCGCGTCCTGCTGCTCCGCGCCGCCTGCGAGAGCATTTGCGCTCGCGTCTCCCATGGGGCGCGCGAAGAAGCGGCGGCGACGGAGGCGCTCGCGCTCGCGGAGGGCGTCCAGGCGCACGGCCAGGCGCACGGGAGCGGGGAGGCTGCGCGAGAGCAGAGGGTGCGTCGCCATCGAGATCTTGTGCGTGAGCGGACTGTGCGGAGTGCAAGATGGAGAGTTATAGAGTTATAGAGTTATGGAGTTGGAGAGTTGGAGGAGACTGGGAGACGGGGAGACGTGGGTTATGGGACCGCTGTACCGCTATTCGATGACAAGTATCGCGGTGCGGTGAGTGTGGTGAGTGTGGTGAGTGCGTGGATGGGATATCGGACGATGGAGACTCGAGGGCGCGCGGCGTGGATCAAGTTGATTGGCCGGCATTGCATACGTTGCATGGTGTGTGTGTGTGTTCTGAAATGGAAGATGGTGCGAGGTCGAATGCGCGAAGGGTATGGAAGGTTGTTGTGGGTGGTGCGCGTGAAAATGCCTGCGTACTGACAGTGAGTACCTTTCTGGCTCAGATCGTGGGTCGCCGGTGGAGCTTATTGTTTAAGGGCACGAGGGCGATGACTTTGAAGAGAACGGATGCGATAAAATCATCGGTCTTTTTTTGTACAGGAGACACCACAAAGTGGATCTAGTCTAGGTCGTCAAGACGTTCCTGGGCTACGCGGAGCTGCTCGTTGGAGTTCATGACACGCTTGCTATCGTCGGAGTTCAAAAGTCCGTCCTGCGCCTGCATGTGCTCAGCAAAGCGATTCAAGTACTCATTGAGCTCTGCGGCGCTCGGCTGATTTGCAGGCGGTGGCTGCTGCTGGTTAAGGTTCATCGCAGGTAAGTCGTCCTGCATGGTCACGAATAGGCATCCCGTACAGGAAGGATCGTCGCACTCGGGAATATGCTGGGCTGCGGGGTTTTCAACCCCTTCGTCGTCGCTGCCGTCGATGGTGTATGTGGTGATCTCCAACTGCTCGTCATTTTCGAAGGTCTGGATCCGGGAAGTGTCATTCTCATCATCAATCTCAAAGTCAAACGTTTCGCCCCTCGCAAGGCCCGCAATCAAGGCGTCGATGCGTGCTTCTACCGCTTGAGAAAGGTCCACAGCACCTTCACCGGCGCCAATCTGCACAGCGTGCACAAACCTCAGCCGCTCGGCTGCTTGGCGCAGAACACCTTCCACAGTGCTCATTGCGCCATCTCGGACGCTCAGCTCCAGCTCGGTCCCCGCGCGAACCACACAATCGTCGGCCACGACCACTTCGCGCGCCATGTCCGCCTCCGACTCGACCCGCAGTCGCAATCGGCGACCCATGCCTGGCTCCAACGCTTCTGCAACACCTTCGCCCAACGCCTCTGCGATGGCCCTGACCCTGCGGTATGTTGAGCCGCATTCGTCACAGGTGAACGCTTGCAGCTCAGCCATGCCGAAATGCGGCACCTTGAACTGTGCCACGCTAAAGCGCCCTTCCGCGCCGCAGTCGAGGCATCCAACGCGCGTCTGCAGAACGTCTTGCACTCCCAGCTGGTTGTCCTCCTCTGCGAACACCTTGAGCGGCGCATCGGGGTCCACCTCCACGGCCTCTCCTCGCGACGCTGCTGCGGCTTGGGCCTCGCTCAAGTCTCTCGCAGCCGGCACTGCAGGCGCAGCCGACGCCGGGCCGGGGTGGTCCTCGCTCTGTTGGATGCGCTGCATCTCGGTGCTCGAGCAGCGACTGGGATAGGCGCCGACCTTTGACGCCACGAGAGGCAGACGATGTCTCTATCGCAGGAGGGAATGTCGGGATGTGTGAACGAAAGTGACGCAGGCAAAGTGAGTTTGCGCAGCCCACTCCACCGCTGCCTCTCTACAATTGACAGCTTCGCGACTTATGCGGATTGGATCATTCTCTGCACTCTCTGACAACTGTACTGTGCGAGTACTGAGTACTGAGTACCATCTCCTTCGCAGTGGACTTGCTCTTCAGGATATCTTGTTTGAATGGAATGAATGGGATGGACATCTGCGATCGCGACACTGGGCAAATAAACACAACTTTTAAATTTTGATTTTTTGTAGAATTACGAAAAACTTCGTTGATCATTCGACTTTTCTGTTCTGTGAATTCACAGTCAATCAAATCCATCAAATCAATCAATCTCAAAATCAGTGTCAATGATGTCAACGAAGAGTCGAAAGAGACTCCGGGGGCACTCCACCCAATCCCGGGGCAATACCACTCTCTGATTCTGCTAACACCGCACCCCGACCCATAACTCCGGGTCTTGTATCGGTTTTTGAGCCACCAACTCGGCCCAGATACATACGCGAGGACAGCTGGATAAGGGGTACGCGCTACGGCCGATAGTACGTTTGAGAGGCAATCGGTCTGGTTAGCTATGCGCGCACTGGAGCGCAGTCGTCCCTCGGGAGTCGCTCGTGCGGGGCGCGAGAATGTCCCGTTTCAACGCGTGCGAACTTCTGGAGATGGAGGTCATCCGCTGGAGATTCGCGCGCAAGTGCCGCACAAAGTCCCCGTGAAAACAGAACTGGGTCCTGGCGAGGAGCTTGCGGATTGCGGGTTCTCTGCAGAAGAACCGGCCCTCGCGGAGGAGGTGGCGGAGCAGGACGAGAACCCGGCGGACCCTCTTGGCGGAGATCCTCTCTCGGGCGGCAGTACACATGCGAACGCGCACGTGAATGCGCTGGCGCACATAAATGGCGAGAATGGCGTGAACTTTGAAGGAAGCGATGCTTTGTTGCGTGAGAGTAAGATGGTGGAGGCGTTTGGTGCGAGCAGCGAAGCGTGGTTGGCGATGGTAAAGAGGAAGGTGCAGTATCACTCCGCAGGAGAAGCCCGTTTGCCGGCGGAGTTGCTGCTCCCGGAGACGTCGATGTCTAATGCAGCGAACGGCTCAAGCGGGTCGTACGCAGCGAGCCGGAACGGCATGCCGATGCAGCACAAGTCGGTGGCGCTAAAGAGGGCGAAAATGCGACTGGAGCATTTAATAAGTAAAGGTGGTGCCGAAGATGGCGCGGTAAAGAATAGGGTAGTGAGCCTGACGCAGAAGGAGCTGACTGACAGGGTGGAAAGGCTGAGAAAAGCGATGCTTGTTAGCTGGGATGCAGGCGACAGAGTGCGGACCCTGAGAGTGGCGATACAGTGCGCCAAGCTACTCTCAGATGCATCGGCATCCCCAACTATGTACCCAGCAGTCTGGGCGAGGGCAGCGGAAATTTTGGACCATTTTGGAAGGTTGGTCTTTGAAAGGGTGCTCGCTTTCATACCCAAGGAGAATCGCGCCGCAGTTCTAGATGCCAGCTCCAGCACAACTCTGAGTAAGGTTAGCGAGCTCGTGAGTGATCAAGCTCGCGAGACTTGCAGGAACTGGTTCTTCAAGGTTGCATGTATCAAAGAACTCTTGCCGCGACTGTACATAGAAATAGCCTTGCTCCGCTGTTATCGCTTCGTAGTATTTAATGACCGGACCTCCATTGTTGCACGCTTGGCAGCCGTTACGCGAGGATTGGGGGACCCATTAGTATCTGTATATTGTCGAGCGTTTCTGTGCCATCAGACGTCCATGCTGCTTTCTAATTCACGAGCTGCAATCTGGAAGCAGGTTGAGCTTTCCAAGGATCACCTCTTACGGTCCGTTTTTGATTATTTTGCCATCATGGAGGACTATCGCAAAGTTCACCTGAGAAACTTTTTGGCGACGCACGGTCTGACCGAGGGGCAGTACATGGACTTGCATGTTCCGGCTTTGGAGCTCATTTTAACGATGATCGGCCAGGATGCAGCTAGGTCAGACTTTGAGCTCATCCTCCTTCGTCTGCAAAAAAAGGAGTTCCCTTGGCCAGAATTGATCTATGGCGCCATGTTCTCCTGTTTCCCAATGAGAGTTTTCTCCCGCCTTTCTGTGGAGGTTGCTAGGCAAGTGTGGAGCCTCCCTGCTCCACCAACTGCTCGCATCCGAGTAATCGGTGTTTTGGTAAACCGGCTTGCCGCGTTATCTTCCGCCCACAACGACTTTGACGTCAGAGGGGTGTTCGGGATGGCATCGTCTATTGCTGATCAATTGAGCGGCGTCGACTTGCTGCCGCTTACTGTCTATTTGACTTCTTTGATCAGGCTTTCCCTTCGGATACGCGAGGAGCGCCACAGGACGTTTTCATTTCTCCAGCAGCTCCTACACACTCTGGAAGGAGATCCAGACTTTTCAACTCAAGGCGTGACAGATGGAGAAATTACAAAGCATCTTGAAATGGTTTGCAGGGAGATATGTGAAAGCAGCGAGGATTTTGAGCAGGTGCTGACGAACGAGTTGTTGATGAAGCTACTGGACATGTTTAAAAGTGAGCAAAAGACTGCTTTGTGTAAGAGACTTTTGGACACCTTCTCTCGTGCATCGCTTAGAACGAGCAATCCCCTGGTCATCCATGCAATCTTGATATTGGCTCGTGACGTGCACGATTCCGTTGACGCGCTCACGTCATCTGTCGAACGAAATGGCGTCTCTGATCTGCTTCGCGTGGCGCTGCATAGCATCGACTTTGGAAGCGATGTAGAGCAGCATTTGGCGATGCTGACAGAATTTCGGGCGGCGTTCTCAAATTTGGACCTTGTCGTAAGCGACCTGGTAACACAAACTTGCTCGCTTGTGATGCGAACGCATCAGCGAGTACACGGCAGACATTCCAAAAAAACGCATAATTTTGTCAGGTCATGTTTAGCGTTTTGCATGATCACGATTCCTTCTATAAACGATGTCTTGCGGCGCTTAAAGCTGTTCTTGCTGTGCGGTCAAATTTCGCTGGCGAATAATTTGTTGCCACAAACAGAGTCCTTTTTTAAGCACGCCATCATGGGAATCTTAGAACTTTCTCCCGGCTCGACCGATGAGTCTGAATTCAGCTCTTCCGGAAAGTCTGCACGCATAGCCAAAAATCAAGCACATGCCCTGTTGCTCGACTATATCCGGACGCTTGCAAACGCGCTCATTCCCGTACCGGGGCACCCTGACCGGGGACCGTTCGCACTGGTGAGCGGACTGCTAGAAGCAATCGACTCCTTCCCCGATTGGGACCCGCTCATGGCTACTAAGGTACAAGCGAAAGTCGCTGTGCTTCGCGCGCTGGCCGAACTTGGTCAACCAAGGCTCTCTTTGACTGTGAAAGGGGTGGACTCCAACGACGTCCTTTATGGTTTACAAGATTCGTATGTCGCAGAGTTGCAAGAGCTCATGCAACATACCATCGAGGGAATTAAACAGAATTTGGCGGAGCTTGAGGGAGCGAAGAGCTCTTTTTCGGAGGACGCAGCTGGTCACATGAATGTTTGCTATGCCTGTGCAGTGGCGCAGCTGGAGCTCTCCAGTTGTTTGGTGGCGGCATTCCAGCTGAAGGATGGAGAGTACAAGCTGGTCCGGCGCCTCGTTTCACTTGCACGCGGGAACATGGAGCGCCTGAGGGATAGCCCCAAGGGCAAGGCAAAACACAGCCGCGTAGCCAAGCTTTATCAGAGTGTTATCAAGCTTGTTGTATATATGCTCGCCGAGTCTGAAGTAACTCTGAGTATGTCTCTCGCGGAGCAAGCTGATTGCTACGAAAGTCTCGTATCCGAATTAACAGAAGAGTGAAATCTTTCAAAACATTGAAAACCATCTCCAAAGTCCATTAAAAATAATTACCAGTGATCATTGTTGTATACATTCAGGCGCATCGCCGCCATCGAGCTTAAGCTTGTTTCTCCGCTCTTGGAGCTCCTGCGCGACGATAACGTCCGGCTTACGATATCTCATGAACAAGGTATCTCCTTGGTGGTCTGCTAGCTGCAAACGCGAGGGTTCCAAGTTGATCCCTGCACGACGAAGTGCGGGTATGTGGAACCTTTTAAAGTACTTTTTTATTGTTGTCCTGAGCACGATCGCTTGCGTTTCGTGTTCAATGGAGAGCTCGTACACTTGCATGGGGTACGGCAAATTACTAACGCGCCACTCCCAAGTAGTTGGAGTGTCAATGGCCATGAATCTGGGCTGCAAAGTGTGTCAGCATCACATAACTTGTTGGCAAAAGCCTGCACATGCACGTTGCACATCAAAACTTGGAGAAACGCACCGTAGAAGAACTCGCCCTAAGGGCTCCCGAGCTTTCCCCTGGGGTCTGTGCGGGCTGCCCTATCTCATACTCCCATTGCGCCTCTTTACCAAACGAGGTGGTCGGCACCTTCCATCTCCTCACCAGCAACTCCTGGGTCGCCTGCTCAAACTCTTCCACCATCTCCACGCCATCCTGATAAACAGTTCTCACCAACACTTTCTCTTGCGCCGGCAACACCGAAACCTGCCCTCCTGGATGCCTCTCATTCTGCGGACAATATCAGCGCCAGATTGCATTGCATGCAAAGAAAATACAATGTTTTCCAAAGCCACACATAACATGCGTCTCACTCGGGGTCGATCCAACTTTGCTTTTGTTTTTCAACAAGCAAAATGACTTACCATATTCGCGCAACCTAGCTCGCATTGCCACGCCGCAACTTTATTTGTATGGAGATTACTCCTACTGTCTCCTTGTGTCCTCGCGTACCTGCCGTGAGTACCGGTAACAGAGCACTTGGTACAGTAAGATGCTGTAGCGGTAGAGCATGGTAGAAAATCGTTCCCCGCGGTAAGGAACAGTGAATGATTCCGGGAGGGAATAAAGCGAACCTGAAGGAATTTGGTGTATTTTGAGGCCTTTTTCTCCACTCTTTTCCTTTTTCCAGTTCACAGGTCCACTGAACAGAGAGAGAGAGAGAGAGAGCACGGGAAGGACGTCTATGGCAAGATTTTCGTGGGCGGGGACAGTTAGTAAAGAGCGGCGAGGCGCTTTCTGAAAGCGGAACGCATTCCTCGGCAGGTCAGAAAAGACATTTGAGTTGGGATCTTGTCTGCGGTTTGTTGACACAGTTTGATCCGGTCGCGGAGTGGAAGTGCAGAGAGGGTGCGTTTGGGGAGAATGCACGCAAGCGATGCGCCAGAGGAGAAGGACATGCGGTCAGAAGGGCCGCTGTCTGTGCTGTGGCACGCGGTGAAATCTAATGCGCAGGTGCTCATCAGTCTCCGAAATAACCACAAACTGCTCGCGAGAGTGATTGCCTACGATCGCCATTTTAACATGATTCTGGAGGATGTGCTGGAGGTGTGGAGCGAAGGGCCACAGAAAGGCAAGGGCAAGGAGAAGGCCAAAGCGAGGGAGAAGGATAGGAAAATCAACAAGCTCTTTCTGCGCGGAGACTGTGTGATCCTCGTCGTGAAAAACCCTGCGGACGCTTGATCTTTTAAAGGGTGATACTGCGCTTGGTTTGGCGAATTGCGGTATTAAAAGTGCCTTTTTTTGCGTTGTCGAAGCAATGGCGGAAACTTTGCTGTTTTCGAATGGCGGGCTCGTGCTACGATATCCGCTGCGCGTGGAGCTGCGATTTGCATGTTAGTTATATTCCTGTATTTCTTCTATTTGATCATGTTCAAGTTGAGGCTATTTCTAATCAGTGTGCAAGTCGATCGCCTGGCCACTGTCCTTTGCCACTTTCGGCGTATAGTGCAGCGTCCCGTTCGCAATTTTTGAGCGATCAAGCGCTGCAAAGTGTCCGTGCATTTTGTTCATCGTAACTCATCCACCCAAAAACACAAAACAAAAATATCGAGAAAACGAGGGAACGTTCTCGTACACGATCTCTCGTCAGGGATCCAAGAGAAGCAAATTCTATTCTTTGAATATTCCTATCCGGATACATAGAAAAGGTATAAGACCAAGTTGATAGTCGAGAGTAGCCTCTGCATAGTGCACACCAATGCGATTTCTAGACCGTTCTTTGGCAATGACGCTAGCTACTGGGTATGACGACATTCGCGGCGTATGGGACCCATAGGAGTAAACACGAAAGTCCTCACTGATTCGTTTTCTTTTGTGGGTACAAGACAGCTCCCAAGAGACACCGCGAAGAAAGGAAGACATTAGAGCGCGGAGCGAGGTTCAACACATTTCAACACCATCACAATCGACCAACTTAAAATGCACAAGAACACAAGAACTCAAGAACCAAAGCATAAGGTATGGGTTCTTTTTAAAGTGTGGGACCTGCACTCAGAAGCTTGAAGTTTTCGCTTTCCGGACTTTCCGGAACGAAATAAAGTGGCGAAAAGTGGCACGAGGCGTTTGATGGCGGAGAGTCGTGAGAGAGAAACTAACGCCATTGCCATTCTCATCTATCAGACCAGTCGGAAATGCGTGCCCGGCGCTACTCGCTTGCGTAATGAACCACTAGTACTATGCACACTACGAACTTTCTGTCAATGGTCAATGACAATTGACCATAGAGGAGAGAGTCTAGCAGCTAGCTTTTGCCACGGTTGTGGACAGAGTCAATCAGGGCGGGGGCAGAAAGGCAATAACTTAAAATGTCTGGAAGCAGCTTACTATGTTATTAAAAAGAGACGCGTTGTGATCAATAAATTCAGTTTTAAAAATCATAATGATTTGTTCATTGTGAACCTCTCGCTCCCACCTCCAGCCCAATCTTTACTGAAAGCTAACAGCTAGCCCATCTCCGTCATCTTATGCAACGCTTATGCAGTGGCCATAGAAGTTGGCGACAAAAAGAGGTTCAAAAGCTTGCAGACACTTTGATCTAGCATGGAGTACCGCAGATTTCTACCGCACTGAGAGTATTCATCAGCCACTATAAAGTGTAGAAGCATCACAGTCTTACTGAGTACATATGAAGTGACGTATCGCACACTCATGCACACACGCACGTAAAAACTCCCGTAGACCTACCAGGGTTACTAATCTGTCTTACCTGCACCTGCCTATCCCTCTCAATTCAGGTTGTGAGGGCGGGCGAATGAGAGTGGGTCACTCACTCCTAGCGAGCGAGCAAGACAGCGTCTCTCACTTGAAACACTTCCGTGCCTGCCTTAGCACTTCCCACCGTTTCGCTACTAGTCCCTCCCTCCCTCTTCCCTCTCTCCCCCTCTCTCCTCTCCTCACAAACCCAAACCCTCTCACAAATCCGCGCGAGGCCATCCTACCCACCCTTACGCCCCCGCCTAGCACTCCGCTACCTCCTCATCTCCTCCTCGCCTAACACAGCTCCCATCCACTCGAGTCCTAAGCGGCAGCTACCGCGGGGAGTAGCCTGGGGGAAGAAGAGGAAGAAGCACACACTCCAATAAGCTAACAGAGACAGAGAGAGACAGAGACAGAGATAGACCCAACCAAGTGCGCACAGCGAGAGAGAGAGAAGGAGCGAGCGCGCGAGAGAGAGGGCCTCGGTACGTGGAGAGCAGTCGTGTATTGGCTCGACGCGCGGGGTGCTGGGTGCTGGGTGCAGTGTGCAGTGTGCGAGGTGCTGGGTGCTGACGTGGGGAAGGTAGATCTGCTCGCCCTCGATCGCGTGCGGTAGCTTGCAGTGTGGAGTGTGGAGTGTGGAGTGCGTGGTGTGCAGCGGGGGAAGATGGGTAGGGCGTGGAAGAGAGCGCTGGCGTTGGCGGCGTGTGTGGCCTCGGCGGCGGCACAGACGACGTGTAATGTGGAGACCAAGTCGGTGGAGGAGTTTACGATGACAAAGTTCTTGGCGGAGGACATGGAGATTTACCCGTCGCCAGCGGCGCTGATGGAGAACGGGAGCATCAGGCTTGCGATCTCGGAGAAGGAAGGTGGTTCCGCTGGACAGGCGTTTGTGAGTCAGAAGCACCGCATCGCGGACGGTTTCATCGCCAAGTTTGACTTTTCCATCTCCGGAACTGGAGACGGTATTGGCTTCGTGGCGCAAAACTACCGAACCTACGACACTGTATTCTCCGTGGGAGAGACACTTGGGTTTGTCACCAAGATGAAAAACTACATTGGCGTGACCCTCCTAGCTTGCCCAGATAGGCTCTCTTGCAGCTACCAGACTGCAACGATCTGGAAGCAGTCAGGTACAGAGACCCAGGTAAAGGTTGCATCTGCCAACATTACGAGCGCTGTTAACATCACCAGCGGAACCGTGGCTGGCGAGTTCGTGTACAACGAAAACACCGGGGAGGCTATTGTGCGCCTCAACACCGTGGAGGTGGTACGTGGTACAGTCGGGGACCTCGAGGAGATCTTCGGCGGATCTCGTTTTGGCTACGTCGGCTTCGCGGCTTCCACTTCGTCGTCTCCGTACAGCGTCGAGGACTATTTTCTCACCGCCAACATCGATGTGCACAACCTCGCTCTCTTGGTCCAGCCTTCGGATACCACCATCACCACCGAGCTCGGTTCCACCGTGGACTGGGGAACCTCTAAATTGTTCACGTTGCGCAAGCTGGACAGCTGCCAGAGTCCAACCACGTTCGACGACTTGGACAACGTCAACATTACGGCAATCCTTTACTTTAAAGGTGAGCTTGACAAGAACGACACCAACCTGATTGAAGACCGCGACTACTTTCTGCCAACCATCACCTCTACAAAGAGCGACGGCTCCTTCACGCTACGCTATGACTTGCCGCGCACCTTCGTCGGCCCTTACGACCTGGAAGTGTCCGTCGACAACGTGGTGTCGCTCAACAGCCCTTTCGAGAATGCTGTCATTTCAAAAGAGCCCGACGCCCCAGAGGGAATCCCCGCCTGGGGTCTTGCCCTCTTGATTGTGCTCATTGTGCTCATCGTCCTGGCCCTTCTCTACGCCATCTACCGCCTGAGGAGGTACCGCCAAAAGCTCAGAAAGCACAAGGAGGATATCGAGGCCGGCAAGGAGAAGCATATGCTTGACATGCTCGAGCGTGACGTCTCGTTTCAAATGAATCCTATGCTGGGCTCTCTGGACGAGATGAAGCGCAAACTCAAGCAGAATGAGGAGGAGCTCGCTCGTCTTCGCAACGGCAAGGCAGACCAGTACGACGACGACCACATGATTGCAGAACTTCAGAAGCAGAATGCAGAGTTGCGCGACGAGATGAACAAGCTGAAGAAGGAGGCACAACAAAGCGAGGCACTCAACTCGGAGTTCCAGCCTCGCATTGGTATTGCAAACACCGTCAAGCGCAAGGAGTTTGAGCAGTCACGCGCCTAGGCGCAGCGGGTGTCTTTTGCGCTGTTTGTTCCAATGTATACAGCAACTTTTAAACTGCTATTCTACATCACAACGCTGGGCCTCCCCGTGTGCTCAATTCATGCTGCTCTTGTCAGATCGAAAAGCCTAGCTTATACACTTCCAAGGAGGAGATCATGACAGGGTTAGCGTGTCGAAGGCGAACCTCGTGGTGCATTTTGTGTCTGTCTTTTGTGTTGTCCTCGCTTTTAAAGGGTGCTCTGACCTGCTAGGGACCCTTGCAAGCGGGGAGAGTGTCTCGCATTCTCTCCAAAGCACCGCCTCGGTGCGGTTAATTCGAGTGCCTCGTAATTCTATTTTCTCCAGCTCCTATCTCTTAATAATAACCGAGTAATTCTGAAGAAAGCAAAACGTTGAAAACGCCAAAAACAAAACTCTTATTGAGCAAGGCACACTGCCATTGAGTGCTCCTTAATTGTCTTCGAATATTAGTAGTTGGGGCAAAGGCGCTCACGACCCTTTTTTTTTCGAGGCGAGACACATCTTGTGAAGACACAGCGACATCTTAAAATTATCCACACAAAAGTCAGTGCGAGGAGAACTACTCCTCTTTGCTTTCGATCGTGTCTGCTGGCCCTTTACTAGTTTCTGTTGTAATACATGTCTGACTCTCGTCAGTATTTTCAGCGTATGTTGATTCTGCCCGAGTGGAGACCTCTTTGGTTGAACGGTGGGACAGGTCAGCTCCATTTACAGAGACCATCTCCTTCCAGAGCGTTCGATTCTGCTCCAATGTTACAAAACGGTCCGTCACTGAAGGAAAGATATCTTTCAGAACAGTCCAAAGCGGCGCTACCACGTAATCAATAAAGTTAATTTGCAAAGTTGCCAAGGCCTTTTCGTCTGACGGAGGATTTTCCATATGCGGTTGTGTCGGGATTCCAAGGCGCTTCTCTTCAAGCGATTGCTCGTAAAATTCTTCGACCAAAAGCGTGGACCACTTCCTGCACAGATCAAACCGGAGAACTGGATTGCTCAAGTCCGAGGAGTGGATGACCGCCTGAATAAGTATGAGCCTGTCAGATCTCTCACCCCGGTCGAAAATCAAGCTCGGGGACAAAGCCGTTTCTGTGCCAATGTGGTCGACGGACCCAGTGCGCCTTATCTGAGTTTTGCGCCTTTTGAAAGAGTGCTGCCCCCCGGCCTGACCCCCAGAATGGGGACCAGTATCCGCGCTTGCCACAGAAGTTACGCTGGACACAGAAAGCCTTCTCACTGGAACATTAGAAGTGACTGTTGGCACGGACTTGCCAGAGTGGTCCGGGCTAGACATCTCCGTCATTCTTTTTCGAGCTTTAAACGACGTATTGCTGCCCATGCTTCCAGTATGTGGAGCTGCTCCAAGTTTTGCTGTTGCCTCGTGATATTTGCTTTTCAGAGTGCTCACAAGTTTGAAGTGATGGGTCATGTCCGTGGCCAGAATTCCCTTGATGATGGACTCCCGGATGCTCGATTTCGATTCAACGCTAAAAGGCTCCAAGATGTCGCAATCTTCACGATGCAAGATCTTGAACGTTGAGGACGCATGGAAATTTTCCAACACCGACACGTCATTGTAGACGACTGCTAGATTGGAACCCGACTGTATCTGAAAGTTGTTGTTCTTCCCTGGATGCCCGATGTCGTGCGCTAACGAAGCGATCAATACGGCCAAAACATCAATAAATTTGAGCAATTCGGCTGCGCCGCCCCAGAGTAAAATTGCCGAGGCTTGCATGACGGAGAAGCCGTGTGTCCAGTTGTGGTAAGAGTTATTCAGGTAACCTCGGCGTACCTCGCCAATGAACTTGTGTAGCTTCTGTTCGTTGATGTGAAACTTGGAGAGCATCTCGAATTGTTCAAAAATGCGCACCGAATACGATCCCAACATCTCGGCGGAAAAGCTGAACACGTCAAAATCCCATGACCGAAGCAGAGCGTCAACTTCTGAGAGCTTCTCTCTGGGTATTGTTTGGAGAGTAAAGTGCGTTTCACCTTGACTGGTCGGTTTCGGGCTCTTGCAGTCGTCTGACCACGTCATCTCACTACTCGTCTTTTTCTTCTGGCCAACCTGAAGCTCCTTACGTCGCTTGGGGTCAAACATCGCCAACAAAGACTGCAAGTCTTCCTCCCTCTCCTGATCGTGCGTCTTCATGTACGCAAGGTCCACAAACTTTGTCTCCAAAGCAACACTAAGCTGCTCGGCAGTGCTCAGGAGAATCTCCACGTCGGCATTTGTGAAATACGGCAGAAAGCTCTGCGGTAGCTGGGAAGGCGATTTGCACAGTTGGTTCTCCTCCTCTAGCGTGGTGTCCAGCTTGCCAACAAACCCCGTTCGGAAGCTTGACGCGCTTAGAGTTGCGCTTGTGTTGACACGCGAGGGCTGGGAGGCCTGATGCCACTCCAAATGAGAGCTGTGCAGTCTGTCCACAACAATTATCACACCTACTGAAATCTGATCGCCGATAATAGGCACACAGAGCATCTCTCGGAAGGGGGTGTTTGAGCAAATTTCCACGTGCAGTTCGACATCGAGGTTCTGCTCTTCAATTTCTTTCAACGAGCCAATGATTGGCTCGCATTCCTGCGCCGCGCGCCCTGGTAAGCTGTCCATATCAATAGCCAGTCGGATCGTGGAGCCATCCGTCCTTCGATGCCAGAGTTCTTGCGTGGTCTCGTCAACTAAAAACAGCATGCATCCTCTCGAGCTCAAAATCGAGCGAATGTATTCCTGAAAGTTTCGAAAGCATTTGCTCAGATCCTCAGATTGGGCAAAAATGTGTGCAGTGTCCATCGCTGCCGCAAGAGCTCGCTGGGATTGGTACAGATGCTCCTGACGCGCCTCGGTTTCTATTGCTCGTTTTAAGAATCCGCCGGCTTCCATTACTAGCTCTTCAATATGGCCACAAACTTCCCTGCTCGGCAGCTCAGATTCTTCACCGTTTCTGAAGCACATCAAAAGCACGCAACCCAGCTTGTATTTTTCTAGTCTTGTGGCTTGCTCAGCCTCAAACATTTGCTGAGCCTTTTCAGCCATGCTAGTCATTGTTCCCGTCCTCGACATGGCAAGCTTGGTGTCCTTGAAGGACTTTCTCCGTCTAGGCATTGGGAAAGAATCGTCCCTTTCGCTATCGTGACAAGCGTCTGACATTAGCGGCCCGACGTCGTCGTGCGCGCCGGGCTCTTCGTCGATTGTCTCTCCGACGACGCTGCAGCGCCTCTCAGAGCCATGGTTGCCCACCGCAAAGCTACTTGACGGCATTTCAAGAGAGCTGGCCACCACGGAATTCATCATGGTTCCGCTGACGCTCTCATATTCTAGTTTAAGCTCTCCTTCCACGTAAAAGAAGACCGGTACTGCATACAACGTGTAATCTTCGTCTCCAATATGGACGCTCTCCATGACTTTAGCATGTTCAAGCGCGATTTTCTCGCAGAACGGCTGCGCACTTTGAACAAAGTTTTCTTGCAAGGTTGGGTTCCCTTTGCTCGAAATGCCTTCCGTCTCCACGCCAACTAGCGCGAAAGCATGGTCCATGCGATCTGGACTCAGCAAGTTAGACTTTATAAACACCCCGGCGATTTCAGGAGGCTGCTTTGTGATACTTTTTACATGTCTGACAAATGAGAGTGCGGTGGATTGCACTGGAAGTATTCCAGTATTTGATTCGCCAATTAAAGTTGAGAACAGCTTGTGAAAACTCTGAAGCCATGCACGCATATCTGAGTCGGTACTACGAACGTAGTCCCGGAAATAGTTCGACACATTCCTCGGAAATTTGTCGCGAAGCTCCTCGCTGCCTCCCTTTGAAGACGTTGCCACCGTAGCATTCTTTGTTTTGTCCCCAGAGCCTTTGGGAGACTCGCACAAATTCTTCGCCGATTTGTCCTTCATGGACCCGAGGACGGAGGGCCCCGACCCCATTTTTTAGTGGTCAAGTGGCCACCTCAAAGTCCGCTGCACGTCGCAAGCAAGCCCAAAGAGGAGAGGTGACCACAGCCTTGCAGCTATCCGTGCCTGCGCCTGCCCGCCGTCCGGTGTATGCCTCGTGGGCAGTGAGTATTGTTGCACCAAGGTGCGTTGCCCTCCTGCCTGGTGCTCGACCGATGTTTTCTTCAACTGCAGCAAGGACGCGACATGGAACACTCGGATAAACACCTGCGCATGCAAAGCCTGCTTCTCCACGCTCCACGCTCCACGTTCCGCGCTCCACGCCCCGGTCAACTGACAACGACGCTGCGGCACCCCGACGTCTTCGCGAGTCAAAGATGGCCCCGCTCTTGGCAAGCAATCTTTCAACAGAGGAGGACGTGAATGGAGAGAGTCGGCGCTGTGGTGATGCCTATTCACGTTTCCACTGCACTCCAACGAGTCTAACCAAAAAAACAAATTCGTTGACTCGGTGTGCGACTCGGACGAGCAAGCTAAGCGTCTCTATGGCCGTCCTCTTAGCGAGGTGCGGACTGTAGCTTGACCGTCGCCCACACTACTCTAACTCAGCCAGCTGAGGCCAAATCTCAGTCGACTAACATAAGTAAAACCGCGGGAGGTGTCGTATTTCATTCATATCGTTGGGAATCAATCGCTCAACTCTCTTCGGTAGGCCTGTTGCTCTGTAGGCCACCGTCCCAGCATCGAGTCTTGACATCCGACTTCCTGAGCGTCCGAGCCGCTCGTGCGAAAGTCAGCCCCTTCACAACCTCACCTCGCGCAATTCCTGCCCAAGAGTGTTTATGATGGAAATTTAACAACATCACGGTTGGTGGCACGCCAGCACACCGGCAGCTCTGCGTGCTAGCCTCCAACGAATAGTCCTACCCGCTTGCCTGTGTCGTAAACTCTCTCTCCAACGTCGTTTTCGCGCGGCAAAGTGGAAATGTGCGCAGCGCCAGCACGAAGTCAAACAAAGCAAAACACGAAATGAAAATGTTTTCGAGGCGATAAACTTGGTAGCAATGTGGCGTTTTTTTACGCTTGCCTTTGCCTTTCTTCCTATTTTCAGAACATTTCATTGGAGATTTTCAATTGAAAGAAGAAATGAATCAGCGTTTTCATTCTTTCTTCCACACACGGTACGACAACCTTTCTTCGACAACCCTTTGGAAACGCAAATCGCATCGAAGTTCAACTCCGGAAGCCGTAACGGATAGTTTTAGCGAATGTACTAGAAGGACGAGGTAGGACCTTTTCCATTACCGCTTGGGAGTAATTGGGCGCTAGAAGGGTAGAGTACTGTTGTCGGGAGAGTCTGGAGCTCGGAAAATGTTTTGTTCATGGAGATGAAGAGTTAATTTATTCATCCGAGATAAAGTGAGGATGGCAAGAGATTGGCGTGAAAAGAAATGCTTGGAAAGAATTGGCTGAAAAAGTGAAAAGGAAATACTCGAGAGCGAGGGTACCCGAAGTTCCTTTTCCAACAGGCCAGGATTGGCTGGCGAGTTGCTCTGAAATGGGAGTGGATGGGTGAAGTTTCCGCACGATTTACAGGGATGAGAGAGAAGATCCTGATGGCCGGAAGTGGCAAGTTGGGGATTTGCAACATAGGTCGGGGAAATTGCCTTGTGAGCTGAGTCGATGTGACTTTCTCGACATGCCATGAGTTTAGTCGTCTCCCATCGTATCCAGGTGTCTCCTGAGACAGCGAGCTGGGGCTCCGCTATGAACAGTTCCTTCGATCTGTCTCGAGCAACAACATTACACTCTACAGATTCTGGGATGCTATAAAGGATGGAAAGATAGCCCAAAAGAGTTCTCTTGGGGTGCCCGAGATACCCCAACGCCAACGTGGCTGAGCAGATTCTGACATTGAAGCTACACAAAACCATGAGCACAAAAGGCATTTGGTTGAAAAGCGCAAAGGCACGAGGAAATCCGAATGCAGCGCACCCATTTCGTTGCCTGGCGCGTAGTGACGGTCCAGGCATTGGCACTAATGGCTTTACTTTCAAATGTAAACTTTTGAGAACATCCTTCTGCTTGCCACCCCATCTAATCTTCCACCTTTCACAGCAACAACAAAAGCTTTAATCAACAGTCTCCATCTCAAAGCAAACACCGATGGTCATAATCACGCCAAGCAACTGCAGAGCATGACAAATTCCGCACATCCTTCTATCCCTCGCCTCGCGCATCATCCTCTCCAAACAGCGAGGACGCTCCAGTCCGCTCCAACGCAACAGAGTACACACTCTCTCTCACTCCTGTTCTCATAATCTCCCGTTCCACTGTGTTCCACTTTAGTACTACTTTGATGCAACAGCCCTAAACTCCGCGCACCCCTCGCAACTGTGGGGCCGAGCGCGTACACCTGAATCCACCGAGCGAGGACACCCACACATACACACATACACACGCGCACATAGCACCTGGGTCTGAAGCCTTCGTGCCTACAGCTAGCTGCGTATGCCTGGCGCGGTCCGCGAGGTGGTCGTCCGTTCCGTGCGCGGGGACCTCCGCGCCTCCTTCTTTCTCCCCGCCGAGGACGGTCGGTGGGTCCGCGCGTGGGACGTGCTGTCGCGAGCGTGCGCGGAGTGGGGATGGGCCACGGAAGGAGTGCGGCTGGCGCACGCCGGGACGCTGGTCACCGGTCCTCGCGTGGACGTGTCCTCGTGCGCGGTCCTCGTTGCGATCGCGGGGACACCAAGGCCGGTGTCCTCGCAGCAAGCTCCGCACGCGAACGAGCGCGAACGTTCGCGAAACGGAGACGAGGAAAGGGGTGAGCGGGACAGGACTTACGAAGACGAAGGGGACCTTGATGACGAGGACATCTTCGGCGATGTTCGCGCCGCGGAGGGAGAAGATGGAGGCGAGGAGACGGAGATGGAGATGGAGACGGTGCCATCGGCGGATCGGAAGTGGGAGACGAACGGGAGCACGAACGGCGAGGAAGTTGAGGGCGAGAAGATGTGCAGGATATGCCTGTGCGGCGAGGAAGATGGCGACAGGCTGTTTTCGCCGTGCAAGTGCAAAGGCTCGATGCGGCTCGTGCACGTCGAATGCTTGAACGCTTGGCGTCGGACGGCGCGGGACTCGAGAAACTACTTTGTTTGCGCGCAGTGTGGCTTCGAGTACAACCTCGCAAGGACCAGGATGGCAGGATTGATTGACCTGCTGCGATCGGATCTGTGTTGCTTGGGAATTTCCTTGGTGGCGTTGCTGCTTCTCATTCACACAGCTGCTGCTCTCCTGGATCACATGGGCATGCAAAAACGCTTGCTTGACTGGGTGGGTGCGCACCACCTTGGGGCACTAGACGGGGTTCGCAACTTGGTTGCGCGGCACCGTAGTGGGTTTGAGTTCTACTACAGTGGTGCGGTCATTGTCGGTATGGTCGGCGCAGCCCTCCACTTGTATCGATACTTGAGCTGGGTCTGGACGCTTCGCGCTCATGTCAACTGGATTGAGCAGTTTTGGGAAAACCCCAACTCGCTAATGGTTGGCGCATCCCTGGCGGGTCATGCGAACCAGAATTTCAGGATTGCTTTCGCCGTTGGTGTCGTCTTCTTTGCATACGAAGTCGTGATTGAACTCGAGCGATTTTTTGATCGCTTGCTGCAGTCTTTTGGAGAAACAATCCTGGAGGTATCTTGACCAGTGCGACCAAATTTACTCACGCAATTACCGGGGGCGCGGGGAACTGTATAATTAAGGACAGAGTTTTTGTAATGATAGGAAAAAAAAAAAAAAATCTAACAAGCTATGCAGGATCAACAGAGTCAAGGCGATCAAGTGGGACTGTAAAATTTGAGGAATGTCAAGAAGTGGTCTCTCGGCTTGAGCGGGCATCAAAAGGGCCACACGATGGATCAAAGTGTTCGAACGAGGATACTCCGTTCAGAAAACACCTCGCGCCTTCGAGCTACCAGAACACGAGAGCCTCGACAAGAACAGCATCAAACCTCGCACTTCTCAAGGATTCTTGCCCCCGCCGAGAAGAAAACCAAGTGGGGCACAACACATACAGACTGGACTTCGACAGTTATGTATGCCAGAGTCAGACTCGCTCAGTGCAGGCGAGCCCCACTTTGGCACGCACTCTCGAAGCCAGACTACCTGTGGTAATGCCCCACTTGCCACTTCGTAATACCTCAGAAATACCCGGTCAAGTGAGCGCGCTGTACACGGAGCCAATCAAGCAATCGTTTTTAATCATTCATCAAGAATTGTCAATTTTGAGTGTGTGTGGTGTGATCGCATCAAATGCGATGGTGTGTTTGTATGTGTGTGAGTGTGTAATGAAAAGTGTTAAAAAATGTAGACCAAACGATTTCCCACCACCTTCCGTATGGAAGGCGGCGAAATGGAAAGGTGGTCACGGGTGTGATTACGCAGTGTCACGCAACGGAAGTTGACCAAGTTTTGAATGCACAAGAGTCGGTCAACCTGCAGCCGCAGCGAAAGATTTCGAGGGAATAAATCCTCGACTCTTCCGTGGTGTGTTGTGAAGATGTATCGAAAAATGTATGCGATGTTGGCGCGAAGCGTAACTAGTTGTCCGCGCCCGGAGAAGAAAACAACAAGACCTACTGCATGTTCTGGAAGTTAAAACCACCGCCCTGAGGAAATTGTGGTGGGTTTCCTTGCATACCAAACGAGAACTGGTTCTCGGAAGCAGAAGGGCCGAGGCCAGCGTCCTCATCGTATTCTGCAAAGTACTTGTCGTAAATCTGCGCAGCCTTAGTGGCGACTGAGTTCTCCTCATCGCTTGCAAGAGACAGATTGTGAATAGCATTGTCACCGTCACACTCCTCAATCATCTGTACGAAAGGGTTTTCCTCCAAGCCGCGAGATCTCTTCACATCCTCTCCAACTTTGAGAACGTTGTCCAAACCCTCCAAAGCCACCAATACAAGCTTGGAGTCCTTCTTTTCCAAGAACTTGCAGAATGGAGGAATGCAACCACACTCCACAAGATAGCGAGTGTGTTCGGGGGTGCCTCCCGAAGTTGCATTCGAGATGGCCCAGATGGCTTCTTTCTGAACGTCATATTCACCATCCTTGAGCAGATTAATGAGAACAGGCACAATGTCGCTCTTAATAACGGCCTCTATTTGGTCCTTGTTCCCAGCAGTGATGTTCGAGATGGTCCAGCACGCCTCCTTACGGATGCCCTTCTTCTCGTGGTGCAGAAGAGCGAGCAGAGCGGAAAGTGCTCCAGCTGAGATAATAGCTTGGGTTTGCATGTCATTGCCTGTTACAATGTTACCAACGGTACGCAATGCTGGAGTCTTCACCGACGGGTTGTTGTGGTATAGAAGCTGCACACAGCGAGTGGTCACGCCTGCCTCGATGACAGCCTGGATGTTTGTGGAGGAGCCGTCCGACAGGTAGGACAAGGCCCAGCAAGCGTCAATGAGGACGTCGACATCGTTGTCGTAAATAAGGCCAGCAAGCACAGGGAGAGCGGGGCTCACAGTCTCGAACTGAGGTGGCGGCTTGCATCGGCAAAAGTTTGACAGGGTCCAGGTTGCGTTACGCTTCATCGTCTTTGGCTCGTTTCCGTCCTGAGCAATATTGATCTGCTTCAAGAGGGCTGGTAGGGCATTGGCGCGGAGCACTTCATCTCTGTGGTGGCAAGAGTCACCAGCGATATTTCCCAAGGCCCACACTGCTTGCTCGCGGACATCAGGCTTTGGAGAATCAAGTAACTTGACGAAGATGTCGATCGCACCGTTCTTCACTACCACTTTCGTGTGCTCGCTGGTACCGGAAGCAATATTTGTCAATGCCCATGCTGCTTCGAACTGCAGCTCGTGCAAGTCCGAGCGCATGAGGAAGCTCACAAACAACGGCACAACGCCAGTTTTAATCACGTCATCAATAGGAGGGTTGTTCTCGATGGACAGAAGCTTGCGAAAGCCCTTTGTCCCCGCGAGCCTTCGCTGATCATCATTCGACCGCACTTCCTCCACCAAATCGGGAAGCGAAAGGTTCGCCACCGACGCCGCAGTCACAGGAGCCTGCGAAACGCCTCCCACCTCGCGCCTGCGCTGCTTGATTTTCTCTGCCATCTTCTGCTTGCGAATATTGACACTAATCTGCTCCCGCTGCAGACGGTTAGCGTCCGCGTTCACACCTGCTTTCACATTCTGCCCGCCTTGCGCGCCATCTCGGTTATCGGTGAACATTTTCGATGCTGCTAAACTCCACCCTCTCTCTCTCTCTCTCTCTCTCTCTCTGTGTCTGTCTGTCTCTCTCTCTCTCTCTCTCTGTCTCTCCCTTCCTCTCCTTCCGACCTTCTCTTTCCCTCTCCTCCCACTCTCCGTCCAACGAATGATAACGCCTAGCGACTGTCCGCGTACACCTTCACCTATTTTTCCGCTGTGTCTCTCCTTTCACGCGTGCGCAAGTTCGCAATTTCTGCGTTCTTTCCTTCGCGTGCAGTAGCAGGTGCTATGGGTTAGAGTAGGACTGCTTCGCTCTGCTTCGCAGATCCAACCGCGGGGGAGGTGTGAGCGTCAATCGAGGGTTGCGCCCGCGATCTCTGTGGCGCAGGGGAAGGTGATAGAGGAATTATCGGGTGCGGGAGATGGCTACTTGGGCGGCCTGCCTGTCGGGTGGTCGGAAACTTCTGGATACTGGACTACAACCTAACCGAATCGGTTAGTTTACGCGGGTTTGAAATTGCGAACAAGGAGCTGATCTTCCAATTTGTGTGACAAAAACAAGCAATAATACAAGAGAGAAAAGGTTAGGTTCAGAAATCGAAGAAAACGACTCAAAATACAATACAATTCAAACATTTTACATTTCGACGAAGGATGAAAGGGGGCAAGTCAATCCGAGAAAAAAGGGAGACCGAGGAGCATGGGCGCATGTGAGATCATGCGAGGATTCTTATTTCATCAACAACAGCTAATCTTGCTTTCTTAATTCTGATTAGAGCACTGGGCTTTTAAGTTTCTGTCAACAATGCAACCCAGTGATGCCAAAACAAAAGTAATGGAGAGAGTGGCTCTCGGTGAAGAAATTCGAGAATTGAACACATGCGAATAAATTTGGAGTTGGTTCGAGGTTCGAAATCAAAAGCCGTGATTTAATTCTTCTCGCCAAGTGCGAGCTGTTTCCAAGGGAATGGCAGGTATGTTTGGAAAATCAATGGGCTTGGCGGCTTGCCATTGATTTGTCAGTTCAACCATTTCGACATACCTAGATTGAACAAAGCTCGCGATTCGAAATTCACTAACGGCAAGAAGCAAGACAAAGGTAGCCGAGGAATTAGTGGGGTTCATGTGGAGAGTATTCGCCCAAAGAGCGCTGCTCCGCGCTCTCGATGAAGATCGGGCACACAGTCCTTGTGCAGTCGCGGACCTCATCAGGGCGGAAAGTGTAAACGACCCTGTCCGTCTTGGCTTCGTAGGTGACGTACCACTGAGAAATATCAGACGGCCGTTCAAGCTTAAGCTCTGCGTGTACTTTTTCCGCTGCGATTGCATAGGATTCTATTTCGTCCCTGCCAACAAGTTCTGCGAAAGAAACGTCCATGTTTCGGGAGATTTTGGAATGGATCTTCACTAGCTTGGCTGCGCCTCGGCGAGAAATTAGATACCCTCTTGTTGATCCTCCTCCACAAGGACTGGTCAGCTTTATAATCTGTTGGGTGCGCATGAGCTGTTGGCAGGTTTCTTTGAGCTGAAGCCGATCCCAGTAGAAGTCCTCTGAGCTGTCAAGGAGGACGACATCCCACGTGTCTGGAACGGCATGGAGAATGTTGCTTATGAGACAAGATGTGGCAATATCTTCATCGAGATCTACATCGTCCTCAAAGACAAGCGCAAATGGGCTGTCGCGACTGAGAAACACTCGCCATGTCTGAACGTGCGCCAGCGCAGCCGCAAAGTGGCCTTCTGCCAGAATCACCTCCTCGTCATGGGGAAACATCTGTTCGTAAACAACTGGGGGAATCACGTGTGCATCAACACCAGGCATCATCGTCACAGGACCGAGCCCGGCGCGGGCTAGCTGCGACATGACGCGTTCGCGCCGCCCACCGCTAAACCAAAGATTTATAAAGTAAGTTGGAATGGTCCCTGCCATTGCATATTTCCGTTCCAACAAAGTTGATAGGCTACTCGGACGGCGCGGATCGCCGCCGTCAAACCAGCTTGGCGAAGCGCACTCATACGATGGTGGGGAATTGGCTTCGCTAGATGATCTAAAAGACTCACTCTGTTTCTGTGCTTGTCTACGCCGGACTGTGAGCTGATGCACAAGCATGTCCTTGGCCCCCTGGCTAATATCAAGTCCCAGAACCTGGACAAAATCAGTAATCACGCTGGGGATGTCCATGTCAGCCGAAGCAGCAACCAGAAAACCTTCTCCGAACTTTGTCAAAGGCGCGATTGCAGCATTTCGAAGCTTGGTTGCTTTCAGAGGATCATCAATCGTCTCTAGCGCAAGTTTGGCCGCCTCCACGCATGCCTCTAGCTCGTGGCGCAATGAAGGGTGTGCTGCCAGCCCGAACCCAAGGCACCCCATCGTGCTGGCCTCCTCTGCAGTTTGATTCTCATACAGCGCCATCACCGTCGACCTCCCATCATAGCTCAGAGCCAATTGTGCCACAGGCGTTGCCGACCCTGGAGCGTAGGGAAAGTCTTCGCCCCAGCTCATTCCTCGCGCCCGCTCGAGCATGAGCCCTTGAGCCGCCAACGCCAGGCACAGATAACGAGTCCCCATGCCGCCCAAATCCTCAACCCGAGCCACCTGAGCAAGGTCCCTCACCTACCGGGCGTCAGTCTGGTCCTCTTCACAATAGCTATCAAAGATCCGCGTGGCACTGTGCCCGTGCAACCATGTTATCCTGGTGTGTCCCCAAGGACTCTATGTACCAGTACGGTGTTGTGTACCGGATGATTAGAATCATCGAGCCAATACCCCCAGTGGACAGTGAACCAACCCAGTCAACGTCCCACTATGTCCCACTGCAAGTAAGCCCTACTGGTTGTCAGCTGCAAAAGTAAAAGAAAGACTCACGCACTACTACTCAGGCTATGTTATGGCCTGTGAAGGACTTCGAGACCTTGGTCATCCTTGGTCTAGAAGAGTAAGGATCTCACCGCATTGTGAAAGCAAGCTCTTCCAATTTGTCCTCCGCGTTGTTTAGAGGTTCCATCGTTCGTGATTTGTGTGAATGAGTTATATGTACAGTTTTCCGAGAAGGATTGGCACAGCAGATGCAACTGGGATGAAAATGCGAGCAAGCATAAACGGGAGAGCAAATGCGCGATGAAAATGTGCTTGGACAACAAGGCTTGTCGGGTTTGGTTTTAGTTCTCAATTGGAAATAAATAATGCGGTGATCTTGTGGACATGCGAAGGCAGCTATGGGCATTCAGCAGCCTGGAATTGCTTCACGCAAAAGTCACCCATCGCTTCGAGACAGTCCATGGAGCTCTTCCCGAAGAGGGGCCACAGGAGCGGAAAGATATGCGGACAGTCCACCCCCTCGTGCATTTGCATGTGTTTCCCAGACTCTTTCACCTTTCGAATGAAGAGTTCAATGTCATTATGAAATACTTCTCGAGTTCCGTACGTCGTGAGAACGGGAGGAAGAAATTCAAAGTCGCTACGCAAAGGAGAGATAGCTGGGTTTCCATAAGCATCGTGATCATCGTCGCAATACGCAGCGGTGTAGTCGCCAATTATGTCTGGGCCCGCGACAAAGTCAGTTTCGATGTGCGCGGAGTGCGAGTCTGCTTCGCAAGAGTGATTCACCCAGGGGCTGATGAGCACGAGCCCTGCAGGAGACCGGCTTTGCGCAGTCCAGTCTCGTGACTTTGACTCCATTGCATGCTTTGCGACATGGAAAGCGATTGCGCCACCTGCGGAGTCTCCGGCAATGATGATTCTCGAAGGGCAAACCCCAAATCGTTCCACCAGTACGTCATAAGAGTCGCATGCAAAATTGAGGTTCTCGGGATATTTTGTCTCTGGAGCAAGTGGGTATTCCACGGATAAGATCCCGCAAGTGAAACCATGCTGCTCGGCCATGTGCTGCAGCCAACGGGCCTGGGCGTTTAGATACATGCCAGCGTTTCCGATGCAATAGCCGCCGCCGTGAAAATACAAAATGACAGGGCACGATCCGATTTTGTGGTTTTTCTCCGTGGCGATCCACAGGGCATCGTTGCTGCCATGCCCCAGGCCTAGATCAACGTTTTCTGAATGACAGAGGCCAGTCCAACCTGCTACCCTGCGCTGAATCTTCTCATAAAACCTGCACATCATGCGAGGCGCAGTCACATGTCTGCGGAACATGTATGAGTTAGGTGTTGAGAATGTAAAAACTCCACATTTGGTGGCCTCGGAGTCAACTTACCCAATCCTTGCCGAAAAGGCCAGAGTACGAACCACGATTTCGTCGAACGGGTGCCAATAAGGATGCTTGCTTATGCCAAGCAGCCTCTGAACCAGCACCGAAATCGACTTGCGAACGATGTACAGGAGCGCATGGATTCCGTGTACAAAGTCCTTGTACTGTGATCTTTTCGACTCGATCTTCTTGTTGTGATAAGTGAGGACGAGCAGCAGGAGCAAGCCCAGGCGAGACTTGTTCTTCAGCGCTTCGCTGGAGTGCCTCGCGAGGCTGCGAACCGCTTTCGTCACCATTCTTCCTTCGACAGCGACAGCTTTGTTGGTCTGCCTGCTTCAAAATGACACGACCGCCAAAATCAGGTCTGCCCCCGGAATTACGCGAGTGAGCGATTTGCCGTTGCCCGCAACCGTAGTCGTGCAGACCCCGCTACTCCAGCTTTAGATCTCAGACGAGGTCACGTCAGAATCTCTCCTCGCAGCGGTACAGCATGGTCGTTTTGACAGTTTGCACGAACACCACATCACTGAGACTCCCAGTAGCACTATGGAGACAATCTATAGATTGCGTTCACGTGCGCATGGGCAAGGGTCTACCACTCTTAGGCGCCTTCTTACCCCCTCAAGTCTTGACTGCTTCCTCTGTTTTGATCTGTTGTGACAATGAGAAACAGAGTTGAGTTTGGTCGCGTTTGGTCGAATTTGGTTGATCTTGGACGATCCTGGTATGCTTGACGTGCTGGCTCTGGGTAGACCTGATCTACACGGTGGTGTAGCTCGCGAATTTGGTGATGGAGCACACAGAGCACACCTCCCGTTGTCTTAGGAAACGTTTCGTGTCATTCCATCCTTCCGGAGCTGAGGCTCGGTGCGTGCCCAGAAGACGTCATGCGTGGTCGGTAGGCGATATCGGCCAGGATGGAGTGTTGGATGCATGTGTGTTCCTTTCGGCATTGAAAAATTGACGAAAGTCATGACGGAACTCGAATCAGGTCAGTGTAGCTGGAAAAGTCGAGCAGGGGGGAAGCAAGAAGCAATAGTAGCGAGATGGGAAGCGAATATAGAACAAGCAAGCACGAGGAAATAAGGTTATTTCAATCAAGGAAACTGACAGGTCTTTCTATTTGCGCTGACCAGCCAGGACAGTGGAGATCTCCTGGACGGCTTTAATGAATGCATGCGCATGCTCCGGGTCGTGTTCTGGAAGCATGCCGTGGCCGAGATTGGCAATGTAGCGACGAGTTCCAAAGCCTTCCAGCATCTTTTTGACCTCCTCACGGATACGCTCTGGGCTAGCGAAAAGGGTGCAAGGGTCAAGGTTGCCCTGCACGGAGGCGTCGGAAATGCTTACGCGCTTTCGAGCCACAGCTGCATCGATGCACCAGTCCAAGCCAACCACGTCGTAATTGGTTTTCGAAAGCTTCTCCAAGGCGCCTTCGTAGTTGACGCCGCGAGCAAACACAGTCATTGGCACCACAGGGAGACCCTCACGAGCCAATGTCTCCTTGACGCGGTCTACAATTTCTACCAGGTACGGCATGGAAAATTCATAAAACATGGCCGGTGTGAGGTCACCTCCGTTGGACTCGAACACCTGCAGCAGCTGAGCGCCGGCCCTAACTTTCTCCACCAAATAATTCACGCAAATGTTTGCCAGTCCCTTGAGTAACCGGTGCGATTCCTCTGGATGGTTTAGCAGCCAGGTCTTTGCCTTGCTCAGCGTTCTGCTGCCTCCACCTTCGATCATGTACCCCATCAAAGTAAATGGCGCACCAGTGAAACCAATCACAGGGACTCTTCCGCGGACCTTCTGACGCGTAAGATTGACAGCGTCCAGGATATAACCGAGGCTGCCCTCAATATCCGGGTTGAAGTTGAGTGCGTCCAAGTCTGCCGGTGTTCTCAGAGGGTTTGGGAACACGGGTCCTTTTCCTGGTTGCATCTGCACCTCGAGCCCCATCGCCTGTGGGATGACGAGAATGTCCGAGAACACAATCACTGCATCCAGCGTGGCGAACCGCTCCAGCGGTTGCAAGGTTACTTCGCACGCGAGCTCAGGATCCTGGCACATCGTGAAGAAGTCCGCTTTCTTGCGCATCTCCCTAAACTCTGGCAGGTACCTGCCCGCTTGCCTCATCATCCACACGGGCACGCGCTCCGTCTCCTCTCCGCGAGCGGCGCGAAGCAGCAGGTCGTTCTGCGTGGGCGGAAAGTCCTTGAGCGCCACGCGCTGCACTCGCCTCCTGCCCGCAGCCATGTGCCCGCTGGCATCTGGCTTGAACTGCCCCACCACCTGCTTGCTGCTCGTCATAAAGTTGGCATTCGCATTCGAGTCGGCCTTTGGCACCGCCTCTCCCAATGTACGGGCGACCGCGAAACCCACGCCACCTGCGGCCAGCGCCAGGCCCGCGGCGCTCCACCAGCTGCAACCTTCCTGCACGTCCATCTCTCTCTCTCTCTCTCGTCCGTCTATCCGTCTATCTGTCTATCCGTCTATGCGTCTGTCTATACTCGGGCCGACTGCCCTTCTCGTGCCTGGCCTCTTCAGTCTCTCGTGTCGTGCGAGCTCTCTGATATTGGTGATGCGAGATCTGTGACAGCTGACTCGTACTCGTGCAATGCAGTCAATGCCTACAAGCCCACCACTTGACTTGTACTGTTGGCTTTCGTTCTCTCTCCCCACCTCCTTCCTGTCTTATTTCTTATCTTTCTTTCTTGTCTTTTCTAGGCGCACGCTTGCTGACTGCAGTAGTGCAAAACTAGAACTCGCTGTCATGAAAAGGAGTGATCCATCAGATCCATCACTCGATTTCTCAATGAGTCAATCGATCGAATCAATGAGAAGTTAGTATAATCAAACTCTTCTTTTGTTCTTCTGACGTTTTGGGTCTTGGTCTCCAAGGTCGAAGTTTGTCGCTGCCCGGGCGAGTGAATTTTGACAGTGAATCAATCAAAACTTTGATGGAGAGCGGTGAAGTTTGTGTTGTGCGCTTATTCTCCCCTTCCCCAAAGTTTCTGGATTCCCGCTAAAGTTTGCCATAATCTAACCCTATCGTGCCACATGATTGACCAGAGAGAAGCATATATGTTCCTGAACAATGAACGCGCCGCTGGAATTCTACAAGTCAAGTCAGATGCGTTGATTGAGACAACCGCTCACGGTGCCGACGCGGCGCTGTGGCACTGTGACACTGTGACACTGTGACACTGTGACACTGTGACACTGTGGCATTGGCAGCGAATTGACAAGTTCACGGAACGAGGAAAGCTGAATTGTCGGTGAAGCGCACGTGGATGCCAAAAGGATACCGAGACCGCTTGTCACAACGTAGGGTGGAGGAGCGGCTTGCAAGGGACTGTCTTTTGTTTGATAAATGTGAATGATCGAAGCTCCGTGCGCAGACTCGCAAACGGTGAGATGGGCTGCTGCTGCGGAAAGGAACAACGCCCCCCGCACAACGATCTGGTAGGGACTTGGGCAGCTGGAGATGATGTCTCGCGAGAGTTCCTCCTATACGTGAAGGGGACAATGTATGCGATTTCCGTGAAGCGAGCTGAAAAGTCTCTAAAAGCGAATCCAAAGCATGGGATATTCATGACGATCTCCAGTGATGGCTTCATGAGAATCATCATTCGGGACGGGATGACTATGCGGACATATTCCGGGCCAGTTACTCGCTGGTTTGAAGGTGGTCCAGGGAAGCTCGAAATTATCGGATGCTGTCCAAGCTGTTCGTGCTGCTGGATTCACCATGGCGCGATGTCAAACTTCACGGACGAGAATGGCGAACGGTGGAGCCCTTTCAGCGCGGGCGGCGCACCGCTGCGCTCCTTCAATATGTTTGACTTCGAGCTAGTCCGCGTTGAAGGGTTCATACAAAATAACCACTAAATTCTATGACATGATTGCATTCTTGGTATTCCGCGCGCTGGGCACCCATCCACTGCTGCTGTTTGGCAACGCCTCGTCAAAACCGCCACGCCACTGCCCTCTAACGAGTCGACGTCAACCACTCGAGCACCGTCCCGACGGTGATAATTATTGTCATCGCTCAACTTCCAGTATACAAGATATAAAAACTTTATCAAAGCACCGTGTCGCGTTGTCAATCGCCCGCTTTAATGTCATCCAGAACCAAGAAACAGGCATCTTCTTCACTCGACTCCAATTCTCCATTAGTACGGGTAGTACAGGTATGTCGACTCACCCGGTCGTTTGTCGTCACAAGGACGTCGTTGTGACTAATTTCGGGAGTACTTGCTTCCATCCCGGACATCCCGTGATTGATTCCCTTCTCTACCACTCTGGTTGTGAAAAAGTGAGAGTTCGAACACCAAGTGTCATACTCGCCGGAAAGCGTCAAAGCCTTGGCTTTCTTCGATATCAAGCAAAGCACAGCAAAGTACAGCAAAGCACAAGACTTGGCATCTCATGCTGAGACGTGGGGCTGGACTTGCGCTCCAGTTTAGTAGGCAGCAATCTACTCGGGCTTTCCTGACAAGACACCGCGGACGCCTGGGGCTCCAGGAACACTTGGTGCGGCTTGAAAAACTAGGACAGTTCGTTCCTGCGGGGCGCGGCGTTGGCTGGAATCACCTGCGTCTGCTGGGGCTGGGGCTAGGACTTGCTGTTGCCGCGAGGAGTGGAGAAGTGCAGTGCGAAATGGAGCCAGAAAAGGAGCAGGAGCACGGGGATGTGCTCATGTACGAGCTAGCAGTGAAAATGCACTGTGGAAGCTGCGAGAAGGCTGTAAGGAATACACTGGACAAGCTCGAGGGCGTGAGTGAAGTGCAAGTGGATTTGGAGAACGAGATCGTCCTGGTGAAGAGCAGCTTGACTGGAAAGGCAATCGTAGATGCGCTTACGGAGGCTGGGCGCGAGGCTAGGCTTATTGGAACCAGCTCGGATGAGACGGCCTCGAGCCTTCTTCTCGTCCCGGAGAACTTTGGGCCCAGGGAGGAGAATGTGTCCAGTGTAGCGGAGTTTCGTGGGCAGATATATGGCCACGGCTCCGTCCACGGAGTGGTTCGCATCATTCAGAAAGACTCGAAAACTGCCGCCGTGCAAGCCACGCTGGGCGGTCTCAGCCCCGACCAAGAATACTCCTTGGCTGTTCACGAGTATGGCGACCCGCGGCCAGGCCATCAAGGCGCTGTCTTCCGCGGAAGTGATGCCACCACGGCCGACTCCGACTCCGTGGAGTCCAAAACCGGATTCCTAGGCAAAGCTGTGGCAGATAAAGATGGCCAGATCGAACTCAACGAGACATCAAAAGCTATTCATGTTTGGGAGATCATCGGGCGCGGCCTCGTCGTCCATCAGGATGGCACCGCAAGCTCACCTCTCGCAAGTTCTATTTTGGCCCGAAGCGCAATGGTCGGATCGAATCACAAAAAGGTATGCACGTGCGACGGGACTATTATTTGGGAGGCAAAGTAAAATACGCTATATTTGATTGAGTGCTAGGTTCTAGTAATTTTGTCTTTTCCAACTTTACAAATCGGAGCGAGGGGGGGGGGGGGGGGGGGGGGGGGTGTATATCTACGGACGAGGGCTAAGGCGCTTGCTCATTATCACATAGCTAGGCACCTCTTCGTCCTCGATTCCATACATGTCCATCTGTGGTGAAGTCTCATCAATAGTGTAGTTGAGCTTTTCGTAAAACAGTTTGGCTGGCTTGTTGCACTCCAAGACTGTCAAAGAAACCCAATCCATCTGGCTCTTCTTGGCAGCAAGCTCCGCAATCCACATCAAGTGCCTGCCGAGACCCTTGCGCTGGGCTTTTTCGAGGTCTACTTGCAGCTCGTATACGTACAATATAAGGGAGTCATCTTCCCGCAAAAAGCGAAAGTGAATAAAGCCACACGGAGCTCCTGTGTCCTTGTCGTGTGCCACTACCAAGCGTGCCTCTTCATCGCCAAGCTCTTTCCTTTTCTTATTTTCATTCCAGCCCCACCCTGCTTTGATGTACAGATCCTTCATATTCTTCTCTGTAAGGTCGTAAACAAACTTCAGGATCTCGTCCGGCACGCCAGTCTGCCTGGCATATGCCTTGATCTCCAGATCCAGTCCGTTTCTGTCGAACTTTGCAAAAGGCGGAAAGCTCTTCAAAACATCGCGAGGCACCTGGCCAGCTTCGTCCTCAAACCTCGCATTCCAAAGCTTCTTGTTAATCTCCTGGCTGGCCGCGAGCTTCTCCATCTGCTGCTTCTTCTTCAATAGCTTCTTCTCCTTGCCCTTGCTCATCTTGCCCACATCTCCCAACTTGGCGTCAAGTTTCTCCAGGGCGCTTGTCACCTGCTGCACGCTCCCGCTTTTCTCCATCTGCACTGCCGATACCATCTTCGCCGCTCGCACTTGCACTTGCACTTGCGCTTGCTTTCCACTTTCGCTCACCTCAATTCGCTCAATTCGGGGTCTGTTGCTTGCTCCTGCTTGCTTCTGCTTGGGCATTGGAGTATAGCACTCATTACTGTGAATCACTGTGCTCAGTCAGCCTTTCTTTCCCTTTGTTTGTTTGTTAGTTTTCTTTACTCTGGTGGATTGACGTTTGCCTTTTGGACTTGGAAGAAGACAAAAAATAGGTTATTAGGAGAAGGCTTTGAACGTGTGGGCTAAACTTTTTGAGATGAAATTCTGAATTCTGTCAAATGAATATTTTTCCATTTCCCCAAAACTATTCTTTTTGAACTTTCGTCTTTTTTTAAATTTTGAAAGTTTGAATTTTGCTACCGGGACATGTAGTAGTCACATTAACGTAAGCACTACAAAGTGACTCTACCTACTGGCAACCCTCTTCTACCCTTCTCTATCTCTTATCTCTTCTGTACTTACGATGACTAAAGGCTAGCTTTCACTATCTGTTTGCATATGCTTGCCTGGCTACTATGTGACGTACTGAATGAGAGCTAAGACATGCGAAGAACAAAAGCGATCAACGCAAAGCGCCCTAGGGAGCCCGTTCTTTGTTCTTAGACACCGCCGGTACTGGAAACAAGTACGGTTGGTGGCTATTACAGTCCCTAACGCAGATCTGTGGGAGAAGCAATTCAAACCGATTGGAGATTGGCGTGGGGAAGAGTGGGGGAAAAAAGTGACCCAGACCCAACCCGATTTGGACATCGCCAAAAGTGTCCCCGGGACCATCCTAAGCGTGCTGGCTAGCCCTACCTGGGCGCTACCCTATTGTAAGGGCAGAAGCGGATAAGGAAAGCCCTAGCTGGGGCGCAAACGGTTGAGGGGAATCTGGATACGGTTAGAGGCAACTCATTTTAGGGCAAAGGATCAGGAGGTGTATTGTATGTGGTCGTGGATTGCTTGTTGAGCAGTGCAGTTTGGTGCGCGAATTTGGGTGTAAATTGGGCCCGTTGTTAGAAGCTGGAAGGAGAAAATTTTCTTGCTTTGGTTAGACGGTGGGACGGAAGGAGATGGACTCGGAGAAGCACGGGTTCCCAGGGGAAAATGATGGGGACCAAAGTCGCGAGAAGAGAATGGTGCAGGAGGACTTGGGAGATGAGCTTGATGGGAACTCGGGGTTGAATAGGAGTCTTGCTTCCATATCTGTGGCGGATGGCGGAAACGTGGAGGTGGACTTGGGAGAGGAGACGTATTTGGAAATTCAGAGCCCCGGGCCACTTGGTATAAGTGTGCGCAAAGGGACGTCAGTGCGGTCGCTGGCATCCTCCACGGGCAGGCGGATGTCGTTCGGCAGCGCGTCACAGGGATCCCGGGGAAGGAGACCATCGTTGGATGACTATCTCGAGTCGCAAGGCTTTGATGCTGCAGGCATTGACGTTGCCGCCAATCGCGCGGCATCTTTGGATGTGGCCGAGGATTTTTCTGAACTAGATATTTTACAAGACGAATCCAGTCTTGAAAATCGACTCAAGCGGCTGGAAAAGCTTTTAGACAAGGAAATCGGCGGTGAACAGGATGAAGACGATATTCCAGTGCAGAGCCCTGCAAGAGGCAGCAAGTCCACGAGATACGCAGCCCCGAGCTCACCCGCAGAATCAATCGAGTCGGACGGAAGCCTGGAAAAACGGATGAACAGACTGGAGCGGCTTTTGTCAGGAGTAGATTACGACGTCCCAGAAGACGAGGATATGGAAAATGATGGTCCAAAAGAACCCCGTCAACAACCTCGGCCACTGTCTCCGGTTGAGATGGACACAAGCGCACCAATGCACGCTCGGTCGCCTGTTTCCAAGAGCCCTAACATGTCTCGTTTCGAGGAGGGCTACAGAAGGCCTAGTGACGTAGGGTATGGCGCTGGGGGGCTTGCGCTGGCATCTGAATCGGACGAGTGGCAAAAACTGAATAGGACCTTAGAACGCGCTGGCTTTAACGGCGTTCCCCTGACTTCCCATGGTGTCCCAGATCTCTCCGCGGGCAATTCTACCAGCTCCGGGCTGTTCGCAGAAATTCGAGAAATACTGTCGCAATATGAAAGGCGCGGCCAGGTTATCGAGGAGCTATCTGCGGACAGTGCCAAGCAGAGGGGCGAGGACATGCGCACGGAAAAGCGATTGTCTACTGCGGAAACAGAACTCCGGCGATCCCGACAAGAGCTCGCTGCAGCAAAGGAGCGGATCAAGCTCCTGCAGGAGGACTTCAAAGATTCGCACAAAGGTGACCAATCTCAAGTGCGTAAACTTCAACAAGAGAATGCAGCTCTGCAGCAGAAACTAACTCTGAGCGAGCATCGTGTCAAGGCCAAAGAAGCAGTTTCTGAGCGACTGCAGAAAAAGTTAGAAGCCCAGGTAAAAAGACAGGAGCAGCAATCCGAGAAGCTTCACGACTCTTTCAGGGAGCTCCGAAGCCGTGAGCCTCGCCCCACTTCCCCTGCGGACCAAAAGATTTTGCAGGTTATCCAAGCCTTCGAGGAAAAGCAGCAGGAACAGGAGGAAGAGAACGAAATGCTTAGTGCCGAAATTCGCCGCCTCAACCAAAGCCTCTGCGAGAAAGACAATTTGCTGACGGGCAGCCGCGCCTCGGAACTTGACGAGCGCGAGGAAGACCTGCGGCGGCAGCGTTATGCTGTGGAAAAGGACAAACACAGCTCGCAGGAGGCTTTCGAAAAAAGGGAGGCAGCAGTGGTCCTCAAAATGACCAAACTAGAGAAACAACTTCACGAGACGGAACGTGCAAAGGAGCAGCTAGAAGACACAGTGGAGAATTTGAAGATGGAGCTTGCGTCGAGGCCTACGATGAGAGACTGGAAGGCGTCTCAGCGGCGTATCTTGAAGCTTGAGGCACAACTCCAGGCTGCTGTGGAAGCGCTAGAGCAAGAGGAGGTTGAGCAAGCACGAAAGCATAACATATTCATTCCATCCAAAAAGTATCACTCCGCGGACAGCAAAATGACGACTCGTGAGAGGGTAGAGCAGCTTGCGCAGAGGGCCGTGGCGGAAAAACAAGATAACAAGAGGCACACAAGCACGAGCGAGCTCATTCGCAGAGATAAGTTGAATCACCGCCTGGGACTGAGCAAAGTAAGTGCTTTGCCGAAGTCAACAGCCCACGAGATCATTCAGGAGATTTGTCGCGTGCTTGAGATCTCAGACGTTGAGCTCATCGTTCCAGCTCTGCAAAAGATGTGCTGGATTATTCGCGCAATGCCACGACTGGAGAATTTTGCCAAGCAAGTTACGAGCTTTGTTGCCCTGCACGGCGACGAGATCTCTCAGCAAAAGCATGAGCCGAATGAAACTGAGCGTGAGGTCCCAGCATCTACAATTGCTCGTGGAACGATGGACACTGTTCTTCCTCAGCTGAAGCGTTGGATGACAGGCATCCGTCAACTCAACTCCATCAGGTCCTTCCGGGATCTGATCCGCGACGAGCTGGCCAGGTCGGCCGGAGTGAAGTCTCGCCTCGGGGACCCTCATGTGCGTGAAATGGATGTGCGGGACATGTCGGACGAGCAGCTTGTGCGCGGAGTGACAGATCTAGTCGAGCTCGAGCGTAATGTTTTACAGGGTAAGGACGCATTCCAGGCGGCGGATGCGCACGTGCGAGATCACCCTGAGATTCTTGTTAATCGTTGCGTGAGCCATTTTCAGCAGCTCTTTGAGATCCGGTCGCTTGAAGGGATATTTCCAAAACTGAATGAGTTGTACGTCTTCTCCAATGAGATGAATAACTTTTTGAAGGTTCTCCGGCCGACATTGGGGCTCTCTGCAAAAGCTTCTGTACACACTTGTCTTGCGAAAGTGCAAGAGGTAGTCATTCATTCGGACTCGGCTCAAACGGAGCGCTTGTCAACAACGTCGAACCCGAAGGCCCCAGCCGCAGAGATGAGTGGCAGAGAGTTTTACCTTCCACAGTGGGAGTAACAGTGTCATGATTCAGGGCTGTTTAATACCATTTTTTAAAGTGTTTAATTTTTTGTCTTTCTTATTCTATGTTGTAATCGCCAGTGACTGCTTTTACTTGTGTACGCCGGAGCGCGTGAAGACCTGCAAACTTCGCTCACAACTTGTTTTAAGAATGGTGCATTGAGCACCCTTTAAACGTGGTCGGGATTGTAACGGGCTACGCCAATCAGGCAATGAATAAGCGGCACGAGAAAGGTAATTGCCCACGCCAACACAGAATAAGTGAATACTTTCACGATAGCTGCGCCGACAATATCAATATCTCTCGTAAAGAGTCTCACAACGCGGACACGGTTTCCCTTAACGGCTTTAGCATCTGGTGCAGCGTGCTTGGGGGCGACAGTGATGCCAATCAGCGCAAGGGCGTTTGTGGAGAGCGCCTTTGCAATAACTCGCAAAATTAAGACAACCACATAGCCTAGAACAGTGCGCAATGCAGTGACCAAGTAGGGGTGCTGTTCGCGCACAATGGCGATAAAATCATGAACTGCAGGGAGCAAGGCAAAATCCATTTCGCTTGAACCTATCTGTATTTTGGAGCCAGAGACGACCACGCTCTCCAAGTCAGTGTAGTGGCGAGATCCCAGCGAGGTACCAAGCACAAGTCCGCAAATAAGAGCGTTTTGAGAAAATGTTGGCTGGAGTTACCATCCCGAGACAAGGTAAATGAGTTAGCTTGCCTTGCAAGAACGTAGTTTCCAGGCTGACTTTTTATGTGTATTCAGGAGACTTACCGTCGGAGGCCGAGGCTGCGGATTCAGCAGTAATGCGACAATCACTCCGAGAATGAGCTTGGCAGACAGAAAGGAAGTCGAAAAGATCCAGTGATCGACCCACTCTGACGAGGAGAAGTACACCGCAGTCCAGATCGTCCCGAGCGTGAGTCCTCCTGCGTTGCCAATAAACATCACAAACATAAAAAAAGGACACAAAGATCAGCAAGATCAGGAGATGTAGCAAGCATCCAAGGTGACTTACCGCGAATATCTGTCGGGCTATGGGCGCCGACATATAATCTCGAAAAGGAGAGGGACATTGTATAAAACGCACAGCCAAGAAGCATCATTTGGCTCGTTGACGAGGTCAGGACGTGTGCGACGCTGAATTCAGCCGCAGTCGTAGTAAGGTATAGAAAAGTGAAAAGGCTGTTCGAAATCGCATTCATCGCATGCGTGCTGGGAAAGCCAAAGTCTTGCAAGCTTGTGGAGTCCATGCCTTCCAAGCTGGACGGCCTCCAGACCGGCGGAGAGGCCGGACGGGGAAGTCCGAACACATCCTTCATAACATTCCCAATCATGAGACCCACGGTAACGAGAAACACCATGCGACGCCCAAAGATCCTGTCCACGTTCCAAATCAGGTACGGAAGTAACAGCAGGTAAAACTCCTCCTCCGCAAAGAACGAAAAGATCTGAAAATATTTGTCGAGCACCGGATGCCGCAGGGCATTCTGGAGTCGCACCACCGTCTGCGTGCCTTCCTCCACCACTTTAAACTTGCGCTTCCTAAAATCCGCCACACTCGAGTGCAAAGTAATCAGTGCGATCGGCGTCGAGATCAGCCCGGCAAACACCGTTCGCAGCATGTGCACAAACTCATCCACACGGTAGCCCAGCGACAGCTTCCCGCCTACTTCTACCTCCGATTCATACCCAGACGTCTCTCCCCCGCTCTCACTGCGCGGCAGCAGCCGCTTCAGCACCGAGCTGTCGCTCCTCCCGCCTTGCATTCTCTCCTTCTTCCTCCTCCTCTCCCAAGTGTTTCCCACAGCTACGTCGTGGGTGTCCTCGCAAGGCAAAGAGAAATGGTCCCCACCGTGTAGCGCTCCGAGCTCAAGTTCAACAAGTTGCTTGCCTCAGCACCGGCTATATATATATGTATATAGAAATTGAGAGCCTACAGGAGCCAGCGCCGAGGCGACGCACAACCAGTGGCCGTTCGAGGACACTGCGGGTACGATAAGCCGAGGCGTACTTGAGGGAACTCAACTAGTGTGCACTCTCGGTTGTTAGTAGATAGATAGCCGCTGAGCCTAATGCACTTCAGGCATGACGAATTTGGGGCAGAGACTACTTGCGCGTAGCTGGGGTTAAGTAGCATTTTGGTAGGAGCGCTGTAGGAGCGAAGGCACGGTTATGTAGTTCTAACGTAAAGAGTAGCTGAGCCGCTTGCGAACGATTTATGTCTGAGTTTGCGTTTTCGAATGTTTTCGAAATGTTTTACGTGTTTTACCACGTGTGTTTTACGATCCTTTTTTTATTTTTTCAAGAAAATTTTCTTTCTTTTTCTGGTGAAAGAAAAAGTGCAGGAAAATTCAGTAAAAAAGAAGAGAAAAAAGAATGGTACCTTTGCTGCGAGGCGTTTCCGAGTCGGTATCTATGTCAACTGACAGCGAAAGAGACCAAGTTGTAATTTTAGAAGGAAACCAAAAATACTATAACTCAACACGGCGACTGGTAAATCTACAGCCGTGGAACGTGGAATGTGGAATGTAGCATAGATGATGTGAAACAAACAAATCAAAATGACACAGTAAAGAGCTGTGCAACTGCAACAACCTGCAACAACCTGCTACAACGCGCGCTTCAAAAAGGCGTGGAGAAAAGAACGTTTTCAAAGCAATCTACGAAAAATAAAATCCCAGTTCCAACGGTCCCGACCTTCGAGCGTTTTGGGTCGAGTCGAGCCCTTCCACTTGCGGCGCAACGCTCTTTGGTTCCCAGTTGTCCTTGCAACGCACAAGGAAATTGCGGACGAGTTGGACTTGTTTCTCATCCGCGTGAAGACGAAGGTGGCCTTCGGACCGATAAAGCGGCAAGGATGCCAAGGCTGTGACTTGCGAGAGGGAGGAGTTGTATTTGCGAGCAAACGATCTGCAAATCAGCTCGAAAACGCGTGGTTCATCGCGTTGGTTCGATATAAAGACTCATCCAATGATCATTTCCAGTCACCGACAAGACACTGGTCCGCAGAGCTCCTGGCGCAGATCGCGAAGAAAAAGAAGCGTAGGGGCGGCCCGCGGAACTATCCTCAAGCGCTGAGGTCTGCTTTCATCTAGGGAATCTAGGGGCTTCTTGCGACTCAGCGAGGCAATGGTAAACGGGGCGAGGTTTCATGCTGCTACCTTACGAAGTCTCAGCGCGGCGGGCACGTGCAAATCTGTGCAAGCCAAATTCCGACTCGAGACCATTGTAGCGACGATATCCAGCTCGCAAGAGCCACTGTGAGAGGCGTGCCCAGGAGCCGAGGCAAGATAGACTCACGCGAGCCCACCAGCATTCCGACACAGAGATCCGAAAAGCACCCTATGCCACTGTTTCGCCGTGGGCCCAATCCCTGCGAGGCTCTGTCACAGCTTCGGTTACCTAATCTCGTGCCCTTTCCCGAGCTCCGCTACCATCGGTCCAATGCACAGGTCTGGCGGCAGCCACGTAGCCACATAGCCACGTAGCCACGTGGGCCCAAGTTGCCGTTCGGGAGACTGTGCCTCTCGCTCTTGCTCTCGACCTTCTTCTTTCGCCGTCCAGCGCTTGCCCACACTCCGGGAGGGCCAGTGGCGCCATTCAGGCCCACGCGTGGCACCCCCTTGGCTACGTTCAGCGTGCCAAAGTTCTAAAAGAGATGTGCAGATGTGCTCAGGAGGAGGGCCACACTCATTCGCTCACTCACTCACTCACTCACTCACTTACCCCGCTGGACTCTCCGACGGGGAGCAATAATTGCACGGAGTGAGTATCCGTTGGCCGAGCGTTCCACTGTGGCACGGCGGTGACAGCGCCACCAATGAAGCAACGAGGAGATGGTAGCTGAGGATAGCTGTGACCGTTTCGCATGATTGACTCAGAGGCTCACTCTATCTCAGTCTTAGGCTTGAAGGCTTCTGTGGCACTGGCGGTATAGAGTATGGCTTGGACGACATGGACATGAACTGGGAGTCCGATTGCAAAAGAAAGGCATTGCAAAGTGTCAATATCACATTGACACACTGACACATTGACACACTGCGCGGTCCGCACACACAAGCATGAACTGGCGATGGATGGGCGATGGGAAAGGATGAATGTATTGCTTTTTCTTTTTCTCTCTTCATCTCTTTTTACTTTCTTCTTTCTCGTAGCTTTGGAATAGCACGACAAGTTTCCAAGGCTCTGTGTGTCTAATACGGCCGTGGGCATTGCGGGGGAGAGAGGCGGGCTATACCGTTAGGGCGATTGAATGCCTGCCTGGGTCGGAAAGTCACTGCACCTCTCCTGTCGGCAGCTAGCTGGCGCAGTGGACGTACCGTTACCATCTAAAGATGATTAGCATTTCAGGTGATGGACTCCGATCCGGAAGTTCCGGAAGGCACAGATTTGACGTGACCCATTTCGCGCTCGTACTAGTAGGACAGGGCAGAGGTGCACAATGCCTCGCGCAAAGGCAAGTCGAGCTTGCCCTTTTCGTGCATCTCTGAGCATTGATCAAGCAAAGGGGTGAGCAAATTGCTCATCCTTCGAAGCACCGTGTCGCACCTCGAGCTGTTCCGCTGCTTCAACTTCCGCATCGGTCAATCAAAGTCAGAAGATGCATCAATTCGGTCCACTTCAACCAGCCAAAAGAGCCACGAAGGTGCCAATGATGCATATTTTTCGCCAGTGAGATGCTCCGTCAGTGCCAAAGTCTTCGAGTCAATCATGCTGACTGAGAACGAGAATGAGAACGAGAACTCCCCTGTACATCAGCATTACGACTGTATGCAAGCATGTGAACGTTGAATGCAATGCCACACAAGCCCAAAGATTTGTGCGGTTTGCCTGGGCTGGAGACTTGCAAGGTGTCATATCAATCAAAAAGCCTTTTCGTTCTCACAATAGTCAAGTATTATCGCGCGAAACCACTCTGATGTGACCGGGGTGAAAACCACCTCGTGCACGCCTTCAATGTTAGCCGACAACGTCACGTTTCGTACATTTCAATACTTAGAACAAAGAATCTTGTAACATCTCATACACCACCTTATATTCGTTGGAGCACGATATGGCGTTTTTCGCTGTAGCATGGATGTACAGCTGGGGTTGTGCTATGAGAGTTGCCTAAAAGCAAAGATGGAGATGTGGAGAAAATCAGTGGGATGGGCTATGTGCGTGAGTAGGAACCCGAGTGGGAGAGTTTTGGGGCGTGAACAACAGGTGAAATATGAAAAGGGATGGACAGTGGCCCAAAGTTTTGAAGCTGGGCTTGCCAATGCAATGGATCTTCACATGACACCTGGACAATGGCTTCTAGCGCGACTATTGGAAAGCAATGCAGCTAAATTTGTTAAAAGGGGCTACAAAACAGGCCCATCATCTCGCGACAATCAGGACAGAGCGAGGGATCTCGAGAGGAGACAGCAACCGATGTGGGCTTGTTCGGCAAGCAAAAACAAACATGCAAGTGGACACTGCTATGCCTTCGTACTGAGAAAGTTTCTCTGGAATCACAAAGCTCTTGTCCGGGTGGTCCAGTTGAGAATATCTCGCCCAAGCAGAATCGGCCTTGGTCTTGATAAAACTTGTGACTTTCATAGTTTACACCTCAACTTGTCGAAATCCGGATCGTGCGATCGGAGCCCTGGACCAGAATCCAATCAGACCCAAAACTCGAAAACAAGACAAAGCACCAAGCAAGCCCAGAACAACAAGGCACCAAAAAACCATTGACTTTATTCTGCGAAAATGAAGGTTGCAGCTACCCTTCTTGGCCTCGCTGGCCTGTCCATGTCTGGCGCTCGCGCGCAAATGGACGATGACCAAGTGCACATGGCGCCGCACCGTCACTTGAGTGAAGATGAGCTTCTCGCCACCTTCGGGGGAAGGCGACTCGTTGAAACCCCGCGTGGCCTCTGGATTGAGAACTCTTACATTGCAATTGGCCCAGACGACTCGGTTTGTGAGGAGCTTGCCCAAAACATCACCGACTGGAAAAATGCCAACATGAACAATGCACTTCGTGCTAGCTCAGATGAGGAAGATCTCACCGCAGCTACTATCCACGTTCAATGCTACTTGCCTTTCACTGGCCCAGAGGAGCTTGCAAACATTGTTGCTTCCTTTCCTGGTGTCTCTGTGGAGCTAGATATGGTAGTGTCTTCCAGCGCTGACCCAAAGAGCTGGGGATTGAACCGCATTGACCAGGCCGACCTCCCACTCTCCTCGGGCGTTGACTTCAACCCAGCTTACACCGGCCAAGGCGTCAACATCTACGTAATTGACACTGGCGTCCGCGGGGATCACTCTGAGTTTGCTGTTTCCGGGGGAAGCCGCGCTAGCGTTGCATGGAGCGCTTTCAGCACTGAAGCTGATACGGACTTGAATGGACACGGAACTCATTGCTCTGGAACCGCGGCAGGGGCCACTTATGGCATTGCAAGAAACGCGCAGGTTCTTGGAGTGAAAGTGCTCTCTGGTAGTGGTAGTGGTAGCACTTCTGGAGTCATCAATGGCGTGAAATGGGCCGTCAGCAACCAGAAATCCAACTTCAAGAAGCAGCCGGCAGTCTTTTCCATGTCTCTTGGAGGCAGCAAAAACACTGCAATGAACAATGCCGTTCAAGACGCTGTCGATGCGGGCAATATCGTTGTTGTCGCAGCTGGAAATGACGGTGCGGATGCATGCAAATACTCTCCTGCAAGCGCTGGTGGCAACGGGCGCAAAGGTGGCGTCATCTCCGTGGGAGCGACCACCAAGACTGACACACGCGCGAGCTACTCCAACTATGGATCCTGCGTAGATATCTTTGCTCCAGGAAGCGGAATCACCTCGGCTTGGAAAGACTCGGCCACTTCCAAGAACACAATTTCTGGAACCTCTATGGCGACTCCGCATGTTGCAGGCGTTGCTGCTCTCCTTCTTGAGAAGCACAGCATGGACGCTGATTCGGCTCGTGCTGAGCTTTTCTCTCTTGCTGTTGGAGACAAGATCACCGACACCAAGGACGACGACTCCAACATCCTCCTCCAGATCCCAACCTACACTGGCCCGCCAACCCCTGCAACTCCAACACCAACAATGCCACCAACTCTACCACCGCCAACCCTTTGCGTTGGATCGAAGTGCGCATCTTTTGAGGAGAGCTCCTTCGGGGCGACTGCGTCGCCAACTGTCTCTTTCTCCGGCCCCCTGGCAGTTGCAGAAACAACCCTTTGCTCGTCCACCGACGAGGATTTCTCCGGCAAGTTCGTGCTAGTGTCACGTGGCGACTGTATGTTTTTCGCCAAGGTCAAATACGCTGAGAAGCAGGGCGCCATTGGAGTTATCATTCACCTCAGCAGCTCCAAAGACACCATCTTCCCGCCAAACTACTACGGAAGCGACACCACTTCGCTGCCTTCTATGATGGTCTCTCTTGCTGACGGCAAGACCTTTGCCAAGCTCGAAGGTACCAATGTCTTTTACGGAAGCGTTGAGCCAGAGGACTCCGGAAGCGACGATGACGACACTGATGAAGACGACGATGACGGTGATGAGGAGGAGGTCGACACTTGCCTCCAGTACAACAAGAAGAGCAAGTGCAGAAAGTACAAGAAGGTTTGCAGATGGAAGAAGAACTCTTCCACGAAGAAGTATGAATGTGTCTCCAGGTGAGCGCCTTGACCAGTCCACTAGCGCGATCTCCGCGACTTGTCCACCACGTTTAGTTTCTATTAGTTTTTTATTCACATGCCATAGTTTACAAAAAGAAAACAATTTTCCAACCTTCGAATGCTTCCCTTCCACATACAACACCTTTGATGATTGACAGAAGAAGCCCAAGCTCTCTTGGCAATCGGCCCTTTCGGTAATCACCAACACTTCGCCATCCTCTCCGGCCCCATTGACTTCTCGGAAGGAAGGTTCAGTCTTCACGAACAGAGAGCAAGGCAAGTGACTTTGCAGTTAGGTGGGATCACTTCTTAGGTGCATTTGTAAGCTGCCCGGTGCAGATGTCCATTTCGAAGTCGAAACTGGCCCTCGACCAACTGGGTGCATTATTGCAAGTTTACCAACTGGCCAACCTTTCAATAGAGACCATCCGAGCAAGGCGTGCATTCGTGCATGAGCTCCGCTATGATGCATCTACCATGCACAGTAACCCGTGCATAACGGACATTCTCGAAAAGTTGGAGGGTTGATCTTTGATAAGCTCGCAGATCTTGGTGGACGATGTGAAAGTTGACCATGGGGCAAATTGAGCTAAAAGTATTGTCTTGTTCTGTGGGATGGTTAAATGAGTTGGATGTTTTTCGAGTCACACGGCGCTGTTTCGAGTCACACGGCCTTCCAAGGGTATGGACAAGAAATATGGACAAATTAGACCCCTACTATCGCTGCACGAAATGATTGCAACTGCGTACGCTTGCTAATTTGAGTTCAAAAAGAATTACAGCTTTGATACCTCGTGATGGTTGAGCATGCTTCTGGATTAACGTCTCTCTTACTCTCAGACCTTGGCTTTCTCTCCGATCATTGAACTAGCCAGCCCTTTTCCATAGGACAGCGGGGGGGAAATAATCCTTGGTATCAGAGGTGCTGATTGTACAAGGTAGGAGTTGCGCAGATGGCCATCACTTGAAAGATGATGTCTGCCATCCCTTCCTTTGTCAGCGATGGACTCTTCTGAAGAGCTCTCGGCTCCACTCCGTCTGTCCCCACCTCGCCGGACCCTATGCACTCTACGAATCGCAGGTTGTGCATGATCTCGTGCATTTTTCTGACCCTACCTCGAGATTTTGTTTGGGACTTCTGTTCGTTGCAATTGTCTCTGCTCGCTTCGTTCAGGAACTCCATGTGGCCAGCTCATGTATAATTTTGCAACTCTTTTCGTTTCAAGAACCCCTGTTGCAATTGATTTCTCCATGTACACCTGTGCATAAGGCCCTCTGAACAGTGTTGCATATGGGCACCCCCATTGCTGCTGGCCGATTGGTACCATTTGCTTCATCTGCTCCGTTGAATCGTCGCGGGGGCAACCTTCACAGGTTCTGTACCTCTCCGTGTTTGCCCGAGTTGAACTCCTGTAGGTCAAACTACTCGGAATTGATGTGGCAACCCTGCTGAGACCCCTAGATAGGAACCCTGTAGACCTCCTCGAGATGGATGAGACTACCGCTGCATACCACTGCCCAGTGCGGTCAGGCCAATCATCGTCTAGTGCCTCTGCTCTAGACATCGTCCTACTCACCCCAGCTCGCTCTGATGAAGGGAGTTAAATGGGGAGGGCATACTCTGTGGCCGTCGAAGACAGCCAATTTGCGTGGGTATTCTCAGCCAGGGGCTGGAGCAGAAAGGGAGAGGATGGATGGATCGATATGTACGGTGCGAGACTTTCATGCAAGAGAAAAAAGATCGCAAGCCAGAGCGATCGAGCGCTTACTGCGAAACGAGTATTCACAGTCAACTCATCTCGCTGATTCGCAAGTTGTTCATGCATGCGCATGTGACTCACTTTGCGCTCCTACGCTTTCCTAACCAGTACAACTTCACACCACTCCATAAGGAACGCGGGTAGACTTGAACTTGAAACATCTTACTCTGTGCGCCAGCATCGACTCATCCAAGTTGGAAGCTCAAAGTTGAAAGTTGAAAGTTTCGATTGACCTCAACGGATACCAAATTGGTGTGCGAAGACACACGCCCCAGTGTAGTCACTAGTGCCGGCTAATTATCCCCAGGTCCGGTAGACCGGGACGGTCAATGTCCAGGGGTAGAATGCGGCGCGACCCTTCTATGGTAAGAAGTAGCATGCTCGGTAAGCCATGCGTGGCACCAAAAGAGATGTGGCTGCCGCGAGTTGAGAGTGAGACAAATTGCATTCGGCTACCTTTCGGCAAGGAGCAGAAAGAGGATGGTTGATTTTAGTGTCTGACTCCTGGCATCAAACGGATCAATACGGGGGTGATATCCGCCAGTGTTGCCGTCCCCAGCCCACCGAAAAGGACGATCAGTGGACCCCCGCGCCAATTCGTGCTTGCGAAGTAGCCGCGGGCTTAAAATACCTATTGTTTTAGCCTGGTCAGAGAGATTGAGATTCGAGAGATATGAGATTTGAAATTGAAGTGGAGATCGTGCGTACCATTGATAGGGTTTATCCTGGGAGGATATCGTGACAGCCACAGTTTGGCTTCGTGGCCAGAACTTTCGCGTGGCCGCGAGCCAATTCGGAAAAGTTTCCAGACCCAAAACATCCAAGCCGAGACAAAGACTCGAGCATCCAACAGAACCAGAACAGCTTTGCTTCGAAACCTGGACTTGACCAAAGGCACGGATAGACCGATACTTCGTTGGACATTTACAACACTTGCACTTGCTCGAGACGAAGTCACACAATGAAGACTGCACTTTCACTTGTTGCCGGCTTGGCATTGGCTGCCAATGCGAATGCGCTCCCCAGTGTGGACCCCGAATTTGCTCGCGGTCGCTCGCTTGTTGAGACTCCTCGCGGTCTTTGGATCGAAAACAATTACATTGCCCAAGTGAACACGACCGGAAACTGCACTGACGTGGAGAGGCTCATTATTCAATGGAAGAAGGACAACACGGAGACCCAGGCGTTCCGCACAACAGATGACGGCTCCTCGGACGTGGTGAAGGCTCTTGAAGTTGCCACCTACTGCTTTGTGCCATTTGTTGGGCCTGTAGAACTTGTAGACTATGTTAGCAACCTGACCGGAGTGACGCATGTCGAGGAAGATCTTGTCGTGACCACATATGCAGACCCAGCCAGCTGGGGGTTGAACCGTATTGACCAGGCCGACCTCCCACTCTCTAGCGGGATTGACTTTGACCCAGCATACACTGGCTCTGGTGTGAATGTCTATGTGATCGACACGGGAGTTCTTGCTTCACATAGCGAGTTTGCCATCTCTGGAGGCCGACGCGCTGAGATCGTTTGGAGCGCATTCGGTGATGCTGAAGATGTCACTGATGGAAACGGACACGGAACTCACTGCTCCGGAACTGTTGCTGGCGCCACTTATGGTGTCGCTCGCGACGCTTACATCAAAGGAGTCCAGGTTCTTTCAGCAGGAGGCAGTGGAAGTATTTCAGGAGTTATTGCTGGAGTTCAGTTTGCCATCGACAACCAGAAAGAAAACTTCAACGACGAGCCCGCAGTCTTGTCCATGTCTCTCGGAGGCGGCTCCAACACTGCCATGAACAACATTGTCCAGGCAGCTTACGATGCAGGCCATATCGTTGTCGTCGCAGCCGGAAACGACGGAGCTGATGCATGCAGCTACTCTCCAGCTGGAGCTGGTGGAAACGCCCGCGATGGCGGCGTAATCTCGGTTGGCGCAAGCACCAGTACCGACGCACGCGCAAGTTTCTCCAACTACGGAGAGTGTGTCGACATCTTCGCCCCGGGTCAATCCATCAAGTCGGCTTGGAAGGATTCCACGACCTCCACAAACACCATTTCTGGAACCTCCATGGCTACCCCACACGTTTCTGGAGTAGCTGCAACTCTTTTGGAAAAGCACAGCATGGATAGGGATGCCGCACAGAGCGAGCTGTTTGCAATTGCAGTAGGAAGCCGCATTAGTGACACCAAGTACGAAGACAGCAACCTGCTCCTCCAGGTCCCAACTTACACCGGCCCGCCAACCCCAGCTACCCCCAAGCCCACCATGCCTCCGACTATCGCCCCCCCAACTCTTTGTATCGGAGATGTGTGCGCTGATTTCGAGCTCAGCCAGTTTGGACCTGGCTTCAATGATGATGAGCTCTTCTCCGCCCCTCTTGCAGTCGCGGGAGGTGACAAGTTGATGTGCTCTGAAACCGATGAGGACTTCACCGGAAAGTTTGTGTTGGTGTTCCGCGGAAGCTGCTTGTTCTTCAACAAGGTCATGTACTCAGAGCTTCAGGGTGCCGTTGCAGTCATCATCTACAACAATGACGCTAGTACAATCTTTCCTCCGGCTTACTATGGTTCCAGCGAGACTGAGATTCCGTCGATGATGATCAGTTACAGTGACGGCCTCAAATTCGCTACTATGGACGGCGAGACAGTAACGTATGGCAGCCTTTCGATCACAAACGCGCCGACCACTCCAACCGTGGCTCCAACGCCAACACCCCAGCCAACTCGCGTTCCAACTGCTGCGCCAATTCCAACTGCATCCCCAACGACAAGAGCCCCTACTTCTCGTCCAACAACTGCGTGCACCTCGCTCAGCAAGAGCAAGTGCAAGAAGCGCAGCGACTGTGCGTACGGCAAGTTTGGCAAGAAGCGTTCTACATGCTGGGACAGAGATAACCTTCCAACTGCTGCACCAACCGCACAGGTGGTCTTCACCCCAGACACGTGCAACACCACCTCTCTCAGCGAGGCAACTGAGATCTGCGAGTCCATGAACCTTTCCCTGTGCAGCACCGGCCAACTCAAAGCAGCTCCAACCGATCCTGACTGTGGTTTCGAGGACGGCTACGTTTGGTCTTCTACTCTTTGCAGCAAAAAGAGGAAGAACTACGTCTACAACACTCGAACCAAGAAAGCGTCTTGCCAGACCAGGAGCAAGAACTTTAAAGTTCGCTGCTGCCTGTAAATTTCGCTGCTCTCGCGGTGAGCCTTTCGCAATTCACTATTCTGCGCTTTGCGCCTTTTTGACATTACCGACCTCTGCCCATAGACTATCGTTTTCTAAGTGCAATTATTCAAACGAATTATCTCTTTTCACAATCACGCCACATCATCTCTGGGCCACCCCATTCGAAAGTAAGATCAGCTGGCTAGCTCTTCACGAGGACTTTTGGGCTCGTGGGCTCGTAGCTTCGCGCCCTGATTTCCACGTTCACCATCAAAGATCCATACATCTTTCTGGCATGCAACTGGTGAGGTGATGCCTAGCCAAAACCCTTATGCGGAATAATAGCGATCTTGGCCTCGAGTTTCCGGAACGCTTTAAACGAACAACGACTCGTTCGCCCAACGGACAGTTGTTGAACCCCATTGAAATTGAAGTTTCGAGTGAAATCCACCTCGTTGCAACCTTCTCCGCGGCGAGAATGCAGAGATGCATTGTATGGATGGAGAAAAGAATGTCTCCTTTGACCAACTCGTGAGTTGCCGCGAGGCGAGGGTGTTATTGCTAAGCATGGGCGACTCTCTGTAGATGGTATATCTAGCTTAGACCCTTCCAGCCTTTACAGTACACGCGAATGGCACAGACTAGTCTGCGTTCCGTTGAGAAGGTTGGACGAAAACACGACCGTGGGATTATTTTGGTTTGTTTCGTTTGGTGTTGGCGATCCGAGAGTCACTCGGTGCAGAACTCGTCTCTTGGAAATTTGACCAACTAAAGAGACATCTGGAGTGTCGGGATGGTGCAACGCAGAAGATTTTCGATTTGCAGTTCTTGTGCTTTCCATAGTGTTCTCTCACTTCACATTGCAATACCACCCCTCCGGAGCTTGGAAAGACTATCCCCGTGCCTCAAATTCTATGAAATTCTTCATCACGGCTGAAGGGAATTCATTACTCACGCTTAGTGCAAGCTACGGCAAGGGGGACAGAGCTTTGAACTCTGGCGATCTGGGCCACACTGGTAGTCCCAGATGTAATGCGACGGGCCACTTTGCCGCGCTGTGAAGAGAGCCAGATCCTTCCAAGAGCCGTCAAAATACAACGAAGGTCGCTGCGAGCAGATCCATATCTTGATATTAGACGAGGAGATTTACATCATCAAAATGAAACTTGCATCTGTTTGCCTTGCGTTGGCAAGCGCGCTTGGCGTCGCCGGAGCAATCGAGACCGATGATTCGGCGGACAATCTCGCTGGAGTACATCACGACGGGCGAAGGCTTCTGCTCACTCGAAGGGGGCTCTGGGTGGAAAACTATTACGTTGCAACAGTTGTCGGATTTGAATTCTGTGAATACGTTCGAGGCAACATCACCGATTGGAAGTCCAAACTCTCGATAAACGCAGCATCGGAGGTCAACACTGAAGAAGCTCTCGATGTGAACGAGCTTTGCTTTGTACCATTCTCCGGCTCTCCAGAGCTTGCAAAAATGGTTAGCGCTCTTCCAAATGTGGAGAGTGTTGACTACGACATTGTTGTCGAGGCGAGCAAGAAGAAAAAGAAGGTCTCAAACCCGCCGAGCTGGGGACTCAATCGCATTGACCAAGAGACACTGCCTCTGTCCAAGGGAGTTCTTTATGAGCCCCCTGTCACTGGCAAAGGCGTCAATATTTACGTCGTAGACACTGGAATTTATGGCAAGCACAGCGATTTCGGAGGCCGTGTGCAGTACTCTCCAGATTGGCTCTCTGGCGAAGGCCTAAACACCAAGTCCGGCACGAGTGATTACAACGGCCACGGAACTCACTGTGCTGGCACAGCCGCGGGAAAGACCTACGGTGTGGCTCCAGAGGCCAATCTCTACGCCGTCAAAGTTCTCTACAAGACCGGTGGAGGTACCCTCGCAGATGTTGTCAAGGGCATTCAGTGGAGCGTCAGCAATCAAAAAGCTCTTGGTGGACCCGGCGTTTTGTCCATGTCTCTCGGAACCACCGCCAACAAGGCCCTTGACTCCGCAGCCAAAGATGCCTCCAAGAGCATGATTGTGGTAGTTTCGGCTGGAAACGAGAACCGCGACGCATGCAACACCTCTCCTGCAAGAACTGGAGGAAGTGGATCAAGCGGAAGTGTCATTTCTGTCGGAGCGACCGATAAATCAGACAAGAGGTCTCGGTTCTCCAACTATGGAAAATGTGTGGACATTTTTGCGCCAGGAACCAGCATCACTTCCGCGTGGGTGGGCAAATCCGGGTCGAAGAAAACGATCTCCGGAACTTCGATGGCCGCCCCACACGTCGCCGGAGTTGCCGCACTTCTTCTTGAGAAAAACGGAATGGACAAGGATAAGGCCGTCGCCGAGCTCTTTGAGCTTGCAGCAAGCGGGCAGATCTCTGACGCTAAAACCGGATCTCCGAACCTCTTGCTTCAGATCCCATCAGATGCCACGGAAACTTCAACGACTGAAGCTCCGACTGCCGCACCGACTGTCAAGCCGTGCGCAAGCATGAACAAGAAAACCTGTAAACGTGCGAAAGCCCGTTGCGTCTACAAGTCCAAGAAATGCAAGGCGCGCTCTTTGTAGATAGATAGATTTCTTCTCCATATTTGTTTCCTTTTTTCCCTAGTTAGTTGCAATAGAAAGATAGTTTTTCCTCTTACCCTTATCTTTTCGAGCGTTAGCCGAGCGAATAGTGCCAGATACGGCCAAAGGAAAGGGAGCGTTTCAAGTGTTTCAAAGGACTTCTTCTCTGTTCAATTGTCCAATGCACCATTTAGAGACATCGGCTCGAGTGTCTCCATGAGTTGGGAAAACTATTCGTTAACCGATAGTTTTCAGGCTATCAGAAACGGTAGGTAGGCTTACAAAGATACACGACCGAAGCAAATCTGACCATCGTCCGACTGTGCATGTACCGAGTGACACAGCACAGCAGCGCAAAGAATTGTATATATGTTTCATTTTCATGTTCCAGGGAAACATTTACAGACGCGAATGCAAACATGTATTGATATCGTCCGACACGTTTGCAGACTTGAATAGTTTCGTGTAGAATAAATCTGAGACGCCTGCACTTCAAGGTTGGGGAGTGCATGAAAAATGTGCCTCGTGCATTCTGAGCCGGCCAGACGGTACAGATTACAGCTCAAGCATGGACAGGTGTTACCATGCTGTCACTGGCCTTGCACGGTATGATGGGCGGATCGTTGGCAAGCTCACTGTCCTGTTAAGTTGTACTTGATGAACGTGCTTTTCCTGGGGCATCAGAATCGTCTCTCCCAACCAAAACCTGGCGACTTGGATTCCGGCAGACCCCAATCACATCAGAAGAAAGCAAACGCCGAACACGTTGAACTAGGGGAGCAGGGACAAGAAGGCAAAGAAGGCATTTCATGAGAGCATGAAGTTGGCTCAGTTCGTACTTTTGTGGGCAGTTTGCGCCATCTGGGGCATCCAAGCTGCACAAGGCAGTGAGAATGAAGCAGCCGGAACGTTTCATGATGGAAGAAGGCTTCTCTTGACTCGCAGAGGACTTTGGGTTGAGAATTATTATGTCGCAACTGTCTCGAGCAAGACCGAATGCGCCAAGGTTGAAGGATTGATCAAAGATTGGAAGAGAAACAACACGATGGAAGCTGAAGGAATTGACAACGTAGAAGGACTGGGCATTAACGAGGTCTGCTTTGTTCCTTTCTCTGGCCCGCCGGCACTTCGAAAGTTTGTCGAAGATCTTCCCGAAGTTCGCGACGTGGACTTTGATCTTGTGGTGAACTCAGAGAAGAAGAAGAAGAAGAAGAAGAAGGTGTCGAATCCTCCGAGCTGGGGCCTGAACCGCATCGATCAGACGGATCTACCGCTCTCCAAAGGAGTCCTTTACAAGCCGCCATACACAGGAAAAGACATCAATATCTACGTTGTTGATACCGGAGTCTATGGGAAGCACTCACAGTTTGGAGGTCGGGTTGAGTACTCGCCGGACTGGATTTCTGGAGAAGGGGTTAATACCAAAAAGGGAACAAGTGACTACAATGGTCATGGAACGCATTGCTCCGGTACTGCAGCAGGGAAAACTGTGGGAGTGGCGCCAGAAGCAAAGATTATTGCAGTGAAGGTTCTGAACAAGGGCGGAAGTGGGACAATTAGTACGGTGATCAAAGGAATTAAGTGGAGCGTGAGCACACAGAAAGCCCTTGGAACGACCGGTATCATCTCAATGTCGCTTGGAACGTCATCAAACAGTGCACTGGATGCAGCCGCTGAAGATGCTGCGAAGAGTATGATTGTTGTTGTTGCTGCAGGAAACGAGAACCGAAATGCTTGCAAAAACTCTCCAGCAGGAGCTGGAGGGAACGGAGCTAGTGGCGGTGTCATCTCTGTTGCATCGAGCGACTCTTCGGACAAGCGTTCTCGGTTCTCAAACTATGGAAGCTGCGTGGATATTTTCGCGCCGGGAACGAGCATCAAGTCAGCTTGGATTGGGAAGTCGGGGGCAACCAAAACAATATCTGGCACATCGATGGCGACACCCCATGTGGCTGGTGTGATGGCTCTTCTACTTGAAAAGTACAGCATGGACAGGGAACTGGCAACTGAGGAACTTTTCTTCCTCGCAGCTGCGGACAAGATCTCAGATGCATCGGGATCTCCTAATTTGTTGCTTCAAATCCCAGACGCCGAACAGCGAACGTATGGAACTGCAGCCCCTACGTCTCCTACCTCAGAGCCGACACCGTCGCCAACGCTCGCGCCGACTCCGCCTACCGCGAGTCCGACCCAGGTACCGACAGCTTCGCCTACCCCAAGACCGTGCAGTTCTTTCAGAAAGAATGGGTGCAAGAAAACCAGTTCTAGATGCGTTTGGAAGAGCAAAAAGTGTCGAGATAAGCCTGTCCCGGAGAGCGACCGCGTAGAGGCAACACCCTCTCCAACGCAAGAGCCGACGGCGCCAACAACGTCACCCTCTTCGGCACCTTCTTTTGCCCCAACACCGCGGCCGTGCAGTAATTTTGGAAGCAAATGGTGCAAGAGAGCCTCCAATCGATGCTTATGGAAAGGCAACAAATGCATGGATCTGTAAAGTACAACATCAAGGTCAGTCAACTACATCTCGCTTCAGATTCATTCGATCTGACTGGCTCGGGTCGCGAAATCTTTCGGTAGAGGTACATTCTTTTTATACAACCCAAAAATTTTCATCAATATCCTCAAATTTCACCTGTCGACAAGCATCTCCAATTATTTTGCTTTGGGATCTTTATTTTCATGAACAAACTCCTGAACGTTCGTGTTTCAGCCGCAAATGCAACTCGAGTTGGGTTCATTATTGTTCGCTTGTTCACTCATTCCGATGGGGGTGGGGTGAGTGGTGGGGGGTGGAAGGTATCGTAGAATACTTTGCGCCTCAAAAAACTTCAACCCGCCACATTCAACCGATCTATTCGTCTCCCAATACCAGACTAATTTTGTTTCATATAGTCCACTCTTATATCTCGCTGTGTCTGGTAGCAGATAGAGAGGTTGTTTAATTTTGTCGCTTTGTCTACTTTGTCTTCTTCCTGTTTCGAGATCAAAATCAACTCGCAGTCAATTAATCAACTGATTATTAATTCAATGTGAACACAGTGGAAGAGTGCTCGAGTGGGCGAGTGGGAGTGCGACACGAACGAACGAAGAAATGAAAGAGCGTAGGAGCGCAAGAGCGCGGAGCACGGTCAGTTGCATCGGCCGGGAGATAGGAGTGGGTGAATAGGGACATAACGCTGGTGAGCAAGACTACGTTCACGGTAGTGCATTCGGGGAAGGGTCTTTTATGGTCTTTTGCATCGTCTCGCCACATCAAATGCACGCCTCCTACTTGCTTCTACGCGTCGCGTTCAACTAAATTAGCCGTTTTGGCTAAGGAAGGAGTACCGAGTGTGGAGGTCCTGGGAGCGTAGATGGGAAAAGCCATTGCCGGAAGTCTTGATTGACCTCTCCGCGCCGAGGAATTTGAGAAGAAGTTTTGTCAAGTAGGAAGCGGGCTAAAAGTGGGTCAACTTTGGGAGAGCATTTGCATTTCGACTCTCGAATTGTCCCCGTTCGACTCAGAACAAGAGAAGACGGAATGCAAAACCGCACTGCTCACATGGAAACAGTTTGCAAGAGCAGTTGGCGAAACCTCTTCGCAACCTGATCCAACAAAGACGATTTTCACAACTCAAGATGCGAGGCTTTACTCTCGCAGTTGCGCTCGCGATCGCGTGCGTTGGAGCCACACGTGCCGAGGAGAGCGTCCGGCGCCTGGCCGACGGAAGGAAATTGGTGGATACTCCGAGAGGACTCTGGGTGGAGGACCACTATGTCGCATCTGTTCACGACGCAGAAAACTGCACTCAAGTCCGGTCATCGATTGAAAGCTGGAAGGTCACGAATGCGTTTGAATCGGATTCAATGTTTGGCCAAGGAGCCGGGACGTTGAGGACCCACCATGTCCATGCATCTTGTTTTGTCGCATTTTCCGGACCTGAAAAGCTCTTCTCGCACGTGAGAAACCTGAGCCAAGTCCATGATGTGGACCTGGACTTTGTAGTCACAGCTTCAGCGCCAAATCCAAGAAGCTGGGGTTTGAATCGTATTGACCAGACAGATCTCCCGCTTTCCAAAAGGGTGCCATTCCAGATCTCGCACACAGGCCAAGGTGTGAACATCTACGTTGTGGACACTGGTATTAACGCAGAACATAAAGAGTTCCTCGATCACGCAAGCGCATCAAGAGCAATCATGCTCGATGAAGCAGACTTTGTGCACGAGGAGGAGCTCCTGGACATGAATGGCCACGGAACCCATTGCTCTGGAACAGCTGCAGGGACGTCGGTCGGTGTCGCTAGGCAGGCATCGGTTTTTGGGGTCAAGGTTCTCTCCGGTTCCGGAAGCGGAAGCGTGTCCAGCGTCATTCAAGGCATCGAGTGGGCCGTGAAGCATCAGAAAGAAACTTTTGGAGGTGAATCAGCTGTGCTATCTCTATCGCTAGGCGGCCCAGACCACGAGTCCCTGAATGAAGCAGTGCGCGCAGCAGCAGACGCCGGCATGATTGTCGTTTTGGCCGCAGGAAACGAGGGGAAAGATGCTTGCGAATCCTCCCCTTCAGCAACCGGCGGAAACGGATTGAGTTCGGGGATCATCAGCGTCGGGGCAACAACTATTAGTGATACGAAGGCATACTTCTCAAACGTTGGTCCATGCGTGGATATATTTGCGCCAGGAGAAGACATCTTGTCAGCATGGATCGGGGGCTCCACGAACATGAATGTCATCTCAGGAACTTCGATGGCTGCTCCCCACGTGGCCGGTACAGCGGCGGCACTTCTTGAAAAGCATGCGAAAGAGAAGGCGGCAGCTCTTGAAGAGCTGTTTTCTCTCGCAGTTCGAGAGAGGGTTAAAGCACTCGATGCGAACACCACCAATCTTTTCCTTCAAGTTCCACGAGGAGCAGAGCCTCTTTCTCTGTGTGTTGCCTCCCTTTGTGTCAACTTTGAGCTTGCAAGAAACAGCGTCAACGTCTCCTCCCTTGCCCCTGTAATGGGAGAGCTTGCTTCTGCATCCGATGACCTTTGCTCCGACGCTTATGCCGACGATCTTTCTGGAAAGGTGCTGTTAGCGACGACTTCATCTTGCCCCGCTTCTCGCCTTCAAGAGCAGGCCGCAAAGTTCGGTGCAACGGCCATCATTACACCGAACGAAGGCTCTTCCTCGCTTCGCGGCAAGAAAGGCAAGCCCTCGCTATCTTCGTTAGTGATAGCTGTAATCGCCGACACTGACTTTTCTACACTCGCCCAGTCTGTCGGCGAAACAATTTACTTTGGCACCGCAAATGGTGCCCGTTAGAAGAACTACAACAACTTGCGCTCAGGAACCTGCGTTGCTACACCTTAGGCAGTCAGTCGCACGCAACGTTCTTCGAGCGCTTGATGTCCTGAACACTTGCAATATAATTTCCACGTACTCTTCACTCCTCATCAATTGATGATGATATGATGATCCTGAAATTCTGATAACCACATCAAACGCCTGCGTTTCGCAGGTCTATCTCCTCCAACGTTCCTCTTCCTTAAAATCATGCACAGTAGCGATGCGTGATGCACGGACCTTGCGCGACAGAAACAAGCGAAGAGTTCAAAGATATCTTTCTTTTCTTCATGTGATAAGTATCTTTCCATAAACATTTATTTCACATCAGAACATGAGCAGAGCATTTAGTTCTCTGTCAACCACAGTTCCCGAAGCCGTCTTTACACCTGCCTCATTTGCACTTAAAGCGTACAATAGGATGCCAGTGACATTATGGCAAGTTATGCCAAGTTCCAAATTCCAAGTTACAAGTCGAAATCTTCTTCGTTTGAGTTGAGACAAACAAGGTGTCCCAGTGTACTCGAATACTCATGCGCGCAGCAGGTTTGAGAGGCACGGCGGAATAGGACGAAGCGATCAAACTCAGCAGCCCATGGCGCCGCCGCATGGGGCCGCGCTGGCCGAGCGCGTTGCCGCCTTCTTCCTCGCTCACAGAGGGCCCCGTGCTGCTGTCAGTTTGGCGGCGCAGACTCAGAGTCAATGGCCGCGCTCCGGTCGAGAAAGAGAGGAGGAGGAGGAGGAGGAGAGATGCAACCTTGCTATGCCGCAGCCAAGGGTGCAGGCCAAAGCCTCGGGGGTTGATGTTGACGGGAGAGGCTTGTTTGCAGGAAGATTCGGACTTAGGAAGGATGAGGTCGCAGCGCTGTACCCGGGATGGTTCACGCCTCCTGTGCCGCCTGCGCTTGCGCTGAATGCAGACGTAAGTTTCTGACATCTGCTAATGTCAAAAATTATAGCTGGCAGCAGCTTTTGCGGCCGGGATTCGGACTAACAGGGGCCTTGCTGGGCGGAAAAAGGGATCAATGCAAGAGAGCTGCGGCTTCATGAGGGCGAAAGACGAGAATGCGTACCTGATGTACCTCCAGACTTTTGGGGGCTTTATTGATGCAGAGAACTGGCCAGAAAGCGAGAGCCATGCTTTTTGTGCGCATCTAGTAAATCATCCGCCAGCTGGAAAACTGCCAAACATGAGGGTGTTCGAATTCAGGTGGAAAGATCTTGGATTGAATCGCTCGACAAATCTGCCCAATAAAGTCACCGAGCTGCCTTGGTTTGTCACTCCGGACGGAAATGTAGAGTACTGCCCAAAGGATACGGAATCCCTTCCTGGTGTTGCTTTCGTTGCGACAAGAGACATCGAGCCAGGTGAAGAGCTGCTTTGGGACTACGATATAAAGGACGGCGAGACCAAGTTCCAATGGTACACTGCGGTGTCGTACCCGTCGGAGTCTTCTTCCGTTTGACATGTTGCAGCACGACTTGGAGATTCCAAAAATCTTGCTTTCAATTTTTGCTCCCAAAGAGTGTAAATAATACACACAAAAAAATGCAAAACAACTATTTGAAAAAAGTACTATCTAGTTTGGGGAAAAAATCGGCATCATCAACCCGAAGTTGGCGATGTATGGAACCATCCAAATCCCATGGACAGCATATGCCCCTGCGAGTTCGCAATCGATGCAGGCGGGCGAATATTTTGTGCGAGATTGGAGGGTGGCTCAGAAACACGCTGCACATTTGCGGCGGGGGTCGGAGGGTCCAAAACAGAAGCAATCTCCCAGAACAAGGAACCACGAAGCTCATAAAGCAGAGGCGGGACGGAGGAAACTACTCGCCTTGCACTCCTCTGAAGAGCAGCTAATGAAGTCGGGCAATCGCGGGCGAGAGTTAGCAAGAGCTTGTCTTCCATCACGTACTGCACTGATTCATCCCTCACTCTTGCCACCCGATCCCGCCAGTATGCCAATGCCACAAACACGTCTCGTTGTGCGGCACACTGCAGTCTGACCTTATGTTTTCTTGAAAGCTGAAGCATGAGCGCAAGTGCGTTATCTTTCTTGAGAGTTTCCTTCACAAATGCCTGTGTGGCGATCTGGGCGCTTCTCCGCAAAACTACCTCAATCGAGGAGCGGCTGTGGTCCAAAAGCTCGCACCGAAGGCGGTCATAGATATCCAACAAAAAGTGCGTGTCCTGGCGAGCATAGTCAATCATTTCTCTCGGCAGCGGCCGAGTTCTCCAGTCTGATGTTTGGTGAGCCTTGTCAGCCTGGAGGCCAACAAAACGGCTCAAAAGATACGAATATGAGTACGACGGGTAGCTTAGCTCTCGCGCAGCCTGCCCCGTGTCAAACATGTTTACGATGTACAACCCAAGGTCGCGCTGGAGCCAAATGATGTCCATGTCAGCGCCGTGGAGCACCTTGACCACAGCAGGGTTTGTAAAAATTGGAAGCAGCTCCTTCATGTGCGAGCGCAAAGCGATAACGTCCACGATGAAATCCTCCTTCCGAGTGGAAATCTGCATAAGGCAGAGAAAGCCCTGGTAGGAGCGGTATGAATGGTGCTCGGTGTCGATGGCAATTTCTCGAACTTCAGGGCTTTGCAATTTGAGAATCATCTGGCTCAATTGATACGGCTGGTTGACATAGTACAAGTCGCAGCTATTGAGGCCCTTGATGTCTCTGATGACCTCTGGACGGCTAAGCTGCGCGCTGCTGTAGCGCACTTGTGCAATCTCATTTCGGTACGGGGAAAGCCAAGGCTCGTTTCGGAGCTCCTGGTGATTCAGCGGTGTGACAAAGTTCGGCTTTTCCCATCCAAGCTTGGGGATGAAAGGCTCGTCGCTGTTATCGATGGCATCTTCAAAGTGATTTTGGGGGCGTGGCAGCGTGTCGTGATACTCGATCTTGAGAATGGTGTATTCATTTGCAGGCCTTGCTTCAGCCCACACCCTGGATGTGGAAACGTCGAGGGCATCGCGGCATAGCTCGTCAACAATTACCTCCACCGACCGCATGTGCTGCGGTGGTGTGTAGGACGGTGCGTTTGAGGAGTTGTCACCGTAGAGTCTTCGCAGAAGTGGGGAGTCTTCGTTCTGTGAGTTTTGCTGAAAGCTGTGCTGTTCGGGGTAATCCTTGTGTTGGTGAGTCTGCTTTTGCCTTTCCCGATGTCTCTCCGTAAGCTGACTCTGAGTTTGCTTTTCTTGCGCGCCATACATATTGCTACTTACACCATTTAAACTTTTCATAGAGTTCATGCTATGGACGTGGCGTTTCAGTACCGAAATCTCCTTTTCTTGGTTCGTGACCTTTTGCTGCAGGTCAGTGTTGGAGCGGCGCAGGTCGCTCAGCTCACGAGACATTGTTCTCTTTGCATCGCGCTCCTTTTCGAGCTCTGTTCGCAAGGATCTTACCGTGTCACGGAGGCTTTGAATTTCCTCCAAGTCTTGGCCCGAGGAGTGCACAGGAGCACTGCCGGGAGTGGCAGTCTGCGCAGGGGTGTTGTAGCGACCAAATCCTGGGCCGCTCTTGAACCCGCTGCTGGCGCTGCTGCTGACGTTGTTGTTGCCTCCGCCGCTGCTGCCAGAGGGGAATACAGGCTTGCGACTTTGGGCCAAGTTGGTAGACGATTTGGGCTGCTGACGGACACCAGTTCCGCCCCTCCACTGGGCGCTGTCAGATCCTCCGGTTCTGATGGAGCTATTTGTACCTGCGGCGGCACTAGCGGCGGACGAAGAAGGCTTTGTGGTTGGCATTCCAAACAGAGGTTCGCCGCCAGATCTGCCCGGCTTGCCAAAGGTAGGGACAGGGTCAGAGCTTTTGGAACCTGCCGCCTGAGGCTGCTTAAGGCCCTGTTGTTCCTGCTGCTTCGCCACGGACTGGCTCAAGCTTCCAAGGGTAGAGGCTAATCCTGAACTTGCCGAAGAAGCCGATCCGAGGCTCGTAAAACTATTAGGAGGCGAGGAGTCTGTATTGTTCGATGCACGGGAGGCTGCAGACGCCGACGCAGCAGCAACGACTGCAGCAGACATGGCCATCGCAGCAGGCGCATTCGCAGCTTTTGATTGTGGCTGTTGGGCACCAAGCGTCTTGCTCGATTGATCACCGAGAGATGACTTCATCACAGATGGCATCGCAGACTTGCTTGCTGCTGCCGCCGCTGCCGCCGCTGCCGCGGCGATTGAAGACTTGAGCACAGTCGAGTTTCTATTTCCATACGATCCACTGTTCCCGCTGGAGCTCCCACGACCGCGCTCACGGCTGTCCCACTCGCGTCCGGCATCCGGCCTGGTGTTAGGGTGCGTTGGCTCCCTATTTACGACGGGCTCGTTCTTGCTCGCCGCTGAGCCGGGTCTTGCAAATGGGATCTCTCCCGGCTTGGGCATAATGCTCCCATCGCTGGACACGAGATTGCCTTTGGGTGGCAACAAGGCATCCGCTCCCCCCCACGCATTGAGCGGCTGTTGAGGCGTCATGGAGGCCTGTGAGAGAGCTGGCCGCTTGTCTCCGCGTCCATCACCCTTTCCAAGCGGAGTCATGAACGAGGTATTCATGGGAACAATCGGGGGCGGAGGCGGCGCCGTTGAGCGGTTGGAGCGTAGCCCCGAGTTCTTCGGCTTGGACTGTTGACGATTGCGCTGCATGAATCTTTTCCAAGAGTTTTCGAATTCCACCCCAGCAGTTTTTCCGTATCTCCCAAAAGATTTGCCGGTAATTCGCCACGAGCAAGCGATCCCAAGGTATCCCGCCTAGGGTCAACCAACAAACACCGGCGCCGTCTGCAGCTCAAGTATTCCAACAGGCTTTTGCTGTCCGCGTCGTTTTCTGGCACCCTCCTCTTCTTGAAAACACGACTAATTCCACCGCGACAAGTAGAGGCTCTGCCGAAAAAAGATCACACTTCTTTCCTCTTTCTCCTTCCAATACCTCCAGCCCGCCACGCTTTCCACCGCTCCTCTCTCGTTTCAAGCCCAATTCGTTCGCGACTTCTATCAATCTATCAATCAATCTATCAATCAATCAACCAATCTATACATATATATATATGTTCCGCGAACAATATATATGTGTATCCACCGCTGATCTATTCTATTCCAGAACCACACTCGCTGCCAATCCGACCCTGCACCTTTCCTTCGCGCGCTCTCCTCTCCACTATCGCGCCCCTAGTACCTGTTACCTGGTACGCGCGTACACCCGTCCTCTTCTTCGCGCGTATGTCTCTTTCTCCGCGCAGCTAACTGTCCGTAATAGGACTCCTTACCACCACCGCAGGGTGCGCGGCGAACGGCGCGGGCTGCCGAGGAAACTTCTAGGAGAGGCCTTAGCCGGTGGGGTGGTAGATAGATCTCTACGGAGAGGCGTAACAAGTACGCGCGGACGCTCGCTGAGGGGGTACGCGGGGACACTTGCGAGGGACGGGCCTGAGAGTGATTGTGTGAGAGAGAGAGAGAGAGAGAAAAGAGAGTCACCTGTTTGATTACGTCTGATTGGGAGGAGGGCGGGGGTATGCACGCCGATAGGTAATACAGTAGGAGCTGCAGGAGGAAGAGTGGTTGCTGCCATGGGAGCACGAAGAGTCAAGAGACGTCAAGAGAGTTCAATAATTGAGCTTGAGCATTGCGTTCCGCAAAGTTGGTTCCGCAAAATGATGCATGCAGCGCACGTGATGCAGCGTAAACAAACCCTATCGGAAGGTGGGGTGAAAATGATGATTTGATCCCGGCCCAAGTCGAGCCACGGGGTCCACGGGGCCACGAGTGCAGCGGAAACAAACACTATTGCAAGTTGGGGTGATCCCGGAGTGAAAGAAACATGAGGATGGGAGTATGTGTCTGCTCGTTTATCTGAGGTCCAGCGACGGAGAAATACAAAGATGGACTTGAGGATAAAGAGATAGCGAAGAAGCACGACATGCAACAGATAATTTCAAGAGAAACGAACAAACGTCAAATGTTTGCTCGCGCCATAGTCTATGATCCCAAAGTGCTTGGGAGTTGGTTCTAAAGGTGGAAGACGATTTAACGGGACCGAAGTGCTTGATGCGATGGCTAATCTGCGCTGCGCACTGCCGAGAACGAAGTGTAAGAACGCCAACAGGGGACGGGGTTTGATCAAGATGCACTGTATCTGAGTGCTCAAGCAAATGTCGAGTCCGTGCGGCCTTTTCTCTTCAAGCTGAATACATTCGGAAACGGCAAATGTGGTTCCTGTTTTCCAAAGCTGAATATCGTAGCTATGCATTCGCATTCACTGTCAGGTCCCAACGCCGAACCCCGAGCACTGACTCACACGAGCAAATGGGTTGGGCTCCACAGAGAGACGCAAGCTTGCTGCATCGCCTTCTTCCACATGGCATCCAGCCTGAGGCGCTTGTTCTTGACCTGTTTGGAAGGCTGAAGTCCTGGGTCGGTTGCAAAGTCTTCCTGTACGTAGCTTGGTGACGATGTGTGTTGAACTGTGCAGTACCAGGGCCTCCCTGAGCGACAAGTTTTTTGGGGGCAAGGTCCGCCCGTCTCTGTCTTTGCGCGGGAGAGATCCATCGAGATAGATAGAGAGCAAACAAAAGAAGGCAACATCACGTTGCTTGTCTCAAAGCAGACAGATTCCCAGCCGCAAACAAGCGGGCACGTATGCGAACGTGTTTCCCACCATACCTGAGCCAATAACGTTTCTGGCCACGCAGCATCACGGAGCCAATTAATTGCATTCACAGTCAGCACAGAAAGGTCATACGCGGAAAGTGATTGCCCTCCCAGTCTTTCCCGGCCTTCAGCTATCTTCAGCTCGCAGGGCCGCCCTCCTTTCGCTTACAGTTTTACCATCGGCTTTTGCCGCATCGTCGCACGACCCTCACTTGCCCCCCAGGCCACAAAGAGCACGCAATCTCCCTCCCTTCCTCCCTTTTAACTCTTGTAAGTTCCAACATCTTCCATCGCTTCTTCCAGCGCTTCCAACGATTGCAGACACACACAGTGCCATCCGCCGGGTCCGGTAAGAGATGCATCTGGAGGTCGCTAATGTGCACACCTGGAAGGGCACGAGCCCATTTTTGTGCAGAGAGGTGGTTTAGAGAGTTTAGAGCCAAGTCACCAGAGCCAAGTCACCAAGTCACCAAGTCACTCGTCCAAAGGTGATGGCAAAGGTGGTGCAGGTTGTTGTGCAGGTGGGTGGGATTTACAGGGTCAGAAAGATCAGAAATTCAGAAGATATCAGAAGCCGAGAACAGATGGACAGATGGCCAAGCCACTCGAAGGCCCTCGACGCTTTGAACCCGCTGGCCGCGTCCGCTGAGCAGAGAATGAATGGTTCACTGCATCACTTCGCCAGCAAGGAAACACGGAAGACGCGGCAAAGGGTGCTGAGGTAGCTGAGGTAGCCTGATCCCCGGATCGCGGTGCATCCATCCTCCGATTCTTGACACTCGCTCGACCGACCGACCAACCAACCAACCATGGGGGTCCAGGTGCAGGAGCAGCCAAGTTCCGTGCATATGGGCTTCAGCACTATCCTCTCTTATGCGGGTTTTGAACCGTCTTCGACTTTCATGAAGCCTCGGCGAAGAAGATCATGGGACTTTGTGGTTGACACCAAAGTCTAGCGCGTCTTGTCCCGAGTTGCTCTTATCGTGAGCGACATGAATGTCGTAAAAGACAGGAATGGCAGTAGTGCCGGTGCCTCTCAAGTCAACAGCACTCTCTCGGTTACAAGGACTGCCGGGTACTGCCGGGATTTGAACGACAGCCTCTGTGGCCAGGGCTCCTAGTACCTCGTACCCCACCCTCTCGTGGCTCACCCTTTTCACACTTGCTGCCTTTGACACATGGCGGGCAGATGGACAGGTTCAATCGCACCTTGCCAACACTCGGCAGTGTAGTGCAGTGCAATGCAGTGATGAGCTCACGGCCGGCAACCAAAAGCAACAGTTGTATTTCAATCTGTTGTATCACTTGCCTGTTGCAGCGAGCACTCAAACACGCCACGACGAGTCCGGTGCGGTTCGCACGCTCGACGCATATCTTGCGCTAGCCACGCTAGCCCCTCCTCTGCGTGGCGAAGTGTGCGTGTGCGAAACCCTTCCTGAGGGATAGCGTCAATTATGAGAAGCGGTAGGAGTGGGGGAGGGAAGGTGAGGTGAAGATCTCGTCTGACGAGAAGCGAGGAACAACCGCACCAAAAACACACAAGAAGAAGCACCAGAGCTATGCGCAGACCATAGACTGGCAAGACTGGAATGCAAAATTACTTGAATCCATTGTGATCCATTGAATTATTTTCTTAACAAGTTGAAGATGTTTTGTTTCCCGGTGCCGAGTTCCTTTCTAGTAGCTAGAGTTTTAGAACGTCGAGAACTTCAATCCGTCCAAGAGGAGCGGTAGTAATTAGCAGAATACGGAATGTCCCAAGGTGCTCGCATTGTCCCTCCCCTCAGTGCGGCAGCAATAAACTTTCGTGGAGCATTGTAGCCAAATCATTGCAGGGACGAGAACCGTCGTCTGGGCAAGATTTTAGATAAGGTGGGATCACACAGCGTCGCGACTCAAAATTACGCCAATCATTGATGAGACGGAAATCAACTACCAAGCACCTCTTGGCCTCTCTCCCATTACTTTCATCCTTGTTCGAGCAGATGGTTGATTAGATTTTAGACAATAAAAATGCAACCATTCAATTGTACAATTATACGCCAACGTCCTGCTACTGTACAACGCTCTCGCGAGAGCGACATACAACAACCACAAAACAGTAGTCCCTGACAAGTGAGTGTTCTGAATGAGTGAATGAACGAAAGGATGAACGAACCACTTCATTGATTCAACTCTGAGGAAAGTATTGACTCACTGTCAGTTCAGTTCTCTCCATACTTGGCTCTGTCATTGCACACGCTCGGGAAAAACCAAAATTCAACTCTCTTTCGCCCCCCTCCTCCTCCTCCTCCTCCTCCTCCCCCCAACCCCACTCGGCCAACCTGGCTTCACCTCTAAGCATTTCGCAGCATACCTCCTCGTGGGCTCTGTATGGCTCTGTGCACTTGTAGGAGCGAAGGTATGCACAAGCCAAAGAGAGAGAGACTAAGGAAGAAATCTGCTGAGCTTGTCGACTGAGTCAGGTGACTCAGGAACCGTGAACAGTCAAAGTCTTTTCAGTCTTTGTTTGTAAGTTGAAAAGAAAAACAACGTTGCAGTTCTCAAGTTTGAAGACGATAATGATGGTTGTTGCACACGAGCAAAAAGACGTTCATGTCTTGTTGATTGACTACGAAAAGGTCTTCTTCTTCTTATACTCAGAGGCTCTGGGTCTGCCCGAGTCAGAAATTCAAAAAAAGCAGTTCTTTCACTGTCAAATTCGACTTTCTTTTTTTCTTTTCCTGCCTTCACATCATTCAAAACATTCTTCATCCTTCGCCTTCATCCTTCTTCCCTCTCTCGAACCTTTTTTCTCCTCACACACTCACCGAGCACTAGTACACATCTCCCCGATCCTACGGCCACATACCGTTCCCAGAATGAGAGAGAGGGAGGGAGGGACGTTAGGAGTGAGTTGTGTACTGATTACCGCAATCGAGTAACTCCCCTTAACCCAAGGAAAAAATTCACCAAAACAACCAACCATACATCTGAACCTCCTACCCACCATTACAATCTCGCCTAGCCGCTGTTCCAGAGAGGGCCAGAGAGGGGTCTGAGAGGGGGCGAGGAGGCAAGTGCAAAATGCGAACTGCAAACTTCAAACTTTCGCACCCTACTACCCGAAGTACTATCCCCCGCTACTCAATACCTTGCTCGCTCGCGCACACCACTGGCAGTCGCTACTCCCTCCCTAAGCAACCTTCCCCTCTCTCTCTCTCTCTCTCTCTCTCTCTCAGACAAACTCACTGTATCATGATGTATCATTTGTTGTCTCTCACACACAGACACAGACACAGACAAAGACACAGACGCAGAGCGAAAGAGAGGGAGCGCGAAGGACGCTGCGACGGAGAGGCAGACGTGCTGATAGATACGCCTCACATTGACTGACGAAGAGACAAACGCACAAGCGCACAAACACACTCGGACACACACACACACAGAGAGAGAGAGAGAGAGAGAGAGAGAGACTGGGAGAGTGGGGTTGCGCGGGAGAGGTTGAGAGGTTGAGAGTTTGAAAGGGAGGTGAGGTTGCGTTTTGGCTGGTGGGGACTGTCGGTGGCGGGGGAAAGAGGCAAAGTTGCGGTGCGTGGGGAGGTGGTCCTCGCGCAGAGCGGAGTTTGCTGGTGGCGCCGGCCTCGCGTATCGGTATCGCGTGTTGAGTATTGGGTATTGCGATATTGCGGTATTGCGGGTGTTGCATATTGGCGTAGCGTGAATTCAGATGGACTCGCGGCTGACGTCAGTGGGCCCTCGGGCGAGCAAAGGCGCGGACAGCTCGATCCTGCCGGATCCAGATTTCTACGATGTGGGCAGGTCCGTGAGCGGGTGGTACAATTTCGGGGGGATTAAGAGCATTCGCAGATTCGTGTCGACTAGGTTTCACAGTACGTCGTCAAGGCCAGCGCTGCCGACGCTGAACGAAGGCAGGTCTCTCAGGATCTCCCATGGAACGGATTCTACACTCTCTGCAAACAGAGGGGTGGGATTCGCCATAGTGTCGAGTTCCGAGCAAGAGCGCCAAGGAAACTACGAGTACACTGGAGAGCAACGACCTATGAACCGCCGGAAATTGTTTTTTATTTTTGGCGGCATGTTGCTACTTGCCGCCGCCGCTGCTGGTGTCGCAGTGGCAATGACGCAGAGCTCCAGTGGCGAGTCTCAGCCGCCTCCCCCTCCTTCTGAAGCAAACGGAAGCATGAGCCCAACAACAAGCCCGAGCCAAGCACCAACATTGAACCCGACCGCGGTGTACACATTCCCTGTTGCGACGAATGCACCAACGCTGGATTCCGCAACCGAATCGCCAACTGTCGCGGATAGTAGCCTCGCCGTGTCCAAGCTCGAAACCTATTATGAGTACATGGAACAAGAGGGTACGGACTGTTTCCTCTTATGCGGCACTTATAAGGTGCTCACCTTCACGCAGAGACTGTGGCTTCAGAGCTATGTATCGGAAGATCTCACCGTTACCAAAGTTTCTGGAAACTTGTACTTGGGCAGCACCAAATACGGCAAATTTCAGGATAAGGGCGATGCGACGATGAATGCGCAAAATACATCTAAAGTCATACTTTCCTTCACCTCGGAAAAATTGTACGATTCCGAAGAATCGACACTCTTGGAGTCTCTGAAAAGCTGCAATTCTGCGGAAAAGCAAAATTGGAAACTATCGTTGGAAGTTACCGCAAAGTCTGGTACGGCGAGCCAGACTTTGGAGTTCGCACCTAGTTTTCCGTGCAGCAACATCTATAGAGACGAAGATTAACTCGTGCATTCTACAAAGCAACAATGCGGTCAAGATGCCTACGGAGAAATGGAGTAACTTTGTGTTGTTCTCTCCATTTCTTATTATAAAGATCTCATTGTGGGCACGTCGAAGCGAGTTCCGATGTGTAAATTTTTAAGTGCTCCAAGTACGGGTTTGGAGCAAATGGACTGCTACGGTCTATCAAGGCTAAGTGAGCATCGCCCTAAGCGCATCGCGGTGTCACGATTGTTTGATTTGTTGATTGTTTGTGTGTGTATGTCGTACCATGCTGCCATGTACGATGGAAGAATAAGATAAAATCTCGTAACATATATTTCTGCGTCTGAAGCCTTCTCTCATTTTTCTTACTCACAGTCAGTCGTACTTATTAGCTTTGTTTACACGTTTCGGGGCTAAGAAGAGCATGAAAGTTCAAAAGTTAATGTATAGCTTCTTATATACTGTTCAGAAATTGTCATTTACGCAAAGGACAGAGCGAGCCGCAAATCGTTGTACCCTGAAGTAGAATTGAATGCGAAAAAATTGTTTTGCCTCACCGCGAGACGAGTCCACAAAAGCTTGGAAGGGCATGCCCCACTAGTTTCGCAACTCAACTCGGTAACTTCGATGTGAACGTGGTAGACCCCAGTTTTTACGGTGCTGGAGCTTTCAAGAACCAAGTTGCTGAGGCTCACTGTGGTCGTAGAATTCGGGAGCCACTCGACCGGAGCGACCCAGCCTGTGGCGCCATCCAGACGGTATATCACCGTTGTTGAGGTACTGTCCTGTGGCTCCAGCACTAAACGAAACAGTTTGTTCCTTGGTGCAGCAGCCCAGCCAGTGTTTTTAATTGTCATCTGCAGACTCGATATTGACGTAGAGTCCGATGAAAGAGAAACGGCAAACGTCTCCAGGTACCAGCGATAACCCATGGACGCACGAATCGTATCGATACAGCCTTCTTCGATCCACGAGTCAATAAACGGGGTGTACCATAGAGTGTTGATTGCACCCCAGTGCATGGCGCGCATCTCTGCGAGCGCGGCTGTGCATCCCGTGCGGAGCTCGGTTGCGACGTTATAGCAAGTTTCGCCGATCACAGGATGCATTTTCTCTGCCATTAGATGAAGCCGTTCTTGCATGCCAGTCAACTGGTAGGTTGTGGAATTGTATGTGACGGTCGCAGTTCCAGGCGAAGTGAACGTTCCTAGGTCGTTTGCACTGGCCATGAAGCAATCAACGTGGTAGTGCGTCTTATTCCACTGTCCTTCGTCAGAGACCAACAAGGCTTTGTGGAAATGACGGCGGACTTGCACTGGCGGGTCGCTCTCCGCTGAAAAGAGGCTGTACCACGTATCAAGCACCGTCTTGAAGGCTTGCGCAATGGTAAGAGAAGTGCCAGTCAAGCTTGACAGCTGGCTGCCGTAGTCAATGTTGTTAATTTCGCCAAAGCGAGAGCTATGCCACTCTCCATAGCTGCCAAGCACCCCAGCGTCAATTCCTGCAATTGCAGGAATGTATTTCTTTAAGACTGTTGCAATCTGGGTCTGATGTTTGACAATCCTCTCTAACTCTGGCTCGCTTCCAGCGACCGGGTCGGTTCTGCCGAGAGCGTTGTACCAAAACCTGAAATAGACTTGTTTCCCGCTCGCTTGAAACTCTGCCAACTTGCTCTCCAACTGGCTCAAGATGGTGTCGGGCAGGGTGTCGCTGTCGCCTTCCCCGTTATTTAGACACAAGCTCCACCACGATATTGCATTTCCGACACGCCCTTGCGGAACATCAGGCCCTATGAAAGAAGAGGTGTACGTAGTGTTCAGTTCCATCAGCCCGACACCCGGGTTTCCTAGATAAACTTCTTCGTACTCTTCATCGTACTGAGTCGTCACGTCCACACCGACCACGATTTTTAGCACAGCTTTAGCTGCCCAATCGTCCGACGGCGAAAAGTACATGAGGTAAAGTTGTGTTCCCGCAGCGAACGACGAAAGGTCTAGTGCAAAATCTCTCGTTACAGCGGCCTCATTGAGAATCGAGTAAAGGAATGTGCTTGACCAGTATGCGCCCGAGTTGAGCGCGATGTAGTCCCCAGTGCCGACCTCAGAAGATGCTGCCGAGAGTCTGAATGTATAGGCACCAGGGGCAACTAGCAACGTCTCCAGCGCAAAGGTTGAACTTGACCCGCCTGATGCCGCAGGCAATTCCAACGTGCTCCTACTCTCCCTTATCGCGCTCGACGTATCCGTCACCAAACTGAAGCAGCTCCCTGAGTACCCCTCGGGGCAGGCTTCCCCGAACCCAGCTTGCCCAAGTGCCACGAGTAAGATGGCTGCGGCCCACACCACGGCGCGAGCGCCTCCTCCAATCGCGCGAGGACGGGACATGGCTTGCGAAGAAGAGGCTTTCCGCGAGACCGCTTCACGGCTGCCGCTCCGTCGTACACAAACACGAAACAAGCAGAGCACCCGCCGTCAGTGCCTGACCGAGTTTCAGTTGAGCACCGGAGAGAGGGAGAGGGTCTGCAGGACGAGCTTCGTGCACGGTCTCCACTGACGAGCTCTTGAGACTAGCGCCTAGCCTAGCGCGGCTGTTGAGTTTGTTCTGTGTCCTCGCAGTCAAAGTTGGAGTAAATTGGACGTTTACTCAGAGTACTGAGTATACTGAGTACTGTGAGTACCACACCCCAGCCACACCGCGTTTCTGTGCTCGGCTGCTGTCCACCTTTTAGCAAGTTGCTTTTCTCTCTCTGTTTCTCTGTACTTGTTTAGTCTACTCGTGTGTTTGTGTCGGTCCGTGTCTCTGGCCTTGCCTTTCCGCCCAACCGAGATCAACGGAGTTCATCTATCATCCATCCATCAACATCCATCGACCGTGTGATTGATCAGAGCTGTCTTAGACCGAGAAGAGTTCGACCATCGCGCTCTTCTGCTCAGACATCATTGATCGGTTGATTGGTTATTTAGTAATTGACAATCGATTGATCGATCGATCGATTATGATCATCTGATCGATCATCTGAACTTCTGAATTCTAATCTGTAATTGTTTGATTGATCGATCGGTTTTTTGATCGATTGATTTGATCGACTGATTATGATTGACTGGCCGCACTTCCAAGACAGTGTACTGACAGTGAGTACATTCACGTTCACGTTCAACTTTGTTTGACAAGGCCTTCCAACAACACTTTCCAACCACACCTGCCTCGCGACCAACTCTTGCAACATCACGGCTCCTAATTGCAGCTACCCACTTCACTAAGCCTACCACTCTTTCGCGTGCGGCCCTGGTACACACTTTGCGACTGTAGTCTATTCTACAGGTGAATAGACTAAACCATAGGAGATCGCTAACATTCAAGACGTAGGAATAGTGATGTCTACTGGAGACCTTATTAGAGTACGGTAGTGGCAACTAGTAGGGGATAGGTCGGAAGAGTAGACCATCATGTAGATGTAGTGGTAGGTTAGACAACAATTTATAGTTACTGCCTAGCTGATCGCTAACTCGTCTTTGATACCGTGCTGAATAGGTGGTGTTAGGCGACGGTAAACTTACCCGTATCATGGACTATAATCATTAAGGTTTTACCGCAAGCTACAATTCAGGGTAGAACCCCTATTTCTTTATTTAAATTCGCGCTAAGTAGTTGCCGAGACTAAACCTTAACAGGCATTGGCGTCATAGGTCAGATGCTGGCGTCATGGTATTCATACGAAAGAGGAAAAAAACCGTTAAAGACGTTATAGTCTAAAGTACTAGGACTTGAGAGTGCGTCTTTCGCCGACAACTCGTCACAGTGGTCCCTTCGTGACGCCGAACGAACTCGACGCACTCGTGGCATCTCTTGATATCTCTTGGCCCTCTTGGCGCATGATCAGGCACCTCCCCGTTACGAGCTGAAGAGTATCGCTGCAGTCAGCGTAAACCGTGAAGATCGGCAGTTGCGATTGCAGTTAGACTGGAGCACGTTTGCGGTCAAAGGCAGTTGTGTTTGTTTTCACAATGTTTTCACATGTTTTCACGAGACAGTGATGACTCTATGGCATTTCATGGCAAATGGGATGCAATGGCACTGGCACTGCATTCAAATTTCACATTATCCACTCACGTCTTTGTATCGAGGAATGAAAGAAACCAAACTTTTGCGTTCACTGACATGTCAGTGAATCACAAACCGAAGACTCTCGTGAGACTCACTCTCGATCTCAGGCTCACTGTCAATCAAACTGACACTGCCACATTGGGTGAACTGGGTGAACAGTCATTTGTCACTCATACTCCCTCACTCACTCACACTCTTGCGAGCATCGATCGTCGCTGCTAGGAGTCTGGGGTCTGAGCTTAGCCGCAGGAGTAGGACACCGGACGAACTGGAGAGGGCGAGGTGATCAAGAGCGAGGTGCGGCAGTTGCCTTTCGTGTGGTTGGGCTTGGCATCTCGTTGGATTGCTGTGGAGCTTGAATATAACAGCGGCAACGCAAACGAAAGGAAATTTGGAGCCCTCAACCGTCACGGTATCGGGTGAAAATGAGCAGCGTAAGTTGAGCGCGGAGAGTCTCGGGGAAGATATCTTCCTCGTTCTCGAAAGGTCTTCGAGACTGGGTATAACATGGTGAACTAATTTGAGAGATTGGCCTCGCAGCAGCTGTCAAACCTGGCGTTGAGGGACCTCATCGACTTCTTTGCAGAGCTCGAAGCTTTGGCGCAAAAGTTCAAGGGTAAGCTTGCCGCGCAGCAGCACTACTTGATCGTAGAAAATGTGCCGGGCTCGGACACACTCAAGCATGAACGCAAAAGAAAGAGGCAGATGAAGGACCCGAACGCTCCAAAGTAAGTAACGAGAGGTTCAGTATGTTTCAATTGCGACGCGCTTACCATATGTGAACTGCAACAGACGCCCGATGTCCGCCTATTTGCTCTATTCGCAGGATGCCCGCAAGAAACTTAAGAAAGATCATCCGGAGTACAAAAACAACGAGATCATGAGTAGAATCGGGACCATGTGGGAGCAGATCGGAGAGAACGAAAAGCGTGCCTACGAGGAGAAAGCTGCCCAGCTCAAGGTCAAGTACCATCGGGACATGGAGGACTACCAGAACCGCATGAGAGACGCTGACGACGGCAGCTCCGTGAGTCCTCACAAGCGGTACGACCCGGTGGACGCGCTCGGAAATGACAAGGACGACGAGGGCCATGTGGGTTCCGACGACGATGACGATGATTCCTCCTCTTCTGACGACTCCTCGGGGGAGTCTGACCAGGATGACAGAAAGTCAAAGAAGAAGAAGAGGAAGAGTGAGAAGAAAAAGAAGAAGAGCAGCAAGCGCAAGTAGACCTTTCTTTCGGAGTTTCAAGGTTCTCGCGAATATCTCGTCTTTGCTGGACAAGGGACCCCGGGGAGGGGAGTGTTGCGACTCTGATTTCCAATCGCGATGGAGACACAAAGTTTCTTTTTTAAGGCGATGACAATCTCAATCAAGAAGAAAACGATTTACAAACAATCCTTTACTTCATTGTCTTTCTCAAGTCGGTTAATACGTGCTACCTTGCTTTATTTTGTTAACAAGTAGAAATCCAAAATCATGCCCCGAGATCCAATTTGCTCGACTGTAAGCTTACAAAAAAGTTGTGGAGATGCGCGATTTGTAGAAACGTTGACTTATGGAGGTTGATATTGAAGATAATATTTCATGTAGGCAGCTTCCGCCTTTTCGAGCAACTTCGAGCGGCGCCGCATCGCTGTAAGATGCCGCTATTGACTCGTTTAGCGGCGCAGGAAAGCTGCGACCAGCAAAACTAAAGCGATCTCAAAGAGTGATCCCCGAATTGAAGGTGCTGCATTTGGAGCAAAGGTTGGGGTTGATGTGGTTGGGCTAGTTGGGCTTCCAGTTGGCTGCGCAAATCCAGTATTTGGCGGCATGGTGCCGCCGTTACCAGGGCCTCCAGTATTGTTTCCGGGTGCGCCACTGTTTCCGCCTGTGCCACTATCCCCGCCGCTGCTTGTCGCCCCCTCCATGACGATGATAGTTGCATACCCGATCATACCTGCAGAGTAACCCTCTCCGTCGAATGCCTCGCGGATATCGATAGTGACAGCTCCAGAGTCACTGACGGAGTTGTATATGCTGTCAGAGTCTAGATACATGCGCGATTGGGTTGTTGTTGAGTATGGTGAGTTGTTGCTGGTAATTTCCGTCGTAATCTCGTCAGAGGGGAAAATTTGGCCCACATGGATAATCGTTCCTTCCTCGTATCCAGTGCTTGTCGCGGAAACGTCAGTGTGAACTTTCAAGTGAATATGGTCTGCACGACCTGTGTAATATCCTGGGAAAATGGTGGTGAACGTTGCGTTTCCGTCATCGTCGGTGATCTGCAGACCGCGGAGAAAGGTGCTGTTATCGGTGCTCGAAGTATCGTCGGACAGGTAGTGGGAGTACTTTCCAACAGCGTCGCAATGCCAGATTTCGATTCCAACGTTTGGAATAGCTTCGCAGGTGCTTGCATTGATAACCTGCAGCGTGAGGTTGAATTCAACTCCCTCTCGATCCTCGCGAATATCAGTCCGAACAAAGGTTTGGTCCCACCAGTACGGCCCCTCCGTGAGCTCCTCTTGAACAACGCAAGTAGTCTCCAAGTGCCTGTTTCGAGCCTCGCAAGCAGAAAGGAGGGTTCTCTGCGCCAAGCTACGATGATTCACCGCTCTCTCGTGCAGGTGGATATCGTCGTGTCCAGGAGGTCCATCTGCTCGAACCTGGCAAAGCCCGCACGCAAGTGCTGCAACTGCTGCAAGAGCTCTCATTATGATCAATACCTTTGTTCTTCTTTCGCTGCTCGCCTCGATTCGGCTTTTCCCGGTTTGGTGACTGCCTTAACTTTGAGGGCCAAGGCTTCCGATTCAAGGGCTTGTTCCATTGCTACCATTGCTGCATTCATTCATTCATTCTCAAGTATCTACATTGTGCCGCTGTGAACACCAAGTTAGTACAGTACGTATTACCAGTGCTAAGTACCAGGTCCGTCGCAGCGAATTATACCGATACTTGCTGTCAGTTCGAGCTGCTTTGAGCCCCCGCTGTTGGATCGGAATAGCTTTGATAGTTGGCCGTTCCTCCCTCGCACATGCCATTCTTTCCTATCGCGATGAAGTATGCGGAAAATACGAAGCAAATTTCGACTTTTCTCGCGAATAAATGGCTGTCAGGCACTCGAAGTGCGTTTTGCTCTCGAGGTATCGAGGTGGCTTCAACGCCTCCTCAGGAGCTTCGCTCATTCATTCGATGCGTTCTCTGCTTTGGCAAAGTGACGGGAAGCACTTACTGGCACATGGGACTCGGAGCAGTGCAGGTAAGAAGGGCTCAAGACACTCACCATTCCCATCGTTCTCACCTTTCCGAGATGGATTCGGCCTCAGGAAAACTACGCCGTGCTCGGCCTGATGGAGTAAGCCCACGCGATTGGATGTGTTTCACAAAGTTTTCCTAGCCGAGCCAACCGAAATTGATCCCGCCTTCACCGCCTCCCCACACTGCCACACTCTCCCAAGCATGTCAACACGCAGAGCACGCAAGCGCAGGTACAGGTACAGGTACAGTACAAGAACCTGACACTTGTAAAAGCACGATGGCATTCCCACGGCGCTGAATCGCATGCCGAGCAATGGAGCGGAAGGGATTGTGAGACTCAGGACAGAACGCCTGGCAAAGTCAAATAATTAATTCGATCAGCACTGCATCTTTGCTTCAGCCCATGCGTTGTATGCGTTGCATCTTTTTTCTGACAGTCTTCCATTCCAATTCATCTTCTTCCAATTCTACTGATTAATGATCAATCCAGGATGTCCAAGGTGTCCAGGATGCATCGTGCACCACTGTGACCATGGTACATCCACCTGATAACATGGAAAAACATGATGAACATTGATGTCAATCAATTGATTTCAACATTTGATTTTTTTAACAGGTGATAAACATTTGTTGAATTTTGACTGACAGGTGATTGAGGTGATGTCATTATTATCGTATTCCCTCTTTTGACTACTAGCTAGCACTACAGCACTCGGTACCAGAGCTCGTACCAGTCAGTCGGTGCCTAGTGTATATGACTAGGAGCGCAGATATCGGCACTATCGCACAATCATTATCGTATACAGGGGATGCTGCTAATGGTTTATTAATTGACTGTACTGACGGCGAAGGGGTCGGAAGAGATGCTCAGCACTTTTTTCCTTCCTTCTTTCTCCTCCTCCTTAATGCAAATAGAACTAGGAGTCACAGCCAACATTCTACAATCTTACAATCTTACTCACCACAGTCACTTCAGTACAGTAAAGTACTAGTACTAGTACTAGAACTCAGAAGTTCAAGTTCCCCCACGCCCGACGAGCAAAAAGTGCGTGCCAAGTCGTATTACTTTGTTTCATTTTCATGAACCCATGAGCAGTGAAAAGTGTAAAGATTTGATTCACTGTCAACTTTGCATTCAGAATCCGGATATATCCAGATGGAGAGCACTGACTGCTGAGTACCAAACCAGTCTAGTGAGGTGTGATTTTCTTGGAAATGTGTACTCACAGTCAAAACTCACAGTATCAGCAGCGAGTCCCGAGGCGACTGACTGCTGAGAGATGTGCTGTGTCATAAGCTTCTGGAATTTGCGTTTTGGTCTCACCGCTGATGCCTGTAGTCTGGTTTGACTCGCAATACTTGCAGTGAACACTTTTTTGTTTGTGAGAAGTAGTAAGTAACCTGCATTCGATCGCAGTCTCTATCCTACCGCTGGTGTGATTGTGAGACCGACGCGCACAGGCAGTCAGGTTCAAGGCCCTTCTTGTCTTTGGGAGACCGGACGAGGCGAGAGGTAGCGAGTCGATTTGCAAGCTTCCTCATTGAAGCGAACTTCAATTTAATATTTTTTGGCGTGGACATGAGCAAGCACAAGGCTAACAAAGCAAATGTGCAAGCGAGCTTTTCGATTAAAAAATTGTGAAGTTGCTTGATCCATCGCGATTGCAAACAATGACCTGTAGCTTTGGCTTTCGCGGTCGTGGCTGCGTGAAGACCACTGGCATCGGACGCTGAGTTCCGACGTCGAATGAATATACCCCAACCGAATTACCTGATACTCACATTAGCTGTCAGCGCACGAGAAAAATGCTACGTTCCAAGCGACGCCGAGTAACGAACAGCAGTCGCGCATTTTCCACCAAACGCAAAACCAAGAAGCGAAAGCGCGCGGTTTCCAGATGTTTCCAGCATGAATCAGCGCCTTCTGTCCCTGTCTGATGAAACGTGTTCATTGCATCCTTTGTACAGGCGAAAGTGCCCCATCGGTTGCTACGACATGTAAAGCTCTTTTTCAAATATCTAGATAAGACAGGACGAATTCATTGTTCATAGAATGTATGATAGATTGCATATTGGAAAAGACATCAAGATCGCTCTCATTTATAGAGCACCAGCGAGAACCGCAAAGGCGGCAACCAGAACTGTTGCCACCCGCGAGGAGCTTGCTTGACTTCCGTCGTCAGAGGATCCTTCGCTCTCCGTGGTTGGGGCAGAGGTTGGGTCAGAGGTTGGCGCCTCCGAGACAGTTGGAGCGGTAGGGGCAGTAGGAGACGCAGTGCCGGTTGGAGAGGCGGATGGCGTCGATGGGGTTCCCCCTACGGTGGTTGGGGTTGCAGTTGTTTCGGCGGTTCCATAAACGATAACTGTGGCGTATCCAACAACCCCACTAGAGTATCCTGCCCCTGGGGTCGCCTCCCTCACGTCAATTGTCACTGCTCCAGAGTCTGAAACCGATTTATAGATGCTATCGTTTGTCAAATACATCCGCTGCTGTGTCGTGCTTGTGTATGGTGAATTTTTTGAGGTGATTTCGGTGGTGATTGAGTCAGGAGGAAAGATTTGGCCGACATGGACAATAGTGCCATCAGTGTAGCCTGTCTCGGTGGCAGAGATGGTGGTGTGCACCTTGAGGTGGATGTGGTCCGCGCGGCCAGTGTAGTATCCTGGATAGATGGTTGTGAACGTTGCATTTCCATAATTGTCGGTGACCTGGATTCCGCGAAGAAAAGTGCTGTCATCGGGGTTCTGGGTGTTGTCAGACAGATAGTGCGAGTATTTGCCAACACCATCGCAGTGCCAAATCTCAATGCCAACCTTTGGAAGCGGCTCGCAATTGCTGGCGTTGATGACCTGAATAGTAAGATCAAATTGAACACCTGTGCGATCCTCTCTGATGTCACTCCGCACCTCCGTTTGATCCCACCAGTAAGGGCCTTCAGTCAGCTCCTGGTGCGCTACGCATGTGGCAGCAAGATTCCGGTTGCGAGCTTCACACGCTGACGCCAGTTGTCTGAACGCCAACTCTCTGTGGCTCACTGCGTCTTCATGGATGTGAGAATCGTCGTGACCAGCAGGTCCATCGCCACGGCCTGCGTTCAGCACGCATGCATAGAGCAGGGTTGCAAGAACTTTCTTCACCATCTTGCTTCTCCGAATGGTTGGTTGCGCTTGTTCTGTTCAAGTTGCCTCTTCAGCTATTCGGTGTCTGCCCAAGTGAGATGAGCTGTTCCATCCGGTCAACCATCACAGTCACAGCCACCGGCGCATTGCTAATCAATCCTTCCATTCGCCCCAACGTTGGTTAGGGAGATGTGATAGATGGAGACCTTTGGCGCGCTTTGGCATGGAAAATCTCACTCGCTGTCTAGTAGGATCGATCACACTTTCAATCATTCAACCCCCCTTTCGAGATTATAGAACGGGGGTCTCGGTGCACGGAGTGAAGAGGTGAGTGTGTGTACTGTAGTACTGTTCAACTTGTTCGTTTGCAGTAGTTCTGCTGTAAGCTTATGTACCGTAAATTGTAATTGGAAACGCCTGCAAACTCCGATTGCCCCTTCAGTACCCTCAGTCGATTGGCGCAGTCTTGTTTCTTCATTCATTTTTTCTTTGTTTGTACCAGTATCTGTGTCTTGCCGGTCTGGCCGAACGTGGACTTGCTTCAGTAACTCAATCGTACAGGGCTGTCGGAATGGCTCGCACTTCTGCACTTGCCCCCGTCCCGCGATGTCCCGCATGGACTGGTCGGGCTGTCTCGCGCGAAGATCCATTGACCACCATTGACCCTATTGATCCACTGATCCACTCCTCCGTCATCACAAGCACTAAGTACTTACAACAGGCGTGGGCGTGGAAGCGGCCTACCGAATTCATATGAGTGTATTCCGAGCTCGTGATTCAGGTCGGATTGGTCTTCATCGAAACCATACGCGGGCGTAGTGATGGGTGGGTGCTGGCAAGCCTACTACTGGGGTAGAGTACCGGTACGGAGAAGCGAGAGAGATAGAAAGATAGATGGAGAGAGAGCTGCGGGGTGAGAATGGGTGAGAGCGCACTTTGGGAAAAGTGGACACGTTCGTGCACATTGGATGTTGGATGTTCAATGTTCTCAGTGAATCGACCGTGAATGAACGAGCGTGAGTTATCCAATTCAAGGCGTTGGTTGCAAGGGATGGAGAGCCAACTCAGAGGTGTGCACGGTGTCCTTCCTTCCTTCCTTCCTTCCTTCTTTCATGCGTTCACCATTCCTTCCTCCTTTCGTTTCCGGTGCAAACTATGGACGCCGGCGGTGTAACTGGTTACTCAGACATCCGTGACTTCCGTGACGCTTTCGCTCACTCGCGATGATACTGCAACGGTACCAATACCCTGCGACCTGTGTCGTTGCAGAAAAACGAATGTCAACCTATTTGCACCTATTTGCAAAGTTGACACCCCAATGTCAGTGCCTTGTGTCTCTACTTACCTACATTGTCGCGTGAGGTGAATATCGGTGGTACTAGTACGCGCGAAGAGTTGGAAGAGAGATGATTAGAGCTCTTCTTGAAAGATCACCCAGCCGCAGAAGTTCTTGGAACGGCTTGCACAAGGATACCAGCGAAGATCGGTTTGTAGAAGTTAGGTCACGGTCGCGGCGTTAATCTCTGAGTCTCCGTCTGCTGTTGTTCGATTCATTGAACAACGACGGATGGAGATAGATAGCTCCACTCCTGAGTTGGCCATGGCGTAGCGGAAAAGCTTCGCGAGCGACTTTACATACTGAGTTTCCACCCAGTTTTGGCAAAGACTAGATCAAAATGGTTTGTTGGTCAAGGGGATTGGGAAAGAAGATTGAGAAAAACAAAGAGCAAGTAAATGTTGAACTTTGAGTGGGAATAAGGCTATTTTTACTTGTCTTTGTATCGCGAGGGTCGACCAAGTGATTGAAAAAAAATGAGCGTTCAAAGATGCTATTTTCAGTGTCTTCCACTCTTTTGTAAATTTGCTCTTGGAAATAATGGGTTCGAGCGACGCAGATTTTTTATGTTCGCGCGAACTCAAAGAGCTTGCCCTCAATTGACCTGACGTAGAGCCAGGGGCGGCTCGTTCTAAAAAGATTCTTTCATGTTGGACCAAGGTTAGAAGCTGATGGGAAATGCTGCGATAGCTCGAGATCTCCATGATTTGCAAGACGGCAGATGACAAATACAGCGTTCAAACCTGTTCTTGGAAGTACACCGAACCACCAGCTCTCCGCACTTGAAGCTCCACATGACTCGGCAGGCAGAGGTCCTTGGAAGGCCTCCATGCTGGATTTGATTGCCAGCAAAACTTCATTGATGTGGCAGTGTTTGCCTTGTTATTTCTCGATTAAAACATTTTTTATGGAAGGCAAACCCGTTTGACGCAATTGGGCTGACAACCAAAACTTGCGAACGCAGTGTAGAGTTCCGTGGGTTCCACTGCCCGCATCAGGGTTCGATCCGAGCACTGAAAGATCAAAGGTGTTGTATGCTCGTCAAAGAAATCCTGAAGACAAGAGAAAGAGAGAAAAGACCAAGTCTAAATTACTGTTATTCGTTTGTTTGGACCTGAGACGTGACAATACGTGACAATATGGAAAGCAAGAGCCCTTGTGCCGCGGCGCAAGAAGGCGGGAGTGCTAGGTTGGCTTTGTGCTTAGCGCTGGCCAAAAACCGCAGCTAGAGTGGCCAAGACCAGACCAACGAATGGAGCTGACTCTGTGGAACCCGAGTTAGGAGCGAAGGTCGGCTGGCTGGTTGTAGGCTGCATTCCTGGAGGAGGAACACCACCACCACCACCACCACCTCCGGTCTTCTCGCCATCGAGAACGATGATCGTTCCGTATCCGATCACACCAGCAGAGTAGCCAGCCCCTTCAGTGGCCTCGCGAACATCCATGGTGACTGCTCCGCTGTCAGTTACACTTTGGTAGATGTTGTCGTTGGTAAGGTACATGCGCTGCTGAGTGCTGGACGTGTACGGAGCGTTGTTAGCGGTGATCTCGTCGGTGATCTCGTCCGCAGGGAAAATTTGCCCAACGTGAATGATCGTGCCCTCCTCGTACCCAGTGGAGGTAGCAGACACCCCGGTGTGGACCTTCAAGTGAATGTGGTCTGCGCGGCCGGTGTAGTAGCCAGGGTAAATGGTGGTGAAGGTCGCGTTCCCGTCGTCATCGGTGATTTGCATACCACGCAAAAAGCTGGAGTCGTCGACGATCTGGTTGTTGTCAGACAAGAAGTGCGAATACTTTCCAACAGCGTCGCAGTGCCAGATCTCAATGCCCACGTCTGGAATTGGCTCGCAGGTCGTCGCGTTGATGACCTGAAGAGTGAGGTCGAATCTGACTCCCTCTCTGTCTTCACGAATATCGCGGCGCACTTCAGTCTGATCGTACCAGAAAGGACCCTCAGTAAGTTCTTGATGAACTACGCAAGTCGCCTGCAGGTTCCTGTTGCGAGCCTCACACGCAGACATGAGTGTTCGCATGGCGAGCTCACGATGGGAGACAGCGTGCTCATGCATGTGCGAGTCATCGCTGCCTGGTGGGCCATCGCCACGCACAACGGCGGCGGCGCAGAACAGGGATGCGGTTGCGAGGAACTTCATCTTGTTGATTCCTAATATGTTTCTCTCCGGAATCTTTCGAGTTGATTTGGGTTTGGGGTTTGGTTGAGGCTTCCGGAGTTGCGAATGCTCGCCGATCGACGTTGAAAACAACCTATAGTTCCACCACTACTCTTTACCCGTAAAGGTACACCAATCAACACCTTGCCATTTGCAGGCGTTGGTTCCACCTGAGCGCGTGCTTTATTGCGCCTGCCATGTGCAATGCACTCGCGTTTACTTAAAACCAACAGCTTGAAAGAAAGAAGAGCAAGACCTCAAGCGCAGAAATTTGATTTCCGACGAGCAATTCTGGACACCCAAACTTTGACAAGAAGGGATACCCTCCGCAGGTAGAGAATGCCACAAGTACAAAGGCCAAAGTGTAACTTAAAAGCGAAGTCGTCTCTGTAGGAATCGATGTCAATATCCTCACTCCTACTTGTATTTGTCTCTCGCTCAACCAAACCTCGCTTCCAATCCGACCGCGCACGTTGCTCAGCGTGTGCACATGTCTACTAACTTACTGTTAATTCACTTTCCCTCGCATTGCACACTGGCGGGCAACAAACTCAAGTCCAGGGCCGGTGCGGGGAGCCCGTCGAGGTACTGGTATTGCTACCTCCGATGAAACCTGGACTTGATTCTCGGGTATCGATCACACTCTCGGCGTTTTAGCGCAAGTTGAATATCTTTCGGTTCACAAAAATTCAGTCGCAGGAATCGCAAGGCATCGCTGGAGCCATCTTTCCACGCTCTCAAGGTGCTCACTGGCGCGATGTACCTCCGAAAGTAAATCATAGTTTTCGTCAAAGGTTTTCTGATGCGCAAGTTTAGGCAGTGCTTCACGGCTCTGATCGCCGTGCCGAGCAAGAACTCTGATCGCCGTGCCGTTCTTGCTCGGCGATCTAAATCCCGATGACTCGCGCGCTGGGTAGAGTGTTGTCTTGGTTGAGAGAATTGCTCCATTTGGAGTCCAGTCCATTCTTATTCAGAAATGGTAGTCTCGAACGTGTCTGATGGCCGAACAGCTAACAAAAACATCGGTCCAAAAATACGTGTTTACGCACTTGGTTTCACAACGAAGAGCGACGGAGAGAATCGGTCTATTACGGCGCCTGCGACCCACCTCGTTGGTCTGTACCTTCTTTTGCAAATTGCAGTGATTCTTTCCCCTGGGTTTGCAGCATAAGTTATTTTCAATTGGAATATGATAGTTGTCCTCTATCACTGTCCGGAGTTGACGCGTGCCGTGGTTGTGAGTTTTTGTCCACTCCCCGATCTCCCCGATCCAGCGGAACGTGAGTAGTGAGTAGCGTAATCACCCCAATCTCCGTACATCTCTGTCCATGGTATCATAGTCGCGAGCAAACAAAGGTTGTCAAGCTTCCTCAGGATGGTGCACAATCCATCGTGAAAGCTCGAAAAGCTTCGTTCATCGACGATGGGAGCGCTAACCAAGGGGAGAGTCGGAGGGGAGAGTTCACTGCTCGTGCCCCTCAGCTTGCCCATTTTGGGCGATGGGTGATGATGAGTGTGAGTGATCCTTTCCCAAAATTGCGTCCGACGTTCTCGAAAGTCGCTCACCTTCAACTCTGCATTCCAAGATACAATCACTCAATACTTGGTACTCAGTACATGCGGACCTGCTGAAGAAGAATGAAGCTGAGTTCAATCTTACCAGGTACTCAGTACCTGGCCTTCCGAATGCGTCATGAGCCATCGGCCCCCGCTCCCCTTCGCTTCATCGCGATGTGCGAGAAAACAAAAGCTCAGCCACATTCGCAATTTACTGTCCATCAATCGTTCCATCCAAGAAACAAATTGCACGAAATCAGCTTGGCCATACCAAGCCTGCATTAGCCCCTAAGGCGAGGTGTGTACCTGATCTTAAAGGACGATATAGCAGGTGGAGTATGACTGCGGTCGGAACGGCATCGAGGGACGGAGAAGGGAGTAGGATCAGGGATATTCACACTGTCAAGAGTTTTCAAGAGTTGTATCTTGAAATTCCGCCTAGTGGTCGATACCTGCATCAAAGATATCTCACCGAAGATCAAGGACCTACACGCAGCAGGAGGCAGCGGTTTGCTTGCAAGATGAAAAGAATAAAAAGAATAAAAAGCCAAATTCAATCTTTTCAACTGCGCCGCTTTTCATTCCCATGCTCTCTGCGGCTCCTTTTGTTCCTCAGCGTAAAAGTACATTCTTTTGATTCACACCCCACTCGATCAGTCGTTTTTTGTTGATTTGAATTTTCTTTGCTCACTGTCAATCAATCAATCAATCAAAATAGCAGTACTGAGTACCTTTATTTGATTCACTTTTCATTGAAACTGTGTCATCATAAAGCCGCTGCGGCATAAGAACTCTGAATTCTGCACGATTGCAATGAAAGATATTCATCATGCAAATTTTCTAAACCACACACAGATAGTAGAAACCATTATTGTGCGGCAAAAACATTTATTCCAAATATCTGTTCACAAAGTCTCTCAACCATTGATCAGTTGAAGGGCCGTCAAGCTCTTGAAAAGAAGCGATCTTGTGCTTTACATCTTCACGCAACCTTTTCTGACTCAAATCGGGAGTGATCCGTTATATGAATGCTACAAATTAATTAGTGCAAACCATAGCAATGTGACATACAGAATGATTCACACATCAGTGCGGCCACAGATCACGCGTTGCCGGATCAAGTACTTCAAAAGCAAGCCCTCGCGAGCTGCCATAAGGCATTTGGTAAACTTTGCACATTCAGCTACACCGAATCAGAATTTACTACTGCTGTGCCACGCTCCATTCGTTGCACTTCCAGTGCGAATTTCTCTCAATTTGAAAGGCGAAGAATTTTCGGTCTCCAAGCGTAACAGCTCGGTTAGTCCGATGGGTAAGGTACACGGGTTCGAAAATTAGCCTTATAGGTCTCAGCTAATAACACTAACTCCAGTGGAATTGGCGAGTAACGAATTTATAGCCCAGAGTTGCGCAGAGATCTAAAACACAGGTGTTCGGGCAAGCGCAAAAGCAGCATTCAAACAGAGAACGACCGACGCCGCGCAGTGGGTGTGAACCAATCGCGCGAACTGAAGGCTTGACGAGAGAGCTCGGCTCAAGGCAGTGAGAACGTGACGCAAATGGAAACAGGCTTTCGGAGGGACTGAATTGCGCACGAACGATTTTACAATGTTTGCAGGGCCATACGAAAGTAGGTCGCGACTGGGATCTGCTCAGTCTTTGAGCAGAAGGGAGAGGCACGGGTCATCGTCATTCAGCTCGTATTCTGCGCAGCCCTCTAGCTCTGTCTCGGCGAGGCTGGCGAGGGGCGTGAAGGGCTCGTCTGGGATATCGTCTCGCAAGGTGGTCGGCTCTCCGAAGAATTCAAGCGCCACACGTCCAAGCACTGCCGATTCTCTATACGGGGTTAAAGGGTCCAAGGATGGAAAGAAAAACAGAAAGAGCCCTGTTCCCCGAAGCGTTGTCACCAGCTCGACAAGCCGCCGAGCAAATGATGCCGCGCTCCGTCTCCAAAAACGGAACCGAACCATCAGTGTGTACGGAGGGTTGAGCAACCAGAACAAACCTCGGTCGAAGAATGCAGATTCGCCATCACAGCTCCAACGATGGGCCGTACGGAGCTTTGACTTTGAAGAAAAAGATGATGATAGTGTAGATCTAGTCTTGGCCGGAACGTCACCCTCGCCCTCTTGGATGAGTAAATCAGCGAAGAACCCAGCATTCTCGATCTCGGGTTCGCCAGCAGACCGGCCACACAGCGCACCAATCCGTTCTAGGCTCGCTCAAGAGTCCGACACGGGCAAGCCAGAATCAAGCTACGCAAACGCCTCCAGTGTTCCCGAATGCTCTGAGGAAGACGGAAGTGAAGCAATGCCTCAGAATTTCTTGCGGACAAACAACGACTTGGACGAGCTTGAAGCTGATGGCGACTCCCATTTTCTCGAGGAAGAGTCAAAGGAAGAGGAGCAACAACGCGAAAAGCCTTCTAATCTGCGGTGGCGCGATCTCGAGACAATGGATCAGGGGCTCTGCAACTTTCGCCATTTTCATTTCACCGACAAATTACAAGAACTGGACGCTAGGATGCGAAGGCTACAGCTGAGCAAGCAGCCAGCCAGAGGCATTCTCAAGCCAAGCACCGTGCCGATACGTGTCTCCAAGATGACTGCAGCCGACATGGAAGTTGGACCCGACGAAGACGGCGAGTTTCCAATCAACTCTCTCGTTGGTCGTAACACCATTGCAAACTCTGGACCATATCGATCCATTCGCGAGGTGCAGCTTCAGTGGATGTACGACAATCTTCAGTACGAAAGCGACTATCTCCCGTGAACTTTATCTTATCCTAAACTTTCCCTTTATCCCGCCCACGTGAACACGAACTTTTCTTATCTCCACAACAAAACCATATATCGTCCCCACCACGTCCCGGCCGCGTCACTCTGTGAAGCCCGAGCGAGACTCCAAAAGCTACGAGCACCACAAGCAGCACCTGCGCGGCGCCAAGTCTCTCCGTCACAAGTTAGGCCCTTGCTGCTTCCTCGGCTCGTCACCGTACTAGTGCTCTCTACTCCTCCGCGGAGCGTGAGACGAGAGACGAGAGACCCCAGGACCCCAGCGGGTACTAGTGCTGTGCTTTGGACTGCGAACGCGCTGTAGCTCTCACGAACAACCTGAGTGTGTCTTAGTCCACACGCGCTGCGCGAACTGCGCTGGTCGTCCAAGCGAGATGGCAGATCACATAGCTGACAACAACAAGCGAGCAGCTGAGGACGTAAACTCCTCCCTCGAAGAGCCGCTCAACAAGAAGCGGCGGGCAGGTTCAGGGGATCAACTCGACGACTTGGCCAGTGGGAATACCGCGGACTCTGAGCTGAGCTCGCAGACGCTGGAGCTAGCCGCCGAACAGGAGAATTTCCGACTGAAAAATGGCAAACTTCTCGAGCAAATGCTCTCCCCAGAGGCACTCAGGCTGCTGGGTGGCAAAGCAGATGATGATTCCCAGGAAAAGGTTGATCTAAAACTCGCAAACATTGACGACGCGGAAAGCTTGGATAATCTAGTTGCAAAACTGTGCGAGAACTCTCAGGACGACTGGCCACAAGGAGTCCGAGATCGGCTAGAGATTGACAGGGATTTAGTGAAAGAGCACTTTAAAGTTCCGCAGCAGGAAAGCACCATTGATTCGCTGGACGTCGAAGCCGGCTGCATCGATCTCCTTTGCGAGATGTACTGCGAGACGTTTTTGGACCTTTCAGAAGCTACTCGTGAATATACCCGAAAATCAAGAGCGGTATTCTTTGGCAGAGGCTCAGCCACAGTCGCAGTTCAGGCACTTTACTCTCAAATTCGTCTCGGTGCATTCAGAAGACTCGACAGGCTGGACAAATGCTTTGCTGACCAATTACTTGTGCTGCAAGGGCTGAGGACAGAACTTAAACAATATGCAGCGGCAAATTCGGCTTTTGCATCAGAGCTCGAAGGCCTGCAGCAGCAAGATAGCCAGGTCGCTCGGCTATTGAGATCCAAGCAAACTGTTGCTACTGAGCAAGACCGGCTTGCAAATGAGCTCACAAAAATTCTCGCGGGAGGCCCCGTGAATGAGTAGGTAAAATTGAATTTGTGTAAATGTCGTGATAAAAAACATACCATATATATTGTAAGAATACTATAAACGGAAGCCAAGCGTGGCTTTACAAGTACAGGCCAGGATCTGAAGCTTCCGGCTTTTTCTCTTCTACACTCTCCTTCTCTCCTGCGGCCTCCTCGGGACTCTCTGTCTCTGCCGCACGAGCTACCTTCATCAACGTACTGGCGACTGGGTTTCCACTGCGCTTAGCGTTGTCAACTGCCTCCTCTGTATGCGTCAATTCAACAGCGGTACGCTCCTTGGTTGGATCCGCGGAAAGGAATGTTGGCATTGGTGCGGGAAGGCCCTTCCTTGCTCTGTCCAAAATATCTCGCAGATCAGCGATGCGCTGCCGTTTGGTCTCTAATGCTACATTGTTCTCCTCGACGGCTTCCGCAAGGTCCGGGTCGTGGCCATTTTCTCTCAAGTGTTCTTCAATCTCTTTATTCGATCGCTCCAAGTGCTGGCACGCGTGCTCCAGCTCTTTAATATCTAACTCCACGACCGAGATACCAGGCTTGGAGTCCGCGTCCACTTCGTCCGTCACCTTCGAAACCTCCGCGTCCAAGCTCATTTTATCCAGGCCGCTCTGTTGCCCACTCTGCTCGCCACAAAGAACCGGCCAAACCACGTGTGCCAAAATCACGCAACCCCCGACACTGCGTGGTCGCATCCAAAGCTAAGTGCCCCTGCGCCAAGTGGTCTCTTGCGCTCACTTTCCCGTCTTTCCCGTGTCCAGTATATCGTATATCTGAGCTCGAGCACAGATACAAACTCGAGGGAGGGCTGCTCTTCTACGTTGCGTATGAAAGTTGAACTGCTGCTTTCACTCTTTACACTCTTTACACTCTTTACACTCTTTCACTCGGCTTCTGTGTTGTCTTTGTCACTCTTTAGTGTCACTTCCAAGTCTTCCAAGTCAGTTTCATTCATTCAATTCATTCACTTTATTCACTTTTTCACTTTCCACGGAACTTCTTTTCGTTTCCCTTTCTTTCATCACGTCTTGCGTAACGCGCACCCCTATGTCGACGCACTCTGCTCCTAGGAAATTGTAGTTGAATTGTGTAGTGTTTTCATAGCGCTGGAGTTAGTAAATGCGCTAAAAGTGCTAACATTTTGAACAGTAGGATGAAACGAGCGATGATTAATATACGCGCCACGCGATCCGCTCATCATGATCGCGCAGTTGTTACCGGACCGCCACATCACGAGTGGTGGAGAGTGTGGGGAACTCACTGTCAACTTGGGGTACTCGAGTACTGACAGTGAAGACAGCAAAGGGTGCGCGGTACTTCTTTGTATAGCGGAAAACATAGCTTGAAAACCGTTCGGGAAGAACCTTAACCTTTTCAAAAGGTGTGTCGGAGTTTCACAGAGAATTGACTGGCAAAATAGTGTGGATCTGTGCGACTGCGGGCTTGCTTCGAACAGCAGATTGAATTAGATTTAGAAGGCGAGGAGATATACTTTGGAAGCTGATATTCCAATTAGCTGCTCAGCATATTCTTGTCTTGTCTTGTCTTGTCTTGTCTTGTCTTGTCTTGTCTTGTCTTGTCTTGTCTTGTCTTCGGAGCAGCAAGTTTTGTATTCTTGGAACTCGAATTTGGGAGGGTCGTTTGACAGTGGATATGGGCGACATTCTCAGAAAGCTCTCGAGATTTGAGCTCAAACAGCTCGCACAGGTGCTTGCGGAAAAGTGCGGCGGTGATGCAGCCCTCGCGGCAGCTGTGCAGCAAGTCGCACAGTCGAATCCCGCGACACTGCAAAAGGACGCCGAGGTAGCCGTCAAGACGGACTTGCAGAGCTCAGAAGCTGCATTTTCTGCAGAGAATGTTTCGATGCCACAGGGCTCGTTAAAGGGGAAAGAGCCTGAAACGGGCAAGAGAAAGGTAGCCAATGATGGCGCGGCAGAGGAAGAAGATACCAAAGTGAAAAAGCCACGGAAGGAGAAAAAAGGAAAAAATGCATTTGATATGGGCTTTTTCGCGCAGCGGCATATTGCGCTTCACGTGGCTTACTTTGGGGAGAAATATGGTGGGTTCGTATCTCAAGATTCCCGGAGCGACACCGTCGAGACTCACCTCTTTAATGCGCTTGAGCGCGCTTGCCTCATTGTCGGAAAGTCTGAGTCGTCTTATTCTAGATGCGGGAGAACAGATGCAGGAGTTAGCGCGCTGGGACAGATTGTTTCGCTCACGGTCCGCTCCAACCTGAAGAATCCATTACCGGTGGAGTCGCAGATTCCTCCCACCAAAGAGCGACCTGCCAAGAAGAAGGCAAAGCTACTTGAAGGAACAGATCATCCCGCGGCGGAAGACCGCGTAGAGACAGACGACGATGAGTTGAATTACCCTGCACTGCTTAATCGGATTCTACCCGATGATATTCGCGTCTTGGGATGGGCCCCTTGCCCATCGAGCGACTTCAAGGCGCGCTTCAATGCTGAGCATCGAACTTATCGATACTACATTGGACTCCGACAACTAGACATTCCGGCGATGAACGAGGCGGCAAGCTATTTGGTGGGCACTCACGATTTCCGCAATTTTTGCAAAATGGATGTCGTCAACGTGAAGAATTTTATCCGTGAGATCAGTCAAGCGGATGTCGTGCAATGCCCTCCAGAAACGTCCAAGCTAGAGCCAGTATCAGTCGCGGGTATGGGATACCTTCGCATACGCGGAAGTGCGTTTTTGTGGCATCAGATTCGCTGCATTGCTTCGATTCTCCTGCTCGTCGGGCGGGGCCTCGAGAAACCGAGCGTCGTCAAGGATCTACTGGATCTAGAGAAATGCCCGCGCAAGCCTGTTTACGACCTTGCGCCATCCGAGCCTCTCATTCTTTATGAAAGCGAATATCCTGACCTTCAGTTTCGTTATGATTTATCCGCAATCAACGCTGTTCGAGAGTGTGTCGAGCAGAGGCTAGCAAAGCACGCTATCTTTGCGCAAGTCGCCAGGGACGTGATCCACTTTATTGATCACCGGGCGACGCTGAAAGACGGTAGTACTCTCTCGAGTGCCGGACTTGCTTCGCTCAGCACCGTAGACATCGCTTTTGAGCACGGTATGCAAAAATATCAGCATATTTTGGAGAGGAGGACTTGCGACAGTTACGATGAGAGGGTGCAGAATCTGTCTGAAAAGAAAAAGGAAACTGTAAAAAAACGCCACGGGTGGGAGCTGTAGAAAAGAAAGTTGAAGTTGCCTTTCTCAGCGCTTTGAGAAAGATGCGTCGATTGTGTAAGTAACGAGTTTTTTCAGTGATATTAAAATCCGTTTCACTAAATTTCAGATGGACGAACTCAGAAGCATGAGATCGCCTTCGAAACAAGCATTTCGGATTGCCCAACCTCATTTGGGCACTGTTTCTCTCGGGATTACTGGCGGCTGCCCGGAAAGTGGGGCAGATGAAGGAGTCAAGCCGACGAGCGACGATGACCTCTGTCTCATCATTAGCTGCCGAGAAGAGCCAGGACTGCTCGGGCTTCGAGGAGACCCCGGCCCTTTGAGCTGCGCCCCAAAGTCCAAGTGCGCCTCTGAACTCGAAGGGCCTTGTGACGGCTCAACTTCTATGTGGGCTGTGTGCCTGCGCTGCAAGCGAGCAGGGCTATTTTTGCGGCCGTCTCGCGGGAACTGTGAATAACTGAGCACTTCAGCTTGCGCCTTGAAGATCTGGTCAAAGGCCACACGTTCATTCTGGACTTGCTGTCCCAAACTGTATATCTCCTTGTGTGCATCTTCCAGCTTTTTCTCTGCCGATTCGAGTTCTTTGGCATTCCTTTCCTTGATTTCCTCCATCTCTTTTGTCAACATGAGTATAGCATGGCTCCGCTTGCTTTCAGCGGCATTTAAGCGCTCCTGAAAAGTAGACTCTTTCTCGAGGGCAAGCTCTAACCTGTCTTTGGTCGCCAGCAACTCGACTTCAATTTTGGCTTTAGAGTTCATGGACTCTAGTTCGGAATATTTCCACTTCTCACACTCTTGTTGCACGATGCGAAGTTTTTCTGTGAGAGCAGACAAATCCTCCCTGGCCTTCGTCGCGGCTTCGTCTCGGCGCTCCAGCTCCTTTGCGTGATGTTGTTGCGCCGCAGCGAGCGACTGCTTGATTTCATCTCTTTCCTTGCGAGCGACGCTCAACTCTTGCTGCGAAGAAGCGAGTTGAATTGTGAGCTCATTAGTCTCCGACACTTTGCCACTCGAAACATTTTCCAGCTGCTGATGCATCATTTTGATGGTGTTATCTCTGTCTTTCAGGTCTGTTTCCAATCTGTCGATCTTGGTACAGAGTTGAGTTGCCTTATCGGCTGCGGATTCTTGAAGCAGCCGCAAAGCTTGCACTTCTTCCACGTGCACCGCACAGTCCTTTTGAAGACCCTGTGAGAACTCGACTGCCTTGTCCCTGTCCTCCTGCATACTCTTCACCTCTGCTCGCAAAAGCTCTACCATGCCGGTGCTCTCTTCATAGTTCTCAGTCAGCTTTTTCATGGAGTCCTTGAGCTCCTCAACCTCCTCCAGCAAGGCGTTGGATTCTGTTGTGTGCTGACGAATTTCTTCGCGATGTGCCTTCCGCGTTGAAGCGCTCTCCAGTTCTTGCTTCGATATGTTATTCTCCAATTCCAAAATTTTGTCTTCCCTCTCCATGAGGTCTTTGCGGGCTAGATCCAGATCCTGTTTCAACCGCTGGGATTGCGACTCTAGCCTCTCTTTTGCTGCACTGAGACTCTCCACTTCATCTTGCAGAGACGCTTCGCGAGCCTGGAGCTCCTTGATTTCAGTTGACGCGCGAGCTGCCTTAGTCTCCATTTCATGGAGCTTGCTCGTTAGTGAAGTATTGTTGCTTTGTGCAAGGGATTCGCCAGCTTCTATTTGACCCTCAAGTTCGGCGAGCTGCCTTCGGAGCCCTTCAATGACCACCTCCTGCGACTTATTGAGGCTTTCCGCCTTGCTCTTGCACACTTCGGCGTCCGACTTTTCCTGAAGAATAGTATTTCGCTCTGTAGCAAGCATTTCACACTCTTTCTGCGACAACTCCTTCTCTCGTGTCAACTCCTCACTCTGCATCAATGCCTTCCGCTGTTCGAGATAAGCAGTTTGTAGTTCTTTCTCGTAATTCGTTGCGCGTTCCCTGGCTGCCACAAGCTCCTCTCTCAGGCTAGCCTCCTGATCTTTGAATAGAGCAGCATTTTGCTGCCAGATCTTGAGCTGCTCTTCCAGCGTGCTTACTTTCACTTGAGCTTCATTGGCGATGAGCTGCGCTTTGTCTTCAAGCGCTTTCGTGGCTGTGCGATGAGAGTTCCGCACGGAAATGAGTTCACTTTCCATCTTGTCACGCTCCGATTTTGCAGAGATGATTTGTTCTTCAAGACTCTGTAATTTCGCATGCGTTACCTCAGTCTCCTCCGTGCTTCGCGCATGAGTGACCCGTTGAGTCTGTAGAGCCTTTTGAAGCTTGTCTTGTAGTTCACGAGCGCCATTCTCGGACTCTTCCAACATGACTGAAAACTTCTCCTTGGCTTCTCTTTCAACCCGGAGCCGGTTGTTGAGGGACTCGATCTCGGCCTCCGTCTCCTCCAGCCTAGTCACAAGAGTGTCAGCTTTCAATGCGTTTGCCTTTAGACTTTGCTCCAACAAGACGATGTCTTGCCCAGAGAGCAGATATTTGAGATTGAATTCTCCATCACATTTTGCCGCCTGCTGTTCAAACTCTGAGACCAGCTGGGCGACGTTCATTCCCTGCTTCTGCAGAAATGAGTCGAGTTTCTCAACAACTGCAGTCTTCTGCTCCATCTTGGCGAGTCTGCCAGCAGCTTCTTTCAAGCGCAGGTCCATCCTTTCTTTTTCGCCCACTGCGGCTGCAAATTGTTTCGTGACGGCATCATACTTTGTGGAGAGATTTGCGAGCTGCTTTTCGACGTTCACTCCGTTCGCCCGAAGCTTATCACAGATTGTCCGAACAACACCTTCTATGCCGCTGAGCATGTTGGCAACTTGAGATGCCTTGCTGGCTCTTGTTGTCTCAGGGTCGTGATCTTCCGCGTCAGAGCAGGCTTCATCATCCTCATCGCTCTTGACCTCGTCCCTCGGCATTGGACCAAGATTGAGCTCCACGCCGAGTTTGAGAGCTTTGTTTTCTTCTCTGATGAGGTGAAAGAGGGACTCTACTCTCTCGTCACGCAGCGCCAATATTTGCTTTTCTTTCTCCATCTTTTCATGAAATTGTGACTGAGCAGCACTAGAACCTGAAAGCCCGGACACTGGCCGTTTTCTCTCCATGGAGGCTACCGACTCCAGTTCCAACCGCATGTCAAGAGCGGCGTCCAGGAGCTCCTGTAACTCGGCGACGTGCGCCTCAGATTCCTCAAGTTGGCGCTGAAGGTCCTGTTGTTTGCTCTGATCTTGTTTGCGCTTCCGTAACTGGTTTTCTAGCTGCTGTTTGTGCCTCAACTGACGTTCTTGGCGCTTTTTCTCCTCCTCCGCCTCTCTGGTTTCGAGCTGTTTCTTTTCCGACTTGAGTCTCAGCATCTCCTGCGCCATTTGGTCCCTCTCTTGTTGCAGGCGGGCATTTTGCTCGTTGAGTGTATGCAGATGGGACTGTGTCATCTCTCTCTTTTCTTCCCACGAGCAGGATAGCGTCGAGACGAGTTTTTGCTGGCTCTCCAGCCGCTTTAATAGTTTGTTCCTGGCTTGCAGTTGCAAGTCCTCCGTGGAACCGCTGCCGTCCGAGCCGCCGTTTTCGTACTTGGCCAGCTGTTGACGCAGCTCGAAAATTTCCATCTGCAACGTCTCCACTAGCGCCGCATTCGACTCCTTGTTGACGCGCGCTTTATTGACTATCTTCTTGGCACGTTCGGCATACTTTAATGTGCTGAGGGACTCTTGGTAATTGACCCCGTCGGGCGAAAGGGTCGCGAGCATGACGGTTTTGGCGTTGCCGCCGAGCGACTCCTTCAGAAGCCAGGTAAGCGACGAGTTCCTATACGGAACGAATCGCGCAGATGCGCCCCCCTTGGCAGACGGGTTTCCGGAGAATGAAGACGAGGACCCCGCTGCGGCGCTAGCATCTGCCGAGCGGGATGTCAGCGCCTTGATAACGTCAGAGAGGGCGGAGAGCGACTTGTTGATATTCGCAGCCTCTTTGAGTCTTGCACCCGTGGCCCCGGAAGAACTGACGCGCTCTGACCCGGCGAGATCCACAAGGTACAGCCTCGAGCGCTGCTCGATACGTTTGCCGTCTGGCAGAGACTTTTCGCCCCTCAGGACGAGCTGGAAAACGGCGTGGGACCTGGAGCTCGCCTGGTTCATTAGTGTCTCCGCGACGCGCCTGGCATTGGCACCTTGGTGCAGGAGCTCCTCGATCTCGCTGTACGAGTTGACGGCCAGTGTGAGCAGGTCTTCCACGTAAGCGCCAGTTTTCGGGTGCTCGCGCACCCGCAGACTGACCTGCTGGGACTTGGGGTTGAGAAGATCAAACACCCGCTCGTTGTAGATTTCAAAGTAGGACGCCTCCACATGGAACGACGAGCTGTCCGGCCCCCCGGCGCAGCGGATTTCCTCAAAGAGCCTGTTGCAGAGGCGCGGAATGAACCCAGCCTGGCCGTGCACGCCGATGTCCGCGTCAGAGCCCATCATTGTGTACGTCTTTCCGGAGCCCGTTTGGCCGTACGCGAACAGCGAGCAGTTGTAGCCTTTGAGAGCGTTTTCGATGATCCACGGCCCGTACGTGTCGAACACCTCGCTCTGCGACGCAAATTTCGGCTCGCCCGGCGCCGGCAAGCTGGTGGTGCCAGGCGCGTTGCAAGACCAGAAGCATCGGTCAAAGTGAAACACCGTGCGCCACATCTCCATCTCCGGGTCGCCTTCCTCCGAGGGCGACTTGCACCCCATGAACGCGGTGGGGTCGGTCACCACGATCTCGTCTTCCCCGTGCACCTCCATCACGCACCTCCCGCTGCCGAACGGTCTCACGCGCACCGCCACGCGGATGGCGTCCCCGCCCTCCATGTTCGATCGCTGCCCGTGCTGACCCATCATCGTCGCCGCATGCCGGGGCGCCGGGGCGCCGACACTCCTCCTTGTTCCTTGTTCCTAGAACGCCGCTGCTCCACCCAAGCCCGACGCGCTTTTGCACTTGGGCACTTTTTGCCACTTGGGCACTTGGGCACTTTTGCAGGTTTGCACTTTGGCAGTTTTACAGTTTTACAGTTTTACAGTTTTGAACCTGTCTGAGCACACAGCAAGCACCAGCGAGCGAACAGGCTCTTCCGCGGACCAAGCCACTTGCTGATGGACTGAGAGGGACTGACAGAGACAAAGAGACAAAGAGAGAGACAGAGAGAGAGAGACAGACAGAGAGAGAGAGAGTGCGCGCACGAGAGTCACGAGAGGGAGAAAGAGACAGAGAGAGAGAGAGATGGCCTGATTGACTGGGCTTAGCGCTTCTCCCAGTGCGTCGCGTAGTGTGAGTCCAGTCAATTGATCGATCAATCAATCAGAATTCAGTTCAACCGAGTACTACTGCACTGTTATAAAAATCACTATTGTGGTATATAATCAATGGCTAGGGAGGTAGCGGGTGGTAGCGGATGGGTAGAGAGGACTAAGCGATTGTCTTGTGTCTTTTTGCAAACCGGGAGAGTGCTACCTTAGCGGTAGCAGACTCCTAACCAGTCGAACGGCCATTTTCCTTCCTCCTTCTCCTCCACTCGCTCTATAGCTCTATAGCTCTTGACTAATCGAAACGGTAAGCAAACGGTGGCGCGCAACTCGCTCCTGTTCCCCACACTTGCCTCCGTACTTCAAGTAAGCTTGCCTGTCCTCGCTCTCTCCTTATCTCTCTCTCTCCCCTCTCTTTTTTTATTTCTCTCTCTCTCTCTATCCCCGCACCACGCACAGCACATACACAGCAAATACACAGCTCATACACAGCGCATACACAGCGCAAACACAGCGCACAGAGAGAGAGCGCGCGCATGCCGCAGTCGCTCGCCTAAGCCGTCGGCCACTGAATACTCTAATGGCCTCCCCCCGCGGCGCGGACCCCCCCGCGTACGACACCGCGTACTCTTCCGAGTACACTTCCGAGTGCGCGGGGGACGCGGTGTGGGCACGACAAGGCCCTCTGCGTTCAGTGCGTCGCGCCGGGGACGCTCTGGCGGCCGCGCAGTCCGCGCAGTACCGCGCGCTGCTGAGCGCGTGCGCCGGGGACCGCGAGCTGTGCGCGGCGTGCGCGGACGCTGCGCTGGTCCCCGCGGCGCTGCCGCAGTCCACGCTCGCGCAGGCGGACCTCGCCCAGCGCGTGCGCGCCGCCGCCGCCGCGCGATGCCGCATC